>CM035439.1:132463535-132883535 GCA_020310875.1 Ceratopteris richardii | reverse complement strand
GCTTATGGACACTCAAATAGACCTTATAGGCATGCAATAAGTGCAAAGAAACACACTATGTACTTTGGAGCATCAAGGAGAATGAGTCGATACAAAACAGATAGGTTCGCGGGTCGACTAGCTCAAAAAACTTACTATCTATGGAAGAGACAATGAACTTCAAATGCCCATAGCGACCAGCGTGATTACAATTAGAAAAAATCCTTTTATGGGAGTGATACAGATAGGGTTGAGTGTATGGAATGCACAAAAGTATAAGGAATAAGCAAAATATGCTATACGAATGAATGTGACATTCACCGGTGGTACTTCCTATTTTTCAAGAATACGTAGAGATTGACCCCGAGACAGAAAACCTGAGATTTCTCCACATCTGCTGAACCAAATGCTTTGAAAATTTACAGGCATAAACTAGACACTTATACCTTTCCAATGAGTCATATTGAACTCAATTTGGAGCTCTGAAGAGAGAGCAACAGCCTCTGCAAGATTACTATTGGCAAAGAAGATGATGCATTGAAGGAGCAAGACAATGATGGTTACAAGTGTATGTATATTGCTTCCATGTAATGTACAAGTGATTTCAAGTCTTTATATAGACTCTAGGAGTGTTCCATGACTTTTACAAGTTGAATTTGAATTCAAATGAAGGTGGGAATGGTTGTTGGAGGGAATCAATTCACTTTCCTACAATCTAGGAAAAGTGAAGATCTTGATTGATCTACTTTTAGGTGATTGATTGCTTGATTGAATGCAACTTCAACCACCACAAATTCGTGGGATTTGGGCTCTATATTTGTACCTCTACATGTGTAAAGCTCAAGGCTTTTACAACGGTAAATGAGCCATCAAAAATCTCTCAAAAAAAAATACAATAAATGAGCATAAGAAAAAAGAACTCTCCAACGGATATTCTTTCGACGCGATAGCCTTTGATGTAGATCAAATCCACCTCAAGCATAGTGTAAGCTTGATGTTCCAACAGCTCCCCCTTAAGCTAAATTATGCTTGAGTCTTCATTCTCTGATAGGTTGAATACCTGCCATAGCTTTGAATCTAAAAAGCTTTATTCCATCAAGGGCCTTCGTCATCATATCTGCTACTTGCTTTTCAGTTGGAACAAAAGAAATGTCAATTTCCTTTGCCATGAGCTTCTCCCTGATGAAGTGGTAATGGACTTCTATGTGCTTGGTTCTCGCATGGAAAATAGGATTTGCCACTAGATGCGTGGAACTTACATTATCTCCAAATATGTGAGTTTTGGAACTCACAAGTCCCAAATCTATATACAATGCTTTCAACCATATTGCCTCTTGAGTTGCTATGGTCAAGCCTCTGTACTCTGCTTCAGTTGAGGATAAAGCAACTGTTGGTTGCTTCTTGGAACTCCATGACACTAGCTTCGAACCTGCAAATGCTAAGTAACCAGATGTACTTTTTCTATCATCCTTAGCTCCTGCCCAATCTGCATCTTAGTAGATGTTGATATCTAAATCTGAAGAGTAAGGATAGAATATACCTTTGTTGATTGTACCTTTGAGATACTTAAGTACTCTCTTAGCCGCATCCATGTGTGGTCTTCTTGGTGAGTGCATGAACTGACTAAGCACTCCCACACTATATGAGATGTCTGCCCTTGTATGAGTAGCATATATCAAGCTACCTACCAAGCTTTGATATTCTTTAATGTCTTCAATTTTCTCACCTTCATAAACACTAAGTTTATGATTCATCTCCAAAGGTGTACTTGCAGGTTTAGTGTTCTCCATTTTGAACTTGAGAAGAAGATCCTGAATGTATCTTCTTTGAGTCAAATACATTCCTTCATCTGTGTATATCACCTGCATACCTAGGAAATATGTGAGCTCACCTAGGTCACTGATTTTGAACTCCTCTTGCATGTGTCTCTTGATTCTTTGAATGCCATTTAGATCATCACCTGTCACAATAATATCATCTACATATACACATAGATAGATAACCTCATTGTGATCCCTTTTGAGGAATAGAGAAGGATCTGAGCTGCTAGCTTTGAACCCTTGATCTTGAAGATATGTAACCAGCCTATAATTCCAAGCTCTAGGAGCTTGTTTCAATCCATACAATGCTTTCTTAAGTTTGCAAACATAAGATGGATGATTAGGGTTTTCAAAACCTGGTGGTTGTGACATGTATACCTCTTCACTTATCCAACCATTTAAGAATGCATTTTTCACATCAAGTTGGAGGAGTCTCCAATTCCTTGCAGCAGCTACACTTATCAATGTCCTGATTGTAGTCATCTTTGCAACTGGTGAGAATGTTTCCTCATAGTCTATACCATGACTTTGTGAGCATCCTTTGGCAACTAATCTTGTCTTGTACCTGCAAACTGATCCATCTGAATTTCTTTTAACTTTATATACCCATCTGCAACCAATTACCTTTTGATTCGGTGACATTGGAACCAAATCCCAAGTGTCCATCTCCTTCAATGCATCTATCTCTTTGTTCATGGCCTTTTCCCAATTAGGGTTTCCCTTTGCCTCTTCGTAGGTTGAGGGTTCCTCTAAAATAGAGTCTTTTGCCAAGTAGATTGAATGCTTTGTAACAAACGTGGAATCATATCCATACCTTTCTGGTTGTTTCTTCTCTCTTGCTGATCTTCTAGGTGCTTGTTTTGAGCATTCTCCAACCTCTTGCATCTTTGCTTTGCCTCTTGACCTCCATAGCTTGTAATCCCTTTCTCTTTCATCTTGGTCATCGTCTGTATCACTTCTTGGATCCTGGACCTGTGTATCATGCTTGCTTCCTAATTGATGAGAGTCAGAATCAAGATCATATGGTAATGTTACCTTTTGTTTGTCTTCATCATACCAAGACCTGTGTTCTTCAAACACAACATCTCTACTTGTAGTGAATTGCTTGGTTGAAGGATTGAAGAACTTGTAACCCATCTGAGTTGAATCATATCCAATAAACACTGCCTTTGTTGCCCTTTCATCTAGCTTACCTCTTATTTGTGATGGTACATGAACATAAGCTAAACAACCAAAAACCTTGCAATGTCCAAGACTAGGTTTTCTCCCATGCCATGCTTCATAAGGAGTCATACCTTGAAGTGATTTAGATGGTAGTCGATTGACAAGGTACACAGCAGTTGAAATAGCTTCTGCCCATAGATAATGTGGTAACTTCTTCTCTTCAAGCATTGTTCGGGCTAATCCAACCAATGTCTTGTTTCTCCTCTTTGCAATTCCATTAAGTTGAGGAGAGTACCTAGTAGTCACTTCCCTTTTGATACCTTTGTCCTGCAAGAACTCATCAAATTCTTTGGAGAAGTTTTCTCCCCCTCCATCAAATCTGAGCTTCTTTAGTGATCTACCTGTATGATTCTCCACATGTGCAAGATACTTCTTGAAGCAATCAAACACTTCATTCTTACTCTTGATAAAGTATAGAACAGTCCACCTACTATGGTCGTCAATAAATGAGACATAATACCTTGATCCTGCCAATGAAGGTTCTTGACTTGGTCCCCATACATTTGTATGTACTAAGTCCAATAAGTTGTTGTGGATGTAGCCTTTGTGGTTGAATGGTTGTCTTTGTGCCTTCCCAATCTGACATGCATCACACCTATTGATCATGTGTTGCTTTGATATGTTCGGCAGTCCTAGAACACTTTGATCCTTGCATATATCCTTCAAGGTTCTTTCATTCACATGAGCAAGTCTCTTATGCCACACTTCAAGCTCACTTAGGGTTTGAGACCCAAAGTTGAATAGAGCTATGTTCCTGGTTTCTCCTACTTCAAAAGTAAAGAGCCTACCATGCTTCTCACCTCGGGCTATCTTCTTGAAGCCTTGACATGGATCTTCCACAAAAGCTCCATGTTGGGTGAACCTAACTTGCAAGCCTTTTTCAACTATTTGGCCTACACTTATTAGGTTTTTAGTGATAGTGGGTACATAGAGAACCTTACTCAGAATGTGTGTCCTGCCATTGGAAGCTTTGACATTACCAATCTTCTCCACATTGTGCTTCGTGTCATCCCTTGTTTGCACTTCATGTCTATGCTTTGGACTTTCCAAGTCAGATAGAAGAGCAATGTTGCCTGCAACATGATTCGAACATCCTGAATCTATGTAGGACAAATGATCATCTTCTTTACCTTCTTTGTGGCTTAGACTCATAAGAAGCAATGAGTCTTCATGTGGTTGATCTTCTGAATAATTGTTGTAGTCCCTTCTATTATAGCTTCTATTGTTATTGTTGAAGTTGTGTCCACCTCTGCCTCTATTGCTGCCATATCCACCTCTTCCACTTCCTTTCTGGGTCTTCCCATTGAACCAGCAATTTTGAGTGGTGTGGTTGGTCTTATCGCATATGGCACAAGGTTGAACATTCTGACCTTTGGCTTTGTCTTGCTTTGGTCCTTTCTTCTTCCCTTTCCACTTGCTCTTGCTTGCAAAGTTGGCTTGCGAAGTCTCTTCTTCATCTTCTTCCTTCTTCTTGCCTTTCTGCTTCTTATCCTTCTTATCTGCATATAGAGCACTAGTTGAATTACCATGATAAGAGTTACCTTCCTTTATGCTATTGTTGGCTTCTTGATTGAAGAGTTGTCCAAGAAAGACGTTGAAGTCTGGATTTTGCACATCCATGATGAGATCATAAGCCGTCGTGAAGGATTGCCATTGCTTATCACTTCGAATGCCGTTGAGAATTTGTCTCATGATGACCTCTTCTTCAATCAGCTCTCCAATGGATGCTAACTGATCCGCAACCTCCTTGACCTTGGTAACAAACTCTGTGATGGTTTGTTTAGGCGTCTTCTTCATTTGGTTCAACTCGTTCCAAAGATGATTCTTTCTTGCTTTGGTACTAGCAGAAAAGAAAGTCTCGAGGGCATCCCAAGTCTCTTGAGATGTCTTGCATCCTCTAATATGTGGTAATAGAAAGTCAAAGATAGAGTTTAGTATGTACGACCTTGCTTGAGCATCCCTTGTGCACCAAAGTGTGAGCTTATCTGTCTCCTCTTGTGTAGGTCCTCCTTTCGATCTTGGAATAGGCATAACTTCATCACCTGCTACAATTCCATAAAGATTTCTACCTTGCAAATAGGCCTCCATTCTGATTTGCCAAGCCGCGTAGTTGTGTCGATCAAGCTTCTCGATCATTCAGGGAAAGCCGTCACCCATCTTGATCTAGCTCTGATACCACTGAAAGAACTTGGAGAAGCTTGTAGAAGGTAGAAAAGTGCGTTTCGAGGCGACGAAGTTTGGTCGAGCCAACCGGCACAAGACCAGCCCTTGAGCTTATGGAGACTCAAATAGACCTTATATTCATGCAATAAGTGCAAAAAAACACACTATTTACTTTGAAGCATCAAGGGGAATGAGTCGATACAAAATAGATAGGTTCGCGGGCGACTAGCTCAAAAAACTTACTATCTATGGAAGAGACAATGAACTTCAAATGCCCATAGCGACCAGCGTGATTACAATTAGAAAAAATCCTTTTATGGGAGTGATACAAATAGGGTTGAGTGTATGGAATGCACAAAAGTATAAGGAATAAGCAAAATATGCTATAAGAATGAATGTGACATTCACCGGTGGTACTTCCTATTTTTCAGGAATACGTAGAGATTGACCCCAAGACAAAAAACCTGAGATTTCTCCAAATCTGCTGAACCAAATGCTTTGAAAATTTATAGGAATAAAGTAGACACTTATACCTTTCCAATGAGTCATCTTGCACTCAATTTGGAGCTCTGAAGAGAGAGCAGCAGCCTCTGCAAGATTACTGTTGGCGAAGAAGATGATGCAGAAAATTGAAGGAGCAAGACAATGATGGTCACAAGTGTATGTATATTGCTTCCATGTAATGTACAAGTGATTTCAAGTCTTTATATAGACTCTAGGAGTTTTCCACGACTTTTACAAGTTGAATTTGAATTCAAATGAAGGTGGGAATGGTTGTTGGAGGGAATCAATTCACTTTCCTACAATCTAGGAAAAGTGAAGATCTTGATTGATCTACTTTTAGGTGATTGATTGCTTGATTGAATGCAACTTCAACCACCAAAAATTCGTGGGATTTGGGCTCTATATTTGTACCTTTACATGTGTAAAGCTCAAGGCTTTTACAACGGTAAATGAGCCATCAAAAATCTCTCAAAAAAATACAATAAATGAGCATAAGAAAAAAGAACTCTCCAACGGATATTCTTTCGACGCGATAGCCTTTGATGTAGATCAAATCAACCTCAAGCATAGTGTAAGCTTGATGTTCCAACAATGCATACACACACATACACATGCATACACACATACAAACACATATAAACACACACATACACACATATATGCATACATACACATATATGCATACACACACATAGAGAGACATACTCACACATACACATACATGCATATATATACATACATAATTCATATGCATATGCATACATACATACATACATACATGCATACATACACATACATACACACACACATATACACACACATACACACACACATAGACACATACACACATAATGATGCATACACACACATACACATGCATACACACATACACACACATACATACACACACACATGCATACATACACATACTTAATGCATACACACATACATATGTACACGTATATATATTGATTTCTAATCATTTTGTTTTATATGTTAGGTATTATGGATCCTAGTAGAGAGAGAAAGGCGAAACTCACTCTCATAAAAAGTCTTATGAGAGCAAGAGTTTCGTCTGATACTCTAGGGGCCATAATGCGTGATTACTCAGAGATGTCTGATGAGGATTTGGACTATACGATCCAGATGCTTACCCAGCGATTAGACGAGGGCTCTTCTATGGCTCCACATGCAGGAAGAGAGCTATCTGTGCACAGGTATGTTTGTTTTTCATAAACTTTTTTAATGACATTATAACACATATTTTTATTTATTTTTATCTATCTATTTTCAGGACACCAATACCACCTCCAAATCGTGATAGCAGAGCAGAGTTGCCTATGAGGACATGCATAGGCACCTTAGGACTAGAGTGCGATATAGAGCCAGAGGGGAACATTGTGTACATAGGGAATGGATTGGAGTTCAAGAGAAGAATGCAGGCACTATGCGACTCTTACCTGCGCTTTGTCCACTTACCATGGAAGTAAGTAAAAATTTTACATATAAAATGAAATAAATATCTTATGTTTTATTTACATTATGTTTTTTATTTTTGTAGTGAGCATGATGAGAGGGATAAAAAATACGTACTTAGTTCACTTGAGATAGAGTTTGGGACAGGATGGTTGCTTAAGTGGTGTCTAAAAGAGATGCGGACACTTATGGCTCATCGTCGGATAATGCACGGTATGCACTGCTTTTATGTATATATATGTGGATATGAGTATGTGTGTTTATGCATGTATGTATGTATCTGAGAGAGAGAGAGAGAGAAAAGAGTGAGACTAGAGGTATAAATACACGCATACACACACATATACATCATACATGCACATTTACACACATATACATATACATGCACATTTATACATACACACACATACATGCACATTTTTACACACACATACACATGGATGCAGTTACACACATATAATGAATACACATAGACACATACACATACTCACATACACATACACATGCATAATCATATGTACACACATAGACTCATATAATCATATTTACATGCATATATACATATACACATGCATATATACACACACAACACATGCATATGCACATATAGATACACATACATACACAACACATGCATACACATAAATAAATAAATCCTATTTCAAAAATCCTAAATTGAAAACACTAATTTCGATATTAGGGTTTTAAAATCCCTAATTTAAAAACTCTAATTCAACCTTTTAGCCATATGTTTGAAGTATATGTACACCTCCGATGTCCTACTAGAGAGATGTCTCTCCTCCCAACCTTATGCCTCTATATATAGCTACTCGAATCGACGAGGATCATAATATATACATATATACATGCATACATATTTACATGTACATATTTACACATAGACACATATACATATATACATGTACACAATTATAAACACTTGCGTATATTACATGAATACATGAAGATTCTACATAAATGCATATGCATATATACACATATGCATATTTAACACATGTATACATATATCACACACATGCAAACACATACATATACATGAAATACATATATATGCATACTAACATATGTACATATAATACACATGAATACACACACATATGCATACATACATGATAAAAATTTGCTCCTCGAAGATAAAGCTATATATAAAATAATTAGGCATACCCCCGAGCTTCATGTTCTAACTTAGAAGAACATGATTTCATCTCTCTAGTAGGATTCATCATTATTCAAGTTAGTAAAAAAATCTATTATCTGATATCCATTCAGAAGCTTCAAGTTATTGATCGATAACTAGAGTAGAATTTACTATCTAATCTGCTCATATGTTTTCATTATTGCCATCATTTTGGTAAGACATCAATATAGTCTCATCTTCATTATCCTTATTGATTTCATTTATTTCTTCTATTGTTAAATCTATGTTCTCATGAATCACATCATCTATTGATGGATTAATATCTATTTCTGGTAATTCCTCTTCCTCATCAGTAGAATTAGCATGTAGAGAATTATCCTCTTCATCAAAAAGATTAGTATCATTATCACGTATAATGATTCTAATTTCTATCTCAGATGTTGATGTATCAGTATCTGATGTTGAATCATCAAGAGGACTTTCTTCGATCTCTCTAACAATAAACTGTTCAAACAATGACCTACCTCTAGGTTGCACATGAATGACTTGCCACCAAGGATGAGCATCTGGGTTTTTATAAAAAAATGCTTGTTCAATATGCCTAGGGAGAATATATGGTTCTTTAGTAGATCGCATTACCTTGGAAGAATCAATTGCCCAAAATCCAGATAATTCCTTTCTTAATGTGGAATTACTACCTTTATACTCCGCTCAAAACCAGTCAACTTCAAAATGACCTATCAAAATATATAACAACAAAAACCCATTATTAGGTGCTTAAAAAAATAACTAACTCTATAAAAAAAATATAAACTTTTTTCTACCTATTTGAATGTACGAAATGAAATTTTGTAGATACCAACAATAGTTCCTACATAACCAAGTTCGCTATCTATAAGGTTCGTGTCTTTTGAGCTAGCACGTGATAGTTGCTTGAAAGAAGCAACAATACTAGAATCCTCTGTTTTACGTAAAGAATCAATGGCTTTGATTCTAATATGCTGTCCAAAAGCCCACATATTAGTGAACATTCAAGCTTGCAAAATAAATTCAATTAGTAAATAGAAACTAGCATACATATATGAAAAAAGTAAAATATTATTTTAATAAAATTACCTTTCGTTCACAACCTATCATTAACTCTCTTTGATCATCTGAGATTTCTTCATTATTTGCGTTGGCGCGTTGCAAACGACTATATAGCCAATGCGTGAAAGAAGGTATATCTGTAATCTCATTCTTATCAATTACATCTAAATCTTTTATTTTTTCGCCTTTTACTTCGGAGATTTTGAAGTTCCTCGTACTTGCTAAGGAATGCTTGCATGCATTCGCTATTATATGCTACAAAAGTAGAAACATCATTTTTTTTCTTGAAATGTAAATAAGAATGGAACCCCCTTACCTGATAATACCTCATCTGTTATTTTTGAAGAAGACTCATTGGTCCATGCACGTGGAGCTTCTTCATGAACTCTTTCAAGGTACTCACTAACGTAATACATGCACTCTTCAAGCATCCAACCCTTTGCCATGGATCCTTCTGGTTTTGCTCTTTGTCACACATAACCTTTTAGTATTCCCATAAATCGCTCGACCCAAAACATCCATCGAGTGTTGACAACACCTGCAATCTCTATCTCATCTACAAGATGGACTAATAAATGAACTTGAATATCAAAAAATGAAGTAGGAAGTTCTTTCTCCATCAAACATAGTAGCTCTTTGCATTCACATTTTTTTTGTGGATCGAGTTTTTGTCAATCTCTTTGGATGTAATCCACCTATACATATCATAAAAACAATTATAAAGAAGTTAATTAAAAAATAAAAGATATCCAATATTCATACATATTAAATATAAAAGTATCATAATTACCTTATAAGTGATCCAAGACGATAGATCACATCTCGTACTCCTTTCGTTGTACATCCATCAATAACCAAAGGTAAAATATGTTTCAAAAAGTTATGCCAGTTATGGGTCTTTAACCTAGACAAGCTCTTCTCATCCATAGTAAACATGTTTTGAAAAGATGTTCCATATCCTATAGGAGTCTTAATCAATTGAATTCTATTGTTGATAGTCTGTATCTCTTTTGTTGTAAGTACCCAAGGAGCAGGTGCATAAGTTGTTTCTTGTCGATGTCTATCAAAAACTACCATAACTTTGGTTTGGATTTTTGATCTTTCAAGTCATTCCTTGATGCTGTGGTATCTTTTAGTCCAAGAAGATGCTTCCATAGTGAATAACCTATATTTTTGAATATATGCATAGGATCAAGAAGATGACATACTTTTAACTCTTTCCAATATTCCAAAGAATACCATATTGATATGTTCTCTACGAGTGCCAATTTTCCTTTACCTCTGTTCACATACTCTTCATTATCTGAGTCATCACTGAAGATTTCTGCTTCTGGATCTATCAGAGGTCCATCTGTCCATTTTTTATACCAATCCATAGGCGTCATAGGTTTTGGACACTGACCTGTTTCAAGCTTTCCATTAAAATGTATCGCTTCTCTTTTAGATCTTAACGGATGATCATCAGGCGAGAATCGTCGATGTCGAAAATAAATATTTTTGTTGAGACTCTTACTATAGATTGATCTCAACCAATCACCACAATATGGACAGGATTTATAAACCTTAGTAGATATTCCTGCATCATGGAAAATGATAAAAATATCATATTTATTTACATGCATATTGAATGTGGATTTTGTGCAAATTCAGGCCACGTAGAATCAATATGCTGAAAAGCAACACTATCATGAGGAATTCTGATTATTCCATCAGTACTTTTGTGATCATGTCCCCAAGTCAAAAGCTTTGATAATTCGGGGCTTTGAAACATATGTCTAATCTGTGGAGCCAATGGAAAATGTCTCAATACCTTTTTTGGGATTTTACCTTCTTTGCCCTTATATCGAGGAGATTGACATTTGGGACATGTCAAAGAGTCTACATATTCACCTCTATATAAAATACAATCGTTAGGACATGCATGTATACATTGATAATCTATACCAAGCTTGTTGATTATCTTCTTCATTTCATCATGTGAGGTAGGAAGAATATTCTGACTTGGTAAAAACTTTTCAGATAATAACCTGTAAGTTTATCAAAAAAAATATATATTAAAAAAAGTAAATAAATAAATATACATATATATATGCATATAATTTTATATATGTGTATGCTTATGTGCATCTTTCAAAATATTCGCGCAAAATTTGATTGTTTTGGATGGCAGGATACAATTGTTTGTTTTGGAGGATATGAAGTATGTACCTTCATTGAATGATTTGTCGATTCTATCATATGTTCAGTTTGAAAGTGTGAGAAGCGGGTTTATAATTGCTATTCAAAGAATTTGGCACTGTTTATAGGCCATATGATGGTGACCTGGATGAATCGCATGCACAGAGGTTATTCAAGATAGAGCAACCTGATTATAAGGGACTAGTACTAGCAGGATTTTTGGGGTATGCAGTAAACCTCTTGCATATCAATGATGAGCATCTGAACTTTAGGATACAAAGTGGAAATCATGGTGGCTTGAGAGGATCACTTTTATACAGCTTGTTCAAAGAACTTCAGGTTTATGACACTGAAGTTTTTTGAACAAGCTGTATAAAAGTGATCCTCTCAAGCCACCATGATTTCCACTTTGTATCCTAAAGTTCAGATGCTCATCATTGACATGCAAGAGGTTTACTGCATACCCTAGGAATCCTGCTGGCACTAGTCCATTATAATCAGATTGCTCTATCTTGAGTAACCTTTGTGCATGCGGTTCATCCAAGTCACCATTGTATGGCCTATAAACAGTGTCAAATTCTTTGAATAGCAATTATAAATCCGCTTCTCACACTTTCAAACTGAACATATGTGTGAATCGACAAATCATTCAATGAAGGTGCATACTTCATATCCTCCAAAACAAACAATCGTATCCTGCCATCCAAACAAACAATCGAATATTTTGAAAGATGCATTAATAGTTTTAAAAGATGCACGGACAAAAAGTGTCCATTCAATTCAAGTTCTTGTTCTTACCTTATCTAAAGTAAGAATAAAAACCTGCATGTATTTATATATATATATATTTATTTATTTATGCATATATATATAAATAGATAGAAAATTGAAAATTATACCTTAATAGTGTCGAAACAGATACATTACTCCATCCAAAACGATTTTGAAGGTTGAGAATAAGTAAGCTCGCACTTAGTCGTGTCAAACGACTTCCTTCATATACATGCTTTTTTAGACATTCCTCTCGAAGATATTTCTCATTTTTAGAAATATCAATGCTCTCACTGTCATTTTGATACCAATCCTCAATAAAATCTGCCATGTCATCATCTTCATCATTGTCACACAAATCTTGTACTTTATCGTCTTTTGAATATAGATCTTTCGACTTTGCATATTGCACAGGATTAGTTTTGTGTAGCCTCCTCATGGAAGCTTCTGATAAATGAGGTCTTACTGGTAATTGTGAACGTTGTGGAGGAATATCATCAACATCATACGTTGGAATCTACACATATAAATAAAATTCATTAGTATTCCATAAATGAATAAAAAGTAAACTTTAAATATAAAATTAAGTATATAACTTATTAAATATGGATAGAAAATTTTTATTCTCTCTAGCTAAAAGGTGCTCTTGGAGGTCTACGCCATCCATAATTCACTAATAGTTCATCACCAGCATGTAATGTAGTAATAGCATTGACAACTATGTATCTTGATACATCTCTACTCATGTATGGTGATTCATGACTATTTTCATGCTCCTCAAATGTGCAATTAGTCCTTGAACTATTATGTAACCCTCCACTACTATTTATTAAACCTGCTAAATTTCCATGTGTGTAAGGTCTTCCATCAATATATAATCTTTCATTTTCTGCATGTAAAATCCTTCTAGTAGTAAGGGATGTTGCGTTCAAGCATATTCCATAAGTACTCATGCTTTGAACATAACGTGAAAGTCGATGCCAATCTCCCCATCCATATATAGGACCACAAAATGACATAAAAGTGACTTCAGAGTTCAGAGGCACATAAAAATCCTCTACAATAAAGAGACCATGACCAGCATTAGTAATAGTGGATGGAGCAATCATATAACGATTACCCCAAAAGTTGAAAACCTCTCCATCTAAAGGAAGTGGTCCTCTATTCCATCCTCCATATCTTCTTCTATCATATGTTTGTACTAAAGAACGATCACGAGCTGGCAATGGATAATCTCCAGTCGTTTCATTCTCTAAACCAGGAGGTAGAGGATTTCTAGAAACCTCTGCTTGTAATTGATGAACAGCAAGTCCATGGCGTGTACGAAGTATATTAACATTATGAGAAAAATCATCATCATCATCATCATCGAGCAAGTATTCCTGTATATCAACAATAATTTGATTTTATATATGGTTTTTAAATAAAATAATGACATTAATATATATAGAAAATACATACCCAATCATTATCACGTTGACTAGGTGATTGGTGCACGCTCAAAAGTACCATACTCTGCCTCATGTTCAATACATTCCAATCGTGGTCTTCGATACGTGCCATAACAAGAGTTACACCAACATATAATATGCTCTTCATAGTAAAATTCATCATAATTCCTATCGGAGGACACATGTGAAGTCGATGCATGGGTAGGAGGTGGTGGAGTACCCTCTGATTGATTAGAATCTGCACATAATAGGAAACAAAAAAAATATAAGTTATGTATCCATCAAATATATTTAAAATTAAATGTTTGACATACTTACAGTATAAAGTCATTGAACGATGAGGAGACGGTGGTGGAGTTCCATCTAATTGATCAGAATCTACAAATAATGGTATTTGATATTAATAATCTGATTATCTACATACAGAAAAAATTCACATATACATATTTACACATACATTCACATATACACATTTACACATACACACATATTCACATATACACAACTACACATTATTGTGGGATAAATGCATGTATTTTGTATGAATGAGTGTATATGCATGCATGTGTGTACGTATATATGTGGATATGTATATGTGTGTTTATGTTATATGTATGTATACATATATGCGTATGTGGGTATGTGTATGTGTATGTGTATGTGTGTGTATATATGTGTATGTATTCTGATTTTTTTTTTCTGTTTGAGATTAAATTAATAGGAGATATTGTATGGTCGAAAAAAATAAGAGGCGAGCTAACATACCACCTAGGACGTGGCAGTTTTTTTGTAGACAGCTACGTCTTCATCAGTCATTTCCTCAGCAGAAGGTACACAAATTAATAGTTTATATTTATAATTTTTATATATTTAGTAATGTTTTACATTTAATTTATGTATTTTTTTTCTTGAATAAACAGGCTACTACAAAGAAGAGAGTGGATTCGGGCCACACATCGCACCTATGCCAAATGGGCCATAATGGTTTTTTAGCTACGTTTGTAAGTATATGTGTTATTGTGAGTATATTTTTTATTTTAGTTAAAATGCAAGCAACTAATGTTTTTTATTTGTTTCATTGCAGCGGAAGGATTATGGTCGATATCCTACGAAACATGAGATCGAGTATGCTACACATTTTGGATATCGGCATTTGAGCGAGTATATGCAAGATCATCCTGATGCCTTTGTGAGTATTTTTAAATTTTATACAATTATTTTATTTTTATGAATGGTTTAATTATTTTATTTATTTATGTTTGTTATATGTAATACAGGAATATTATGGAGAGACAAATATGGATGAGGTGGAGAGACAGACACAGGAGGGACGATCTCGATCGTCACAGGGTGATCATGACGATGAGGATGAGGAAGATCAAAATGATCATGATATCGCTGATGATGATTATGATAATGATGATGATGATTAGGATTTTAGTTGATTATGACATTGGATTATATGTATTTACATTGATATATATATATATATATATATATATATATATATATATATATATATATATATATATATATATATATATATATATATATATATATATATATATATATATATATATATATATATATATATATATATATATATTATCTATATATTTTTCATTTCAGTTATGTTTTGAATTGTGTGTATGGTATTAAGTAAAGAAGAATTTTGTTCTATTGATTGTTATTATTGTTTATATTAAGCATGTGTTTTAATACTTTAATTATATAATCCATTCATATGTGTGTACCTAAGTGTATATGTATGTATGTGCATGTGTATGTGTGTGTATATGTATGTATGTGCATGTGCATGTGTAAGTGTATATGTGTGTATGAGTATGTGCATGTGCATGTGTATGTGTGTGTATATGTATGTGCATGCATATGTGTAACTCTATGTGTATATGTGTGTATGTGCATGTATATGTGTATATGTAGGTATGTGCATGTGTGTGTGCATGTGTATATGTGTTTTAATACTTTAATTATATAATTCATTCATATATGTGTACCTAAGTGTATATGTATGTGTGTGTATATGTATGTATGTGCATGTGTATGTGTGTGTATATGTATGTATGTATGTGCATGTGCATGTATAAGTGTATATGTGTGTATGAGTATGTGCATGTGCATGTGTATGTGTGTGTATATGTATATGCATGTATATGTATAACTCTATGTGTATATGTGTGTATGTGCATGTATATGTGTATATGTAGGTATGTGCATGTGTGTGTGCATGTGTATATATGTTTTAATACTTTAATTATATAATTCATTCATATGTGTGTACCTAAGTGTATACATGTGTGTGTATATGTATGTATGTGCATGTGTATGTGTGTGTATATGTATGTATGTGCATGTGCATGTATAAGTGTATATGTGTGTATGAGTATGTGCATGTGCATGTGTATGTGTGTGTATATGTATATGCATGTATATGTATACGCATGTATATGTATAACTCTATGTGTATATGTGTGTCTGTGCATGTATATGTGTATGTGTAGGTATGTGCATGTGTGTGTGCATGTGTACATGTGTTTTAATACTTTAATTATATAATTCATTCATATGTGTGTACCTAAGTGTATATGTATGTGTGTGTATATGTATGTATGTGCATGTGTATGTGTGTGTATATGTATGTGCATGTGCATGTATGTGTATATGTGTGTATGAGTATGTGCATGTTCTTGTGTATGTGTGTGTATATGTATATGCATGTATATGTATATGTGTGTATATGTATATGTATATGTGTATGTGCATATGTATATGCATGTGTATGTATATGCATGTGTATATGTATGAAACATGCATGTGTATGTAGATGCATTTCCATTTGCATCCATGTGCATGCATGTGGATGTGCATATACATGTATTTGCGTATATGTTAATGTGTGTATGTATATATATATATATGTGTGTATATATATATATAGTATCTGTGTGTATATATGTGTGTGTATGTGCATGTGTATATGTGTATAAGTGTGAAAGTGCATCTTCATCATGTATAAGTGTATAAGTGCATATCAACAAGTGTGAGTATGCTATGTAATGAAAATAACACGATTCAAATGATATACAAAGAATAGAAATTGTACTTACAATAGTTAGCCATACTTTTTGCTTGGTTAGCTTCTTGAATAACCTGCAATAAAGAGAGAAAGAAGAGAGGGAGAGAGAATTCAAAGAGAGAAAGATGTAGAAAGAGAGAAACTGAGACAGAGGGAGACAATAAGAGAGAGCTTAGGCAAAACAACAATTATGCATATACTTGCTTCAGCTCATAAGCGCAGCGCAATTGCGAACGTTGGAGAGCTCTTCGATCGGATGTGTGAAAATGCCAATCGAAGAGCCTCCAACGTTTTAATTTTTGTCCATCAACAGATCGTCGTGTAAGCGATGCTGCCCATCGTCGCATAAGCGACATCTTTTTTGCATCGCTTACGCGACGCCAAAGATCGTCGCCTATGTGACGCAAAAAAGCATCGCTTATACGACACTATTTACAAGCGTCATGTTAGCGACGCTGTATGGGAGCATCGTAGCCCCGTCGCACCACAAGTCGCAAAAACCATCGTTTGCTCCGTCGTTTAATCGACGACCCGCGCGTGATGCTAATTACGACGCATGTTGCAATTTTATAGCGATGAAATTCTATCACCTTAACCGTCGCTATACGCTCGTATTCCTTGTAGTGAGGTAGCTCTACAATAGCTCTCACTTTTTCCTCATCCGTGGATATGCCATTCTTTGACACTATGTGTCCTAGAATTTTGCCTTGCCTGACCATGAAAACACACTTTTCTGGGCTCAAGCAGACTTGATATTCTCTACATTTGTCAAAGATTTGCCTGAGTTCAAGTATGTGTGTCTGTCTAATGTTGGAATGAGCACAGAGATTGTCAATATAGACTTCTAAATTCTTCCTCAAGAATTCTTTAAACACATGGCACATCAGTCTTTGGAAGGTTGCTGGTGCATTGGTAAGACCAAATGGCATTACCCGAAAAGCAAATATGCCCCACTCCGTGGCAAAAGCAGTCTTATGCTAATCTTTCGGAGCAATGGCTACCTGATTGTAGCCGAAAAATCCAAGAAGGAAGTTGTACACTTCCTTGCCTGCTACTCTCTCTAGTAGATGCTCAGTGATAGGAAGTGGATAGTTATCTCGAATAGTGGTTGCATTAACCTTCTTCAAGTTAATGCATACATGTAACTTTCCATTCTTCTTGGGCACCACTACAATGGGGGATAGCCACTCAGTGTGCTCGATTTCATAGATGAATCCAGCTTCAACCAAGTGATCTATCTCTTCTTTGATCTTGGTAGCATAATTATCATTATACATGTATGGATTTTGCTTAGAGGGTTTGGCATATGAGGTCATGGGGATAGTGTATGAGCATATGTCAGGGTCTACACCTTTCAAGTCCTTGTAACTCCAAGCGAATACATCTCTGTGTTCTCTTAGCAAAGCTATCAACTCATGCTCTTCTTCTTCTATTAGGTCATGTCCTATGTAAATTCATTTTTCTTCTCCTTCTTTTATGGCTACAACAATTTTCTTGGTGGTTTCTTTGTTATCATAGGCCTCTCTGGATTGTGCCTTGCATTTAGGCATTCTTACCATGACTCTTCTATCTTCTATCTCATACTTCTCAAAATTTTTAGGGACCTCAAACAAAGATTCTTCCTCCTCGGTTGTCACTTCTCTCTTCTTCCTCTTCTTGTCTTCATTCTTAGGGGTTACTTGTGTGGTTAATCTCACCTCACTTGTAAGTTCTTCATGTCTCTGAGGGTGAAATTCTACTTCATAGAAATATTCCTCCTCTGATGCAAAAGGTGAGTCCATAATGATTGACTCTAGATCGGAGTCACTCACATCCTCTAATGCATCAGTGCTAGGTTCACATTCTTTGAGAACCGAATCACCCATGATTGGCTCTATTGAGAAGACTGAAATGTCATAGCCATCCTCATCACAGTGGGGTGTCCATTGTTCTTCATTGATGGCTACATCCATTGTTGCTAAAATTTCTGCCCAACCATGAGGTTCAAACTCTTCGTCTAGGAAAACTATAGGTGCATAGGCTGGGTCTTGAACTGATCTATGGGTTTCCTTCACACCTACCTCTCTGGCTTTTTCTCTTTTCTCTTCTTCTACGGCCACTTTACACATCCACAAGTGAGTGTCTTCATGCATCCATGAGGATCCTGATCCTATGGAATGCACTAACTCAGTATCATCTTTGGCTCTATGGAATGGGATTCCATTGAATGGGAGATACATCTCTATGAGAGTAATCCTTGAGATTAACTTTGGTCGTAACACCTAAGTGTTGCAAATACAAAGAATTGGTTCCCCAATCTCGTACCACTTGCAATTCCCGCATAAATGGTCTTCCCAAAATCATCTCATAGGCTTGATTCTTGCTAAAGTCACATATAGCAAAAGTATGCTCAAACTCAACACCACATGTAGTGAGAGTGATTCCTTCTAGCAGCCCTAAGGGTCTTTCTATGTGACCATTGGCCATCTGCAATTTCATTCTCGTTGGCCTGAGTGCTTGCTTGCCCCAATGCTTCCATAGAGAAGTGGTAGCAACTGCAACTCCTGCACCTAAGTCTAGAATTGCCTTGGTTGTGTATCCTTGATGGGTAATGGGAAGATAGGTGTTTCCTTCTTCTCCTTCACTCATGTCTCCTATCTTGTCCAAGGGTATTTCTAGCACTGTTCTATGAGATCCTACCTGGGAATGAGGTTTCGCTACTTCTGGCACTTGATTGGCTACATGTTTCCATAGTTCTCGCCTAACCTTGAGTAGCTCTTCTAAGGTGAGATTGCATTGCACTTTAGTGTCCTTTACTAGCTTCGTATTCCTAGGTATGATTGAATCTTCATTCCTTACCATGACCGTGGGTGCTCTCATACATGTAGACTTAGCTTCACATGGGCCTGTGAAATGGGGTAGTTCCTGTAAGTAATTACACTTGAATTCTAATCTCTCATGAAATTGGGCATTCTCTTGCTCTCCATAAA
This sequence comes from Ceratopteris richardii, assembly GCA_020310875.1. Lineage (NCBI taxonomy): Eukaryota > Viridiplantae > Streptophyta > Polypodiopsida > Polypodiales > Pteridaceae > Ceratopteris > Ceratopteris richardii. The sequence goes on along the minus strand of CM035439.1, from coordinate 132,863,655 downwards.
TAGAAGGAATGTCTTGTGGGAATCGATCATGTGTGTCATCCACAAGTTCAATGGGTAGAGGAACTTCACTTTCATTGGCCCATTTCTCTTCCTGAATCCCTCGCAGGAATTCTAGTGAGTATCGATTCATAGAAGAAGATGTGTCTAGTTCTGTGGAGTTAGGCACATAAGCTTCCTGGGCAGGAAGGCTTATTCTTTCACTTGCCTTGCCCTTACTTTGAGTGGTGGGGTCCTTTTTTGATTGTGCAATTAGCCTCTCCAATCTTTCTAGAAATCCATCAAAGTGCAACTGCGTCTTAGCTGAACTAGAGAAGTTAAAGAGGCGACTGGCTTCAAACATGGTTTGAGCCAATTCCACCATCTTAGCACAAATCTTAGTTCACTTGAGTTCTAGCTCTGCTCTAGGGTAACACTTTTCATGATCCGTTACATTCGGCCCTTCTTGGATTCTGGCCCGATATGCTTTAAGCATCATGTTTTGATCTTCCGGAGTGGGATCTGCTAAGACTGATCCTACTCTAGGGGGTGGTGGGATTGTGTGAGATGGGTTGGATGGAGATGGGAATAGTGGTGGTGGAGTAGTGAGAGAGTGAGGTTAAGATGTGAGTTCAATTATCTTGGCTTTTGTTTCTGTTAGACTTTCCTCGAGTTCACTCATCTTTTTTGCCCATTGCCTTTTCATTCTCTCCCAGCTATCCTTCCAAGCTCTAGTCCTCTTCTTAGTTATGCTCTCGATTTCACTAACCTCAGAACTCTTTTCTCGGCCTAAATCTTGGTTTTGCTGCAAAGCTTGAGCTCTAGTGACCACTTGCACTAGTGCAGTGGAAGTTACACTCCCTGTAGATTCTACTACTAGCCCAATAACGTTGATAGGAGTGATTTTCGTTACATTGTATGGGTTCTTTGGGCAGTCTCGTAAGAGGTGCTCCTTTTCGCAATCTTGACAAAAGCCTTGAATTTTCACAGATTGGGGCTGTGTAGGGGTAGACATCGGGCAATCACAAATGAGGTGATCTCCCTGACATCGGTAGCATGGCCCGCTAGGAAACGGGGGTCTTACCTACCTAGGTTGAGGTCTAAAAATGGGATTCGTGTACATAGCATTTGCATACTCTGGCTCCCGACTTGGTTCACTCGGTTCTTTGTAATAATAGGCCTTGTTATGCTCAGGTGACTGCATGTAGTAAGCCTGGGGACTATCAATATGAGTGGAGCCAAAACTATGGTCACTAGGGTCACTCTCAGAAAGTAATGGAGTTACTAGGACTATGGCTCTATGTTGATATATTTAGGTCGTGACGTGTGTGAACACACTAGGACCACCAGGGCACTTTTTTCCCTCTTTAGGAGGATTTTTCCCCTGGCTTGTATATATGCCTATTGCCCTAATGGGCTACTTATCTTTGTACATTCTCTAGTAATACATTCAGTATTGTATGCTGTGCTCCAAGCTTCTTCTTCTTCCTTGTGATGTTTGCATGCTTTCGCAGACGTCTAACTCCAACACTCTATTCATATTCTCTTCTGCAGCTGCATACTTCACTGGAATCACATTGGATGGGGTTGGAGGTTGCTAAGCTAACACTGGTTGAGGCCTTTCTTGGTTTTGGTAGGGTTGTTGATAGGGTTGTTGTGGCCTTCCATATTGTTGTGGTGGGTACTATTTTTGGTATCTTCCTTGTTGAGGGTATGGCTGTGGATAAGCTTGCCTAATTGCTTGCTTATTGTATGGGAAATCTTGCACGGTGTGATTAGTGTATCTCCGTTCTATGGTGCAGTATTGGCTACTAGGATTCACTTGGGGCTGAGCCATAATGGGACATACATTCACCATATGGTCACCTCCACAAGTATAGCATCTTTTCACTAGGGCAAACCTTGGTATTTGTTTTCTTGATATAGCTCTAATTCCTCCCCTAGGTTATCCTCAATGTCGATGCACATTTGTACACACTCTTCTATGGTCCTAGGGTCCTTTAAGTACACATAAGATCTCAATTTGGTACTTAGGAATCCATCTAGGAATAAGGCCACTTGTTTGGTTGGAGTGGGTAGCTCTGGAACCGTACATCTCTCTAGTATTGCCTAAATCTTCTTCCTGCAAATCTAATCATCTCTTGAGGCGTCTGCTTGAAGCTATGTATTAGTGAGGAAGTATTGTGCAGTATGCCACTCTTAGAAAATTCTGTGATAAATCCTTCTAAAAGTTGGTCTATGTTTCTGAATTGTCTCTCATTTAGTGATTGAAACCATGTAAGGGATGTATTCCTAAGGGTTAGACCGAAAGCATTGTACTGTGTGAATAGGTACTCAACTTGTTTAGCTCTCAAAACTTGCCTAAACTCGGCCACATGATCATATGGCTCTCCAGTGCCATCGAAGTAATTCTTCATGGACTTAACTAGTTGAGTGGGCTACAAGGTCCTAGTGTGTTCTCTAGGCCTTGGCAAGGGAAAATCATCAGCGTTTCTTTGGTTTCTTGGGTCTCTAGGTCTTTCAGTTTCCACTCTATCTGTCTCCGTTCGCATTCGTTCTCTTCCTATTGGGTCGGCAAAGCTTACCTCAGGTCTATCTCTATTCCTGTCTCTTTGAGCTCCATGAGCTTGGGATGTTCCAACTCCTTGGTGGCCATAAGAGACATTAGATCTTGGTTGGGGAAAAATAAATTCTCCCTTCCAAGTGTAGGCATGCCTACCATGCTCTGTGATCACAAAGATTCTTTCTGAAGTGTTGTCTAAATAGGTCACTTTGCCTAGGCTATCAGGATCTTTAAACTCATCGATCGTGAGTGTTCCTACCTCATTCGACTGATCAGGCTTATACCTCCAAAAGGCTTCATCGGTCTCTCAGTTCAAGAGCATGTCTATGCTCTTATTGTCCTGGGGAACCCATTCTGGCGTGATAATTCTAGTGAGGACGGACTTGCCTCGGGGATTTCTAGGCTCTCCTCCTAAGTTCCCTTGCTCTATGTCACCTATGTCCGTAAACATGCACACACATACACACACGCACACACAAGGCAAGAACAAAGAGAGAGACAATGGAGTAACTTCTATTACAAAAGAGTTCTCATACAAGTTCAAATCTACAACAAGCTAACCTCAAAAATGAACACTCTAGCTCTTTCTATAGTTTTTTACTAGCTTTGGTCCTGTCTAGACCTAGTGTCCGGCCTAGTTAAAAATTAGGTTCTAAAGCTATTTTGGAGGCTCAAACAACCTCTGAAAATTATGAAAATTGGTGCATAAATACTACTAATATTCCTCAAGCTCGAGGACTCCTTGGCTTGTACAAAATGGAGTAGGAATAATAAAAAATGATATTTAGAATGGTGTGAAGTGACTAAAAATCACTATTTGGAAAATATTAATTCATGAAAAATGTTAGGCCTATTTGTCAGATCTTCGTTAACTGCTTTGCCTACTTGGACCTTCTCTTTGCTCTGATTCTCTTCGTTGGCTTCCTTGTCTCGTAAGTCCCTGACTGCCCTGACCACTGCCAATAGTGATCTAGACAACTCTAGACATGGGTTACAAGATAGAGGTATGTTCACTCAACTCGATGTCTAGGGTCTTGTAGAAGTCATGTATATATAGGATAATGGAGAGGTGTGGCCTTCCATGGACAAGTAGACATGGGCAGTAGGATTTGGACGGCCACCATCCACATAATCCCCATATATGGCTTATCTTGATTCAACCAAACTAGCAAATATGAATGATTTCTAAGTTTTACAAGGAATAATCCATAGAATGTTCCCTTTACCATCTCATAGGGGGCGTTGGCCTTGAACCCCACCTGAGGGATGGCTTACCCCTTGGGACCACCAACCAAGAGGACCACTAGCCCCCTTGGGCCCCAATTCGAGATACTCCCCATTTTCCTAGACCCCACAATTGGGGACCCTTGTAACTTCCTTTCCTTATAGTACCTTAGATGGCCCAATTCGACCTTGATCCAATATGCAAGTTGGGATTCCCTTCAATTAGGAAATTCACGATTTGCTTCTCCTCATCTTGGGGTAAAACAATCCGAGTAGCCGGGTACCACTCGAATAGCAAAAGGTGTGCTTAACCACCTACCAATGCTTGACACCTAGGCAATGCATAAACCTACTCATCTATGAGAGATCAAATTGTATATCAAGCCGAGTTATGCATAAGTAAATCAAGCATCCAACAACCTACTAATAGAGAACAATATCAAATACATCTCTAGCATCATGAAGACTCAAGCATAAACATGTTTCCATAGGAGTGGCAATAGGTTTGCAATCTTCAAGGCCAAAAGGTTGCAATAATGTGTCAATATATTTTGTTTGACACAAAGTTATTCCCCCATCAACTTGCATAAACTGAATGCCCAAAAAATGATGCAAATGCTCCATATTTGACATCCCAAAAGAGGCATGCAAATCAACCTTAAATTCATCAGTATGCATCTCATTAGGACTAGAGAGCAGCATTTCATCGACATACACAATAATAAGTTAGAAGTACATCTTCTGCACACTTAACATATAAGGTGCTCTCAGTTGCAGTGTTCTCAAAACCATGTGCAATCAAATAGGCATATATTTTTTCATACCAAGCATGTGGTGCTTGCTTCAAATCATATAATGCCTTTTTGAACTTGCACATTTTGTTTTCATGCCCCTTTTGCATAAAACCATGAGGCTAAAATACATACACTTCTTCATGTAAGTCACCATTTCAAAATGTAGTTTTAATGTCCATTTGATATACATTCCAAACATGATCAGTTGCAAGTGCATAGATGCTATGAATGGTGGTCATTTGGCTTGTGGGTGCAAAGGTCTCATCAAAATCAATGCCTCTCTCTTGAGCATAACCTTTTGCAACAAGCCTAGCCTTGTATCTATCAATTTTCCATCAAGCTTATGTTTCAACCTACATACCCATTTAGTGCCAATGGCCTTTTTTTTCCTAGAGGCAAATCACATAAAGCCCAGGTACCATTCTTCATAATAGAATCATATTTTGATTGCATAACATCCATCAAATTTTCTGAATTTTATGCATCATCAAAAGAAACAACCTCACTCTCATCACAAAGACTAGACACTGCATAGGAACCTCATGCAAAGGTGTTGGAGTTTGAGGTCTGCAGAAGCACTCGAATAGCACAAGGAAGAAGAAGAAACTTGGAGCACAACACACAATATTGAATGTATTACCATTGGAATGTACAAAGATAAGTGAAATGTTAGGGCTATAGGCATATATACAAGCCGAGGGGGAAAAAACCTCCTAAAGAGGGAAAAAAGTGCCTCGATGGTCCTAGTGTGTTCACACACATCACTACCCAAATATATCAACAAATCCCCCCTGAGAGTGATGCGGTGAACAAGGAGTTGGCACTCATGTATAAGGAAGTGCCAAGCTATGTGGAATCAATCCACAAAAGGAAATAAGCCTAAAGCTTTGCGGAAAGCTTCAAACTTCTCCCTAGGTAGAGCCCTTGTGAAAAGGTTTGCAATGTTCTCCTTCATGGGCACATATGCCAAACTGATCTCTCCAACAGAGAACCTCTCCCTAACATAATGATAGTGCATCTCAAGTTGCTTAGTTCAAGCATGCAACATAGGGTTCCTTGCAACTGCCAATGCGCCAACATCCAAACCAGCCATAAGGCATCTGAGCCACAAACACTCAACAGCCCTTGTGAAAGTTGCCCTCTATTGAGCCTCACAACTGGAAGTGGCCATAGTAGGCTGCTTCTTCCTCAACCAAGATATGCATGAGCTACCAAACATGAAGCAAAAACCATTAGTGGACACACGAGCATCATAGCAACCAGCCTAGTCAGAGTCAAAAAAAGCATGCAAATCTAGCGGTAGTGATCCCCCCTTGGGATAAAACATTCCAAGTAGTTGGGTACCACTCAAGTAGCGAAAGATGCGCTTAACTACCTAACAGTGCTTGACACCTGGGCAATGCATAAACCTTCTCATCTGTGAGATAGCAAACTAAATATCTAGCCGAGTAATGCATAAGTAAATTAGGCATCCAACAGCCTACTGATAGAGAACAACATCAAATGCATCTCGAGCATCATGAAGACTCAATCATAAACTTGTCTCCATAGGAGTAGCAAGAGGTTTACAATCTTCAAGGCCAAAACACTGCAATAATGTGTCAATATATTTTTTTTGACACAAAGTTATTCCATCATCAACTTGCATAAATTGAATGCCCAAATAATGATGCAAATGCCTTAAATCTGACGTCTCAAATGAGGCATGCAGATAAGCCTTAAAATCAGCAATATTCTGCTCATGAGGACCAGTGGGCAGCATGTCATCAACATACACAACAATGATCAGAATCACTTGATCGCTTAACATATAAGGTGCTCTTAGTTGGACTGTTCTCAAAACCATGTGCAATCAGGTAGGCATGTATCTTTTAATATCAAGCACAAGGTTCTTGCTTCAAACCATATAATGCCTTTTTCAATCTGCACACTTCGTTTTCATGCCCTTTCTGCACAAAGCAACGAGGTTGAAAAAATACACTTCTTCATACAAGTCAACGTTCAAAAATGCAATTTTAATGTCCAAGTAATGTACATTCCAACCATGATGAGCTGCAAGTACACAAATGCTATGAACAGTAGTCATTCAACAAGTAGGAGTAAAGGTCTCATCAAAATCAATGCCCCTTTCTTGAGCATAACCCTTTGCAGCAAGCCTAGCCTCATACTTGTCAACTGTTCCATTAGGCTTATGCTTTAGCTTGTATACCCACTTCTTGCCAATGGCCTTCTTGCGAGGAGGCAAGTCACATAAAGACCACATATCATTCTTCATTATAGCATCATATTTAGATTGCATAACAGCCATCCAACTTTTTGAATTTTGTGCTTCATCAAACGAATAGGCTCATTCTCACCATAGAGACTAGAGGCAGTCGTAGCATAGCAATTTGATGCAAAAGAGTCATTATGAGAGCCTCAACAAGTATGATATGATAGAGGTGCATCTAATTTGTTGTCACACAAAGTCTGCACTAGCCATTTTGGCATAGTTTTTGCCTCCTCAATATTCAACAAGTGCATCATGTAAATCTACATCAGAAATGGAACGATCTATATCATCACATGAAACCTATAAAGGCTGAGACGTTGCCTTATTAGGACCAGCACTAGATTTTCCACTTGTAAAAAGAGGCAACAAAGTATCATACATGTCTTTGGAGCTAAGAGATGTCTCCTTAGCACATGAAAGTAATGGTTGAATAGAATCTTCCACAAAAACAACATCACGGCTAACCAAAATGTGTTTATTTTGTGGATGATACAGACGATATCCTTTGCTTTCATAATTATACCCAACAAAAATACATTTCATTGCTTTATCGTCCAATTTCTTGCATTGTTGTTCAGGCACTAATGCATATACTAGACAATCAAAAACACATAGGTGAGCAATACATGGCTTACAACCATGCCAAGCCTCATATGGAGTGATAGACTGCAATGCTTTAGTGGGACACCTATTAAGTACATATGTTGCACACATAAGAGCCTCAAGAGAGAAACTATGTGGTAAAGCCTAATTGTTGACCATACACCTTGCCATCTCCACGAGTGACATGTTCTTCCATTCAGCAACTCCATTTCGTTGAGATGTATACAACAATGTACACTGATGTTTTATCCCATGTTCAACTAGAAATGCATTAAAATCAAAAAACATATATCCCCCTGATCAGAATGGAGGGTGCCCATTTTACATGCTGACAGATTTTCAGCCAAAACTAGAAATTTTTTGAAGCACATAAACACTTCGGACTTTGCTTTCAATGGATATACCCATGCATGCCTGGAAAATTCATCAATGAAAGTCACTAAGTAAATATAGTTTCCAAAAGAGGGTGTTTGCATAGGACCACAAACATCACTATGAACAAGCTGCAATTTGTGAGTGGCTTAAACTAAACCATCTTTTGGGAATGAGGAATGTTGCATTTTGCCAAAATACAACCTTCACAAACATGTTTACCAAGTGCCTCAAGTTTGGGCAGAGAGGACATTATTTCAAATTTCTACAGGTGTACCAAACTAGCATAATTCAGATGACCAATGTGTGCATGCCATAGCTTTGCATCTAACATAACGTGAGAATCATGTACTGCACATGCTAAATTGTTCACAATTTTTTTGTAGTCTATGAGCTTATATAGCCCACGTATAAAATGCCAGAAGCAATAATGATGTCACCATTTGACAGATCATGAAATGTATATCTATCATCAACAAATTTCACAACCAAGCCAATCTTGGCTAAAGTTGAAACTGATAATAGATTCTTCTTGATCTCTAGTACAAAGAAAGCATCTGACAATGTAAAAGAATTGCCATCAATAGTAGTCATAATGATCTTACCAACTCCCATGACAAGATAAGAGGAGTTGTTTCCACATGTGACAATATTCCCTGTACGGTCAGGCTCAAGTGAAGCGAAGAAACTGCACTACAAGGTAATATGCTTGGTTGCCCCACTATCAAAGTACCAAACATCTGAGTCTAGTGCAAACATACACTACTCATGAGAAGATGGGTCAAAATTGCAAACAGTAGTAAATGCCCATTCTTCATTGTGCACAAGATTGGTAGACTTTGTTTTCAATGTAGAGGTCTCTGCAACAACCATTTGTGTCTCCTTTTTCTGTGCCTCTTTTGCAGCCAATTTTGGAAAATTCTTTATGTCATGATCATTTCCTTCATAGTACTTGCAAAACAGTTTCTGCTTTTTTGTTTTCTTCTCATCTTTGTCATCCTTCTTTGATTGTGCAAAATTAGCACATTTCTGCTTACTAGTCAAAGAGCTCCATTTACCTTTGCCCTTCTGACTAGCCAGGAAAACTTGATCTGCAACATGCATAATGGATCTGTTCTGCCTAGAAGAGTAGAAGCGAAACTTTGATATGAACTAGGAAGACAATTCAAAACAGTCCGCACAAGTGAACCGTCAGGTAAGACTTCATCAGCAAAAATCAATTGTTCCTTCAAATCTTTGATCTTTGTCAGAAAACAGTCCATGGAATCTCCTTCATTCATGTGTTCACTCTCCAACTACTTTTGGAGGTAAGCAACATGAGCTTCATTCCTTGCCTAGTATAAAGTGGTAAGTGTATCCCAAGCATCCTTAGCTTTCTACAAGAGCAAATGTGAGGAATAATGGCACGTTTGATAGACAAGGTTATCAATGCATGTGGTTGAGCATCTCTGCCACCCCAATGAATTTGTTATGTAGTAGGTGCAGCAGGAATTGCAACACGACCAAGAATCTGAAGAATATCATCATCTTCAACATCGTCTACATCACCTTCTACAACTGTGTTTGCAGGTGTAATAGGATGTTTTTCAATGCCCTACAGGATATTCCAAACTCCTTTTGCAATAAATACATGATGCATCATATAAGCCCATAATGGGTAATTGGTACCATCCAACTTATCCTAAACAGCCAGCATATGGAATACATCACTGCTTTCAGCCATAGCCCCTGACTAAAATACCCTGATGCAAAAAAGTGATTGTATCCCAAAATGTTGAACGGAATTGTTGGAGAACCAATCACAAATTTTACATAAATTTGAAGGTCAAAGTCTAAGAAGAAAAGCACATGCCTATGTGAAGGGAAAATTTCACACATGTACTATATTTATAAAGTTAGACTTTACTTTAGTTCTAGAATTTTCAAAAGTCGCGAGATTGAGAAAACCTATATAAGTTAGTTTGTATCAACAGATGTAGAGAGAGAGAGAGTGAGAGAATGTGAGTATGACTGAGAAATAGTTGGGCTTCTCTGAGTGAGAAAGCACCTGTAAAGTTTTTGAGTTTCCATGGTTATCAGAAGAAATAATAGAAGTTTTGTGTATGAGACTCTCTCCTCCATCTCCATGCTTTGCCTATTGTGGTAATGAGTTCAAAAGTTCAAGTTTTCCAAGCAACTCGATGTCTGGCATCGAGTTTGAGCTGATAAGTTCTAATTTCATTCTTTGAGTTCTAACTATTGTTGAATCTCCTTGAAAACATGATGTTTCTGAAGAAACTCGATGCCTGGCATCAAATTTCAGCGTAAAGTCGATGCCTAACATCAAATTCCCACATAAAAGTGGTTTTCTTCATATATGTGTTCACGGGGGTATTTTAGGTGCTGAAAAAGTGGCCAAAAACACACCAATTTGATGTCTGAACATCAAATTCTTATTGCAAGTTGAGGCTAAGTTGAAAACTTTTATATTTAGATAGGCTCTTTTACTAAAACAGGCAAGATTTCCTGTTTTGGTAGCTCATATAGGGTCATCTTGTGAAGGCCATAACTTGGTGTGTAGTGCAAAGTTTTTAGCAACTAATAGCTTGTTGGAAAGCTCTTCTCTTCTACATACACCAAAAGATCTTCGCAAAATAATATTTGTAGTAAGAGAAATAAGCAAAACATTGAAGGTATGTCATTTCAGTGACTAGAAATTTTTGTAGAAATAAAGTTCTCAGTTTAAGCAATCATTACTCAAAGTTTGGAGAAGCATTGAGTTAATGGTGACCATAGAGGGTGTCTAGTGTCACATTAAGTCATTTCTTGTGATTTTTCATACATCAATAGGAATTACCCTGTCAAGTTGTGCTAAACTGTAGTAGACTTCAAGACGCTTATACTAACAAACCGAAACCTATATATATCTTTGGCACAAAAAGACAAAATTGCATGCACAAGCACTTTGGTAGTGCATTCAGAGGTCGAAATGAGGTTAGATCATGATTGCGGCACCATGTAGCAAAGCTGTTTTGATCTGCTACTCACCCTGAGTATGCTCACTAAATTTCATGCAGTTATGAAGCTGTGACCGAAGGGGTGTCGATGATGCCATAGATGAAGGTTTGATTCATACATTCTGCAAGATAATTTTCTGGAAAGCTACATGACACTATGAGTTAATGCTTGATTCCTTTACTCTTGGAAAAATCTTCAAAATCTATTGATCTAAACTCACCACCACTATCTATCTTGAATCTCTTCATCATCTTCCTTGTTTCGATTTCAAGAAGTTGAAGCCATTCTTTAAACTTAGCAAAACCTTGAGCCTTATCATGAAGGAAGTACATCCACATATTCCTCCTATAGTCATGAATGAGCAACATGAAGTAGGAAGATCCAGCCAAGGCCTATGTAGGCACTTTTTTGCACAAGTCAGCATGCACCGAATCTAGAGGATGCTCTATTCTTGCATCCTTGTGGAAATGCCTTTCTTTGTTTCTTGCCCATCATGTAAGCTTCACATGGTTCCCTCATGTCTGCAATCAATGATAGGTGTGCAACCATACCCATGCAATGTATCTCCTCTATTATAAGGTATCTAATATGGCCAAATCTCTCATTACATAGCTTACTTGTGCCCACACTTGTAGTGGGTGTAAGAGCAACTCATATAAGTTGTTCCTCCTTATGTGAGTCCCAACAATGTTATTGTTAATATCCGTAATATTAGCTCCTATCTTGCTAGAAGATACTTCATGTCCTTGATTAATTTTAGAAAATATTGAGAGCATATTTTGTTTGATTTGTGGAACATACAACACATTTGAAAGCTTTTCAATATGCCTATTAAAATTGATGAAAAAACCATATCTCCCCCTCTACATGACATCTTGCATTATTGTCAACCTTAAACTTTATTAGGATGGGTTCTTTTAGAGGCTTTAAGGAACCGTAAATGTATTTTTTGCTTGTCATGTGAAGAGAGGCACCACTTTCCAACACCCATGAGTCATCTATTCCTAAATCTTCAGCTAAGGAGCATGCCTCCTCTATCGTAAAAAATAACTCAACCTCTATTTCTATAGTGTTGAGAGACTCATTGCCCTTGCCACATTTTGAAGATTTTTTCTTCCCTTCTACCTTCTTGATGTAATAATCTTGAATTCTATGGCCTTTCCTCTTGCAATAAAATCACTCTCATTTGAACTTATTTTTGTTGTTCTTCTTTTTGTCTCCATCTTTTGAAAAGTTCACTTTGTCTCCTTTAACCTTTGCTATGAATTCAACATCTCCCTTGTTGCATCCACTTCTTCCCTTGGGTTGTAGCTCCTCCTCCATGAGTAAGGCATTGAATTCTTCAAAAGTTAGAGGTTGAGGTATGAGGATCAGGTGTTTCTTGGGGCTCATTATCAATCTCAAGAAGAGTCTTCAAAAGCTCATATGAATTAGGGATATAAGTGATTTTAAACTTCCAAAGGGTGTAATTTGTACCATCAAGCTTACCTTCAATGAAGTAGTGGTCCTAACCACAATATTGGGATGAGAGACATCATTGCTTCTCCTACTTGTGCTCTAGCTACTTCTAATGACAAACCTCCTTGATTCCCAATCATAGATGATGATGCAACACTTGAAATCTTCTCTCTCTCTCTCTCTCTCTCTCTCTCTCTCTCTCTCTCTCTCTCTCTCTCTCTCTCTCTCTCTCTCTCTCTCTCTCTCTCTCTCTCTCCTCTCTCTCTCTCGTTCTTGAAATCTCTATGTTTCTTCTTCTACAACACTTAGAGCCTCTTGATCTCTGATACCATATCAGGAAGAATAACAATGCAGAATAGAACAATATAGAGACCTGAGAAAAATGCAGATAGAGAAATATGTAGAATGTTGCAAATTAGGTAGGCCCATAACTACAAACACAGATTCCAGGATCTTCCAACATTGACAGACATGAACATACAAAGATAGAGAGAGATTAGACAACATGTACAAAGTGTTATGTAAGCCACTATTTACTCACACCATCATATATACAAATGTCAATTTACAATGTGGGAGTCAAAACCTCAACCACTCTATGTGAACAGAAATAAATGGAAGAGTATTCAGATGTAGGGACAAAAATCAGAATATGTATGAGGTGTAGGACCTGATAGGTTGTAGAAGAGTGAATATGAGTGACTGAAAGAGGAAAGATCAATTTGAAATTGATATTCAGCAAACCGTAATCTGAATTTAGGCTATGGAAGACCCTAAATCAGATGTGTGTGTGATAGATCACATACTTACGGAATTAGCATAGAATGCTAACATGTTGTTGACAGAAATCCTCATACTCATATGGAAACACCTTCTCTAACATCTCATCTGATGCATGTAGCATGCATGTACTGATTCAGATATGGATGCCACTACCTCCATGTATGCCGAATAGGACTCCTCCAGATATGGATGCCACCGCATCCATAAGCTCCAAGTAGTACATGTGTGCATAAAGAAAATATGTACCTTAATAGTTAACATAAGATGCAATCTTATGTTAAGCTCCATCCAATGTCTTTGAAGTACTCCATAATCTTCATGTAGAAGACAATCTCCAAATACATCATGTAGATGGATGATCCACACCATCAATCTGTTGATGAGTAAGTCTTCTCCATCAACAAGAGTGTGAACACATTCTTCTCCAAGAAGAACTCTATGGCTTCTCCTTATCTTCTTCAAGGTTGCTCCATAGCTGCTCCATACATACACCATAGCTACTCCATGTGAGCATCAACAAGACCTACAAAATATCAACCTAACGGCTGATCCTTAGATGGTAGAGGATGATCTCACAAGTGCCTATAACACCTCTTTATATAGATCTGAAATCCCATGCAAAAAAATCCCAAGTAAAGTTGGATCGCTGCTTTGATTTAAAACTATCACTGATTTTGCTTTAATTTATCGTAGCTTTTTTTTATGGCTAAAATTATATTTTTACTTGCTAATTTTGATCAACTTTGGTTAGGGTGTTCTCACAAATCTGATGTTTGATGACTGAATGTCCTATACCATTAGATAGCTCTCATCAAGCTCTACAAGATAAGATCGTAAAAATTTTACCCAAAATTTGTGCCAAAAATGACTAAGTACCAAAATTAGGGTTTTTGCCCTAATAGGGTTTGGACTAATATGACATCGTTTTCCAAAAATCCCCCTTTCAATGTCATATTGGTACAAACTGAACTGGATGTGCAACTTCATTCTTCTGCAAACTGACATAAGCTTCAAACTTGTCTTTCAGAATTGACCTTCAAACTTTATCTTCAAGATTGTTCTTCAAAACTGAATTTGAACTTCTTCAAACTTCAAAAAATCTGAATTTGCAAAATATGAACCATAATACCTGAGAAAATATGCAAACTAGATATCCAATAATGTTAGCATACATCAAGCAATCACTGCTTGACAACATATATAGCATGAATTGACTCTGAATCTATTATCTCTTGAAATAAGTCTTCTAAAATCTATAAGAATACATTAGGATCCACATATTTGCATTTAACTTAAGAAAGTTTTCTCAATGTACTTACGTTGTGTCATGTAAATACACTAAACAGAATCAAGAACTCAATCCTGGGACTTGTGACTGACAACTCACAATTTAGTGTATTATGAACACTAATTGGTTCATCTCTGATTGTACTCAACTCTCATGAGTCTCAAAAAAGTTTCATATCTATGTTGTCATCTTGTCTTCATCCTTGTTCTATCTGTAAGTCCTTCATACCTCTTTCCTTCAAAATTTGGTATAATCATATATGTGTGCACCTCATAAGTAACAAACCTCTATGAAATATCAAGCTTCTCTGCAATAAAGCTCTGGAACTTTCTCCTGAACAGGAACACCCAACAGGAATTTTCTCCAGACATTCTTCTTCTTCCTTCTTCTTCAAAAGTTGGAACATAAAGAGAAACTGGCAAAGGAAATATAGGAATACTTGTAGGTATGATTCTACATCCCTTCATATATGGTTGAAAATAAGTCTTCATGTTTCTCCACCCCCTGGATGATTTAACACCAATATCCAAACTTCTTCAAAGTATATCAGACTTTGTGAAATCTGGAATGTCTTTCTTCTTTTCAATAAATATGATCTTCAGTGATTTAGCATTGCTTCCATAACATCAATACCTGTGTCTGAAATAAATAATCTAAACCCCTTTTCACTAGCACTGCAGATGCCGATAGCTTTCACTGCCACTCCCCAGCTTCCCATAATCTAGAATAAGGTTAGCTGATCCTATTACATCATAACAAAAAACTTTGATGAAAGCACTTCAGGATTCATAATCTTCTGCAACATAACAAGTATCTTCTTCTATTTATCTGCAACACTAATCTGATAGAATCTGAATCTTTGACTTACTTCTTCCAATGCTAAGAACTTTACAAACAAAGGATAGACATCTGACTCAAAAATACTCAAGATCTATGATCTCTCCAACAAAATACCTGTGTAGAATCTACTCTCATCAAACCTTCATGACTGAATGTTTGATTTGCTACCTGAATGACTAAGTGTCCATGCTTCTTACATAAAGTTGTAAAACTTTTCTTTAACTAAATTCTTCCCAAGAATCTGCAACTTCTACTGGAACACAAGTGGACAAACTCTCACCTTGAGAACTCCAAAATTTGCAAGTTGATACTTCATATCTTCATATTCTTCCCGGGTGAAATGAGATAGTATCTGCTTGACTTTCTTTTGGCTAACTCCACTTCTCAATCAAGTGATAAGATCTGATGGAACACCTTTTTTTTAATACAAGCATGTATCCAAAAGTCAAGACAAACATAGAAAGTAGATTCTCCATCTGACTGGTACATCAAAAAATCTGATTTTTTCTGGATTTTTCTTAAAATACTAAATTTTCTGAATTTTCCTCCTAAAAAACTCTGAAATTTTTTAGTATACTGAATATGAGGTAACTTTTCCAAACAAAAAACCTCACTCCAAGTCTTCAACATCTGCTACAAATACTGCAACTTGTCATATACCAAGTAGCTCTGAATTGACACTCCAAGAATTCTTTGAGGGAACATATAAGCTTGGGTTGCCTGCTCAAAAGCTTCAACTAAAACATAACTCATACACATATGAGTCAAAACATATAAGGTGTCTTAGATATCTGCTACTTTTCTTTCTCTCAATGCAATTCTTTGTCAAAACCTACTAAAACATGACCAAAGTATAATGCAAAACAAGAAAATGCTTCTTCTTTAAACTATCTTCTTCACACAAGATGTTCTCGTAGATTTGTCTTTGGATGTAGAGGATAAAAGTAGAAAGAGTATATGGAAAATATAAGAGAAAAGAAGGAAGTCTTACTTTCCCTTTGGAATCGTTGGACCTTCTTCTTTCGCATTTTTCTTCCACCTGATGATGTCAACATCTTCAAACTTCTCTTCCATACCTTTTGTTCTCTTCGTCTTGAAGTAGCAAGCACTCTTAACTTCTTCAAATGAATTTTTCTCTTCCTCTAGTGCTAAGAGTAAGAGACAAAACAAACATGGTATATAAATAGAAGTGAACATAGAAGCATGTTTTACCATCTCCTCATATGTTGAATCAATACTCTGCTTCAAATATAACTGAATTCACCAACCTTTTCCTTGACTTGGCTGAATGCAGAATTACCTCTCTAGGTACGAAATGTGATAAAAAAAACTTCCAACCTTGTGCTGGCTGAAAACAAAACTGATCTAATCTCCAAATTTGTCTTCTTATATGAGCTTTCTTACCATGAAAGAGATCTTCTATCAAAACTGTCAAGAACAACCTCTAGATACCTGATTTGGTGTAGCTAATGCTTTAACTTTCAAAGTAATGAAAGTATTTAAAAGCGCTTCTTGAATCCTTCAAATCTCTTCATAACTACTCTTCTAAGATATGACCTGCAAATGAAAATCTGATAGTCAAAACTAATACCTGTGATTTGATGTTGATGTGGTTCCTTCATCTTCTCCAAACCATTGTTTTTCCTTGAATTTGAAGTAGCCTTCTTTTCATCAAGTCTTGGACTTCACGCAATACTTCTATAAAGTATCTTTATTCTTCCAAAAGTGTTTGCCTGCTAACAGATCATCAACTTCATACTCCACACTGATAAATAATCATGTGACTGAATTGTCTAATTCTCAAATCTCTACTCATCTAGATTAAGTGTGTATGTCATATGCTGGAAGTTGCTCAGATACCAAATGTTGGAAATTAGGTAGGCCCATAACTACAAACACAGATTCCAAGATCTTCCAATATTGACAGACATGACCATACATCACTTAATCATACAATGATGAGACAAAGATAGAGAGAGATTAGACAACATGTACAAAGTGTTACATAAGCCACTGCTTACTCACACCATCATATATAAAAATGTTGATTTACAATGTGGGAGTCAAAACCTCAACCACTCTATGTGAATAGAAATAGATGGAAGAGTGTTGACCTAAGCATCAACTTAGGGACTTGCGGAGAAAGAGACTATACCTCAATCCCCTCTCAAGTGCATATAGTGGGGATACACGCTTTTAATTATCAATCCAAAGAGTATACAAACCTAGCCGAGTGTATGAGGACATGCAATCATGTAATGATCAATGCAAATGAACTACTCAAAGAGTGTAAATAAGGTAAAGACTTATCCAAACAAGCTCCAACTGTTGGTCAAGGCGAAACGATATTTGGTGCAGCAGCCGTCAGTATTTTGGACTTTTCTCCTAGCTCCGAGCTCCAAATATAGCAAATAGCATATGCGTTTCGAAGCTCTTGAGAAGACGCATCCAATGGCAGTAGTCTCACTCAATTATGACGCTCCTACTTCAAGTTATGAGCAAAATACTGAGTCGTGGGAATATTTTTCTACACTTCAGCACTTCCTACACTTCGCACACACCTTATCTACAGCAAATAAACACTTTCATGGATAGACAACACTCACAAGCACTCTTTCCAAGCAATACACATGCATACAAGCTCACAGAGAAGAAGATACAGAGTGAAGAAGACACAAATTCGAATTTCTGTGCTCTTTATTCTCACAATGGCAAAAAGTCCTTTACAAAGAGTCACATTTGACTTATATACTAGTGCCCTAAAAATGGTCCTTTCACACAAGAGACCGGCACTTTATTCACTAAAAGACTAATTTCCTACTATTTTACATGGGTAAATCTCTAATCTTCTGTGGGGATGCATCTAGAGGACTCCTCTAGTGCATTTACAACGGGAAATATATTACAAGAATGATTATGATACAAAAATATGATGTCCAAATCGGAAAAATTTTGGGGCCCGTCTTTTTCTCTGCTTTGTACTTTCTTTAGCTCTGCAACACTCTCCCCCTCTTCGTCTCTGTCGTCCCTTGACAGGCTTTGCTTCTTGTCCTCAGTTTGTTGTCCGCACGCATCCAGTGGTCAGTATTGCCTGATTCTTGATCTTGCATTACGTTTTAGAGGCGCTCTGATTTGTCCTGGTTGCACACATCGGACCTTGCTGTGTTATTCACTTCTTTTCTCTGCACGCAACCTTTGCTCATTGTTACCTGTTTATAAAACAGGTGTTCAGTTTTGACGGCCTCTTCTTAATTCTTGTTTTACATTCTCTGGGCCTGATGCATTCGACTTGCTTGCCCGCAACCCCTGGAGTTTGACTGACTACCTGATATTTTGCAGTCTAATTCACCTATAGGCTCATTAATTCTGGGTTGCCACGCACGCCACCAGTGGAAGGTATGGAGATGTGGTGCTTCAGTCTTCGATCTGGACCTTCCAAAGATCAAGAGGTTGAAGCACCCATGTGGGTTACGTCCTTTCCTTGGTGTGTGTGCCCCTGCGGGGCTCTGTGCAGAGATGAGTGTTGCGCCCCTGCGGGGCTTCTTGCAGAGATATATCTTCGGATATTTCTTTTTAGTGAGTCTGCTTCTTTCGTTGTCTTCTTCTTTTCTTCTTCTTACTTGACTCTCCCTCAACACTGCCCCCCTCCTGGACTCTGTCGTCCCCGACAGGCTTTGATAAGCGACGGGCATATGTTTGATAGACTCTTTGCTCTGTATCATTTAGCAGATTGGCTTCACGTATCATGAGTTGTTTCCATTGTTCTGCCTTCACACCGTCATTGGGTGGCTGTCTGTGATCTGCGAAGAAGCTAAGTTCATATGCCACTAATCTGGCATTTAAATTGGATGACATCTTCAAAAAAATTTCTGAATCCATCTCAAAAAATCTTGTAAAGAAAGCTTCTTCAAAAGTCTGCATATATACACTTGGCAAGAACATTAATCTGGAATAATATGCCATTATTGTTGGTCTGCTAGGCATAACTGATAGATCAAAAATGAGGATCTCCGTGTCCTGATTAATACCTATGAAGTTCAAAAAGGTGTAGGCCGCATGCTTGAATACCTTCAAGACTGTAAGGATCATGCTAAGTATTTTGTTGGTCATTTTTACAGTTAAATCAAGTACTGTCGCATAATTCTGTAACCAAAATTCTATGGTTTTGACCATATAGTCTTCCGTTGGCAAGTAGTTATGTGGCGGGCTCGGAAGCATAGGATAATTGAGCCACTGCTTATTTAAAGTGCCGCTTCTTTGCAAATCCAAAAATTCCCTGGTATCCCTTCTGCGTGGTATTGGACAAAATGAAGGGTTTACCTGGAATGCATATGGCGCTGCTTGCCAATGCACCCGTAGTGTGGGATGTTTCTCCAAAAATTTCCGTCGCCACACTGGTTGTGCAGCTTCAAACTCTGCTTGAGTGTATGCGAACGTGTCGTTTTTGAAATTCAGCTGCTCATCTGGACTCTTCTGTGTAATCTTCTTTATATAACGTCTTGTTTTCTCTTTCAAGAGTCCGTAGGGAAGATTGAATGGGTTCATTATCTGGTCCAGGTCTTTACCTTGGATCTTGGCCTCTTTCATCACTTTGACCACTTCATTTTCAAAATTTTCCGTTAACCGGGACACCACTAGTGCCCGTTCCTTCTTACTTATTTCTGCAGTATAGGGCATTGGATGTTCGTCATGTATGTCGGCCAACTGCTCATGTAGTGGAGAATTATAGATCGGGTGAGATAGAGGACTTACCTCTACCTCGTCAGTAGGATTTTCCGATGCCGGCACTACTGGTGTCCCGATCGGTGTTTTCTCTTTCATTTGAGTCTTTAGTCGTGCTATGCATTCATCCTTTTCTTTTACCTCTTGCATGGCTTCTCTGAGTGTTTCTTTAGTGGCCAGCAATTCTTTACCAATGTCAGCTACATTATCCATATTTTCGCTGTAGCTTTGTATCAATTTGGCGTTCACCTTTTGTAATTGATTCTTTAATTCATTGGTTTCATTGGTGTATCGGCTCTTCCATTCCTCTATGTTGGCTTGTTCTTGCGTTAGCAGTGCTTCATATTTTGAGATCTGATCTCTTAATTCTTTTTCTTTGGTTTCTGTGGATTCCTATTGTACGATTGGTTGATCATATAATAAAGACTTCATCAATTCTTTATTTCTGTTGCGGAGGCTGTCGTTCTCTTCCATATACAACTTGAGTTGTTGTTCTAATAACATGCTTCTCATTTTCATTTTCTCTTTCTCAGCCTCGCTCGCATCGTGTAATCTTTGCAACTCTGTTAGTTGTGTATGCATCTGTTGATTCTGAGCGATGGATGCATCATGTTGTAGCTTGATTGCCAGCACCTCTGCATTTTTGACTGCCAATTCTTTTTGTGCTTCAATCAATTGTGCCGATAGCTGCTCACTCATGATTTGAAATTGATTCTTTTCTCTTCTTGCCCGATCATAGTCGGCATCTATTTCCATCAACTGTTGTTGAGTGTCCATCGCTGTCTGAATCATTTGCTTGACTATCGGCTTCAGCTGAGTGACATCCACATTCAGCCATGTTTTTGGAATGCTTGGTTCGTCGCCGGTTGTGACATCTTTGCCCTGAGCGATATGTAATGTATTGTCATGGGGCTGCCTAATTTGAAGTAGGATCCTTGGCTCGGCCACCATGTCTTCTTTGTTTCCTTGAGGTGTATCATCAGGTACCTCAATTACAATTGGTTCTTTAGTATGTAGCTCCTCCGAATCCACATTCCCTGGAGTTTGTACTTCCTCTTTGATAGGTGGTTTGACGTGTGTAACGTTGGTTGGAGCTTCCTTGATGCTTATCTTTGTAGTATCATTCAATTGAATGACATGCTCCGGTTCAATGGGATCTTCTTCATTCTTTTCCTTTTCTTCATGATTTCTCGGCGTCACTTCCAATTGATCGATCTCATTCCATTCTCCTTCTTGAGTTTCTGTCCTTATGTCAGTATCCAAGGTCTCTTTTTCAAGGCTGGAATCCGTATTGGTACTAGAATCATCTATCCCTAGTTCTTTGTATCTTCCAGCTTGTTTTGGTATCTTCTCTGGACTCCGTTGTTGTTTCTTTTGACTTGTCTGTCTATAATGATGACCTTGAATGTTTAAGTTTACCTGCCCTTTCATGTACTGATGTGTTTCTTCGAGGGCAGCAGAAAGATCTCTCCTTGTAATAGGCATTTGAGCCGTTGTGATCTTTGGTAAGAGATGAGTTCTCTTTGATTGTGGTGTAGCTTGGGCTTCCTCCTCCCGTAGATGCTTTGTACCCCTCATGGGTTTTTGTGTGCTCGTTCCAGCTTCCTCAACCATAACAACTGCTTTCTTTTTCTTAGGGACCGTAGCGGATTTTACGTATTTGGTTAGCCCTTCTGAGGTCGGCATCTCCCGTAAGCAATTTTTCATCTCGAGGGCTTCATATATCAATAATGTTAATGCAGAACTGCCATTCAAAAACTTCTTCTGGCCCCATTTCTTCTGGGCTTCAAATAGCCTTTCTTGGACATACCCTGTTAAATTAATTTTGTTTCCTATTTGTCGCATGGCATGTGATAATAGTTGTACTACAATCTTTTGTGGAGCCGTGTATCTGTGCATACTGGGGAAGCAGAAATGTTGATGCACCAGACGGACAGCATCTTCAATGTCTATTCTGTTAATCTCTAGGAAGGACCTTTTCTTCGGGTCATGACATTCCTCTTTGACATTAGTAATTCCTGCTTGATTCCATCCAAAAGCTTTATTGATCAACTCATGTGTGAATTGAATGGTCTTCCAAATTCCGACTTTATCCAATACTCGTGCTTCTGGAACTGATATTTTTGTTGCGGCAGGTTGCATGGTATTCATTACCTGTGCACATCTCTGAAAATCTAGAACATAGATTGGCAATTTGAGAAATGCCTCTATGCCTGCTTGTGTCCATACATCTTCAATATGAGGTAATCCCTGTATTATTGTCTTGAAATCCTGTGACATGATTGGAAAATAGTGATCTGTATCCATAATCTTGATAGTAGCCATGAAAATGAGTTCTGAGACTGGTTGGTCATCACGAAACCAATGGCCTCTTGCTCTTGTTACTGATTCCAATGGAAGAAGCTGCACCTCTTCCTGTTGCGTAGATTCTGAATCAGTAGACGCCATCTGCACTCAATATAGAGTATGAATTAGTTGCCATATATTATCAGAAATCCTCCTTTATTTGTTTGTCATAAGCTCGATATTGCTCCGAGTGAATGGTGTCGCCCCTTTCCCGTGTGTGTGAGAAAGGTAATACCTGTATTTTTCACATTTTTAGGTATTTTTATATTTTCATCTGAAAAGGAAAACAGAAAAGTTAGGTTATAGCCGAGGCGGTTATTGTTTTTTGAGTAATTTTCTTAATGTATGTACAAGTGCTCTCCTATTTCCCAAGAGGAAAATGTGCTTGACTATCCTGAAATAGAAGAAGGATGTGCCGAATGCTTGGCCTTGTAATGTGGCCCTATCATGCATACTTTGGGTCTCGAAGGCTCTATATGTGTGCAATTGGAAGTAGTTGGTTGATGCATGCCGTTTATTTTGTCTTTAGGTATCCAAATCTGCTTCACTTTGCTGTGCCTTGTTGTACGTTGCCTAATTCCGATGAATGTGGCTCTTTTCTTGTTGCATGTCTGCTCTATCAGATTTGTAAATCTCGAAATGGCTCGGGTTGCCATTACAGACTCCTTCTTTCTCCAGTAACTCCTTTTTTGTGGCTGTTTTGACTGTGGACCATATTGGTTCTTCTTGTGCTGAGAATCATCATTTCGACTTGGTTTCCTTGGAGGGCATGACTTAGGAATCCAAATTCGCGAACGATCCTATTGAGCGGCTACTACTTTTTTTGGAATCCATATTGTAGCAATTCGTCGATGACTTCGTTGTTCTGACTGAGTTTTTTTCCTATCTGATTGGTTGTTCTGATGTCGGTTGTGCTTTTGTCGTCGAAGATACTCCTCCACTTGATCTTTCTTTATCCACGCTTGGTTAGAGTATGGAATAGGGTATATTTTAATAGGTACAGATTTTGAATTACTCAGAGGACTAGTCTCTTTTATGCATGGTGCTTCAGTGAGGTGGGTTTCAGACCGATTGACACTCTCATGACTTGCTAGACTAGAAGATTGTGTGCAAGCAGAATTCAATGTGTCCGCACATACAGTACTTGATGAAGGTGTTTCTATAGTGCTAGTGATCATACATTCAGGACTTTGTTCTTTAGAATGAACTTTTTGCTCCATGCTCACAGATTTGATTGGTCGTTCATCTAGCAGACTGAATACTTCACGATGTCCTATCCTGGCTGAGATGTATCCTAAAGCCAATTGAACAGTCTTGACCTAACACTACCTCTTCAAGTAAATCCTGATCATGACACACTAATAGCTTTTGTTCCATAGTGTTGTTGCCAAGATGCAGAGGTAAGGTGATCTCACCTATGCATTGAGTAATCGTTCCTCCTATTCCTATCAACTGTGCCATTGATGGGCGTACTTCCTCCTTGAGTTTTTGGGTCAAAGAAAGCTTGATACAGCTTACAGCAGCTCCTGTGTCAATGAGAGCGTCCACCAAGTGGTACTCCGTTTTTCCTGCTCCCAAATTTAAATATGGTTGCGTTCTCTGTGAACCTAGGTTTTGAGTGGCTCTAAAATTAGCCATCGGGATGAGTTCTTCTCCTAGTCGATATCTCTCATCTCGCTCTCTCATCCACTCTTTCCGTTTCTTTATTCTTTCCAATGCTTCCTGTCTCGCTTCTTCTCGTATCCTCTCCTCCTCTATGCGTCTATTCTTGCCTTTGATTAATCAAGACATTGTTTCTTCGGTCAATGGTTCTAGATATTTTTTTACTCTACATCCACTGATCTAGTTTGGTAATACGTCTCCCTCTAAGGTTGCTAAGCTAATGGCTCCACTTGTAGATAGACGATTGATGATTAATGGGCCATATCCTCTCTTCTGCAACTTCTTTGCATGTTGTTTCAAGGTGTATACCAAAACTAAATCTCCTTCCTTCAAATTTTTGTCCTTAATGTGAGCATCAAAGTAGGCTTTCTGTCGTCGTTTAGCAGCATAAATGCCTACTACTGCTTGTAACCTAGTTTCGTGAAGCTTTTCTATTTGATCCAATTGAGCTGATAGTTCATGTCCCGTCCACTCGTAAGTAGTTGCTACTCTCAGAGTGGGAATTAAGAAATCAATTGGCAAAATAGCATTTTGTCCATATACTAAGTTAAAAGGGGTAGTGCCTATGGCGGTTTTATAGGCTACTCGAAATGCCCATAAAGCATGATGTAATTGCTTATCCCAATCTGATCTACCATTGTTAACAATTTTGGTGAGAACTGTACACAAGATTTTATTCGAACTTTCGGCTTGTCCATTGGCTTGTGGGTGATAAGGAGCTGATTTCTTATGAATTACCAAGAATTCATTCAACAAAGCTTCTATAACTTTATTCACAAAGTGCGTACCTCTATCACTCACAATTTCTATTGGTAGTCCAAATCTAGTGAAAATGTTTTCAAAGAGAAACTTGGCTGTGGTTCTTGCGTCATTTTTCTTGGTTGCTTTTGCTTCAACCCATTTGGTCAGATAGTCTGTGGCTACAATTATATATTCGGCATGGGATCCTTTCGCTGGTGGGCTAATAGGTCCTATGAAGTCTATTCCCCATTTCGTGAAAGCTCTGGCACTCATCATGGGTCTAAGTGGCATTTCATCTCTTCTAATTGGATATTTCGTTCGTTGACAAGTATCACACCGTTGCACATATGTCATGGCATCTTGGTGTAGAGTTGGCCACCACATTCCAGCAAAGAGGATCATTTTTGGTGTTTTATCTGCAGAGAAGTGTCCTCCTGCAGCTCCTGTATGAGCCATCTCTAAAACAGAAAGATATTCGTCTTCGTGAATGCACATTCGTAATTGGTTATCTTTCCCTCGTTTAAAAAGTTGTTTTCCTATAATGGCGTACTTTGTTCTACAAGTGCACGTTTCCTTGCTGAAGTAGCTCCTTCGGGGTATTCTTGAGTTTTCAAAAACTTTACCAGAGGCATGCTCCATCTTGGTGCTATGGTAGAATAGCATAAGGTAGATTTCTCATCTGGGATTTGTTCTTGACAGGTTTGACAGGTTGACACATAGTTATGTGCATCTCTTTGCATGGTTGGCCAATATATGCCAAATCTCTTGAGTGTTTGCCACGTTCCATTTGCATTCAAATGAGTTTTCCATTGGTTTACATGTGCTTTCTGAAGCCACATTTCTTGTTCCTCTTCCTCCACGCATCTCATTAATAATCCACTTGAATCCTGGTGATACAAACTTCCCGCAATGATATGAAGGTTTTTAGTCTTCCAGAGGTCTTGGGTTTGGTTTGGTGTGATCCCATCTTTAGGTCCATGTGTAAGTATAGGGATCAACTTTTCTGCCCATTGAGGACATACTTCCAGGTTAAAAAGGTACGTATCTGGCAGATCATCTGGTACTCCTATGGGTGGTTCTCCATGGGTCATTCTTGATAAGTGGTCTGCTCTTATGTGGGTATTTCCTTTCTTGACTACTACCTCAAAATCAAATTCCATTAGCAATAAAAACCATCGTACTAGTCGTCGTGTATTACAAGGCTTGTTGACTAGGTACAGTAGGGCTTGATGATCAATGAAGAATTTGAATTTGTTCGCCAGCAGGTAATGTCTGAACTTTTTCACTGCGTACACCATCCCTAGGCCTTCTCTCTCCGTGGTGGTGTAATTGCGTTCTGCTTGATTTAATTGTCTACTAGCATAGGCTATAGGGTGGTCTAGTTTTCCCGTATCGGCAGGTTGAGCTAATATGCAACCAATGGCAAATTTGGAAGCATCCACATGAATGTGAAACGGCTTATTCCAGTTAGGTACTCGAAGGATTGGTGCTGAACTCAATCGATTCTTTAACTCGTTGAAGGCTTTTTCACATTCTTCGGTCCAATTAAATTGTGTCAATAATGCATAAAGAGGTCTAGCAATTATGGCGTACATATGTATAAATCTTCGATAGTATCCACAATGTCCCATAAATGCTTGAACTTCCTTAGCCGTCTTAGGTCTTGGTAAATCCAGAATTACTTTAATTTTGTCTTCATCAGTTGAGATTCCGTTTTTAGAGACAATATGTCCTAATATTTTCCCTTGTCTAACCATGAAGACACATTTTTCTGGGTTAAGGCATACTCGATATTGTCGACATTTAACAAAGATCTTTTCTAGCTCAGGTATATGTTCTGATCGTATAGCTGAATAAGTACAAAGATCATCCACGTAGACCTCCATACTTTTTCTTAGGAATTCTTTGAATACATGACACATCAATCTTTGGAAGGTGGCTGGGGCAACCAAAAGGCATGACTCTAAAGGCGTATACTCCCCATTCAGTTGCGAATGCTGTTTTATGTTGGTCCTCAGGAGCAATAGCTACCTGATTATACCCTGAAAAGCCATCCAAAAAGCTATAGACTTCCTTTCCTGCCACTCTTTCCAAGAGATGATCGGTGATTGGTAAAGGATAACTATCCCTTATTGTCGCGGCATTTACTTTCTTCAAATTGATGCACACTCTTAACTTTCCATTCTTTTTCGGTACTACCACCAAAGGTGACACCCATTCCGTGTGCTCAATTTCGTATATGAATCCAGCATCTAGTAACTTGTCTATTTCTTCCTTTATTTTTGCTGAATACACATCATTGTAAGTATATGGTCTTTGTTTAGAAGGTTTGGCTTCGGATGTCATGGGGATTCTATGCGCACATATAGAAGGGTCGACTCCTTTTAAATCCTTATAGGTCCAAGCAAAGACATCCCGATATTCTCTTATGAGATGAATTAACTCTTGTTCTTCCTCTAATGAGACATCCTGTCCTATGAAGGTACATCGTTCTTCTCCTTCTTCAACAGTTACTACTATCTTCTTGGTTTGTTCTTTATTATCATATGCTATTCCAGGCTGTGCTTCTCTTTTTGGCATTTGAATAGCGATTTTTCTCTCCTCCACTTCATATTTTTTAAAGTGAGCTGGTACCTCAAATTGGTCTTGGGGTTTATTTTCTTCATCTTCTGATTCTCTTTCAAATTCTAATTCCCCCTTCTGTGTGAGTTCCTGGTGTTCTCCATTGGCTGTGATATTTATGTTGGTGGTACTATTCCCTAGATCCATTGGTTCGGGCTCCATTTCAATGCTCTCGTAGTCCTCCTTCCAGTCTTTCTCGATCACTTCTCCTTCTTCCGCCTCCTGAAGGACTACCACATACAGGCTAACATCATAACCCTCCTCATCGATACATTCGTTCATGGTCACTACTTCTTCATTTACACAGACATCGAGGGTCGCTAAAATTTCCATCCAACCGTGTGGTTCAAATTCTTCATCCGAAAATACTTGTGGCATGTAAGCTGGATCTTTTTCAGACCTCGCTATTCCTTGTTTCTGCTGCCATCCTTTTCTTCTCTCCTCTTCCTTCTTTGCAGCTTGGCATATCCATAGATGAGTGTCCTCGTTCATCCAGGATTGATCACTAGAACCTACACTATGAATTGATTGATCGTCTTCCTTCTTATGAATTTGATTCCATTGTGGAGGTGGAACATCTTGATAAGTGTATGTATGTAGGTTTATTCTAGTGGTGGTTCCTTCATGTTGTAGGTATACCGCATCTTTTCCCCAATCTTGCACGACCTTTAACTGTCTCATGAAAGGCCTTCCCAGGATCATTTCATAATTGCTTGGCCTTTCGAAGTGACATATTGCTAAAGTGTGTTCGAATTCCACTCCACATGTAGTGAAAACTACTCGTTCCAACAATCCTAAGGGTCTTTCTATATGTCCATCTGCCATTTGTATTTTCATGCGTGTTGGTCTTAACGCTGGTTTTCCCCATTTCTCCTAGATTTCTCTGGTAGCAATACCAACACCAGCTCCCGAATCTAAGATGGCTTTGGTAGTGTAACCCCTATAAGTAATTGGAAGGCAGGTATTTCCTTCATCTCCCTCACTAAAGTCTCCTACCTTATCCACTGGAATTCTCACCGTGTTTACTTCGTCTGCTATCTCTTTCTTTTCCTCCTTGACTTCCCATTGATTGATTAATTTCTCCTTCAAATGTGGTTTTACCTTTAACAGTTCTTCGAATGTTAGGGTACAAGGGATTTTTACCTCTCTAAAGCATTGTATGATCTCAGATGTTTGGATTGATGGGTTCATTTCTCGTTTCCTCATTGAGGGAATACGATACAATTCTGAATTGTGTTCGTACTCCCCGGTGTAATTGGGCAGTTCCTTTACATCTTCCTCTCCTTGGTCACTTGCATCCATCGGAAAAATTTCTTCTGAATTTAGTTCAGGTATTGAACCCTCTATTTCGTTTTCTGCTTCTAGTTCTTCAAAGGGTGGTTCAATTCCTTCCACTTTCTTCCATTTGTCCTCTTGAACTTGTGCCCATAGATCTTTAGTCCATTCCCCTTCTACTTCGGGAACTATGGATCCTTCCCTTCTCTCAATACCACATTCGCCATTCTGTGTTCTATTTACTTCGGGCTTTTCATGAGAGTTTACACACTCTTGGAATTCTCCTTCAGAAATTCGGGTACTGGGTAAAGGCGATGCAGGTTTTTCTAAGGTCTGTTGAGCAACTTCTATCAATTTTTTGCAGATTTCTAACCTCTCTTTTTCTAAGTCGCCTCTTGGATATTCTCTCTCGTGTTGTTCTATGGTAGGTCCTGCTCTTATTCGTGCCTTGTATGCCTGAATCCACATGGCTAATTCTTCAGGCATAGGATCTGCTAACACTGATCCTACCTCCTCTTTTTTGTACTGTTCATTTTTGTTTCCTTCTTCCCTCTTCGGTTCTTCTTTTGGTTTTTGTTCGTTTTCCTCCTTTTCCTTCTTCTGTAATAACTTCTTTTCTTTTATCATATCTCTTCGGTGCTTCCATCTCTGGGACCTTTTACTTGCAATACTTTTCTCCGGCTCTTCTGAGTCTTCAACTCTCTGTGGTGTAGGTGTATTCCTCTCTAGGTCGCTATGATTGTGTTATGTTGGTTTTTTTGGGGTCTCTCTAGCTTTAGCTCTCGTTATTGCTTTCAATGGTACTGTGTACTCTTTATCACTCCCTGATGATTCAATTACTTCTATTACATTGATTTGCACGTTAGATGTATCCTTGTTGGGATTCTTGGGGCAGTCTATGAAAAGGTGTTCCTTACCACAATCACCACAGTAGCCTTCCCAGACTCGTTGTGGTGGTGGTGGGTTTGGCAGTGTACATTCTCTGATATAGTGATCACCTCCACATCTGTAACATGGTCCTCTGGGTACAGGCGGTCTGTTCATGGGTCGGGGTGGTATGGTTGCTCTAGGAGCTGTGTACATTAATGACACATAGTCCTGCTCATATCCGTATGAACTATCTGATACTTCCATGCCATAGGCATATGGTTCATACAGTTGTCCATATTCCATCATTAAGCTTTCATAATTGGGATATGCTCCTTGACCATGGTCGTAAGATGAGTCATATGGTTCATTACCAACCAAAGGTGTGGCTGGGACTATTGCTCTCTCTAGGTTTTCTTCAGGTTGAGCAATCTTGACTGGGACAACGTTCTGAGGATGGGGCGGTTGTTGTCCTAGTACTGGTTGTGGTTGGGTGTATCCTTGATACGCATATGGTCGTGGCACTGGTGCCTGCGGCTGATAAGTGGGATATCTAAAGGCTTCACCTCCCTGATCTCTCTGAGGGTATCCATAAGGTCTCATGTATGGTTGTGCTGGTCTCGCCTGCCTATTATAAGGGCAATTTTCTGTACTGTGATTTGTATATTTTTGTTCTACACTGCAATATTGTAGAGGTCCTGGGACGGTGGGTCTATTATAAACATAAGCAGGTGGTGGGACTACTCCCCTAGTACACAAGTGAGAAGGATGATCTCCTCCGCACTGCATACATCTTCTGAGCATGGGTACTCTCATAGGGTTATTGGGGTAGTTCCTCTGTCCTTGAACGTTCAACTTCTTTGCTACCAAATCGGCTATTTCCTCTACATTGTTTTTAGGGATTGAAGTGCTACTGGCCGAATCTTCACTATTCAAGCTTCCTTTAGGTATTTTCAGGTCCTCTGCTAGGTTGTCTTCTAGATCTATGCATTCCTTCATGCATTCTTGCAAAGTCTGAACTCTCTTTACATACACCAATGATCTCAAAGATTCGTTCAACAATCCTTCCAAAAATAATGACACCATTTTATTTTGGGTAGGTCTCTCTTCTATTGGGCATCTGTCTACATACTGTTTGAACCTTCTTGCAGCCAATCTCATTGATTCAGTAGGGGCTTGTTTAAAGCTATGGATCAATGATGAAGAATTGTTTTTAATTCCTGACTTAGTGAATTCCTCAATCATTTCTTGGTATACTTGCTCCATGTTTTGAAAAGTATTAGGGTCCAATGGTTGGAACCATGCTAACGCTGTGTCTGACAACGTAAGACCAAAGGACTCGTATTGAATCAAAAAGTCTTCTACCTGTTCGGCTCTGATTACTTGTTTAAATTCAGCTATATGATTGTAAGGTTCACTAGAGCCATCATAGTGATTTCTCATGCATTTGGCAACTTGGATTGGCCTTAGTCGTCTTCCTGCTTCAGGTGGTCTAGGCATCACTGGGAAAATTGGTCTTCCTATTGGTATGCCTGGTCCTCTTACTACCGGCGGTCTGACTGAAGCATGAATTCCATGTCTTGGGTCAATAGTTGGTTGAGGTCGGTAATTAGGGTTATTTGTAGGCATTGCGAACTGCACAGTTGGTCTGACTGGGATTTGAGTTTGTTGTGTTTGTTGTGTTTGTTGTGTTTGGCCTGACTGTTAATATGAATCATTATGGGACGTTCCAAGTGGATTTCTTGAAGTAGTGGCTTGGTCCCTAGGGGGGAACACTGGGATATTCTGATATTTCAACT
Source organism: Ceratopteris richardii (assembly GCA_020310875.1). NCBI lineage: Eukaryota > Viridiplantae > Streptophyta > Polypodiopsida > Polypodiales > Pteridaceae > Ceratopteris > Ceratopteris richardii. Next base: position 132,832,451 of record CM035439.1, on the reverse strand, counting down.
CAGCTCTTTCCGCTTCTGTTATGGGTCAATATCTTCTCTGATTTTTATCCAGATATGTGATAATGGTGGGGAAATCAGGATCCTGTAACTCATAGATGGTGACTGGGTTAGGAGCAGCTTCCCAAATTGAAGAGTGTGCTCTAAGAAGATGCTCTATCCCATTGATCAAATACACATCCATTAAGGTGTCATCTTGGGGAATCAGGTCTCCTCTCCATATCCTAGCAACCGTAGATCTCCCTCTAGGTGTAGTTACTTGCTCTTCATTCCCTCCTCCATTTAAGTTTGAAGCATTATTTTCTTCACCAATTTCATTAATGTTTTCTGGGTGTTCTGTGACAACATATTGGATATCTCTTTTGTCCATGTAAAATCCTCCTACGTACTTGATTGCTGGTCTAGGCACTATGTAAGCCTCTGACGCTTTCTTTAACCTGGCCACTGATCTATTTAGACCATCCAAATAAATAGGGATCTCATTCTGGTTGGTATTCACATACTTCAAGGAGGTCCTGTATTCTCCCTCAATGATTGTCATCACGCCAATCATGGGTACTGTGTTCTGCATATCCTCTGAAGCCATGGGAATTTCTTCCTCTGACTCACTGGAGGTCTCTGAATAATGTGAACGGTTACTTGGCTCTGCTACACTACCTACAGAAGAGATCACACTTCTTCGGCTTCCTAGAGTTCTTCCGGATCTCAGGTTCATCCACTTCTAAACTCTGATCAATCTTTGCTAACCTTTAGCCTCTGGGATTCTCCACTAAAGGTCAAAATTCTAGGAAGCTTTGGTTAGGAAATGACTGAAAAAGAATTTTTCCAGATCACGATACTTGACTCCAGATTCCACGATACACGATCTCTGTGCTGAAACGATACTCGATACTTGGGTCAGAACGATACACGATATTTGTGATCCTACGATACACAACACCGATCAAGTATCGCGATCTCTGAAGACCAGACGATACACGATACCTGATGAAAACGATACTTGATACTCGGGATAAAGCGATACACGATATTTGATCCCGAACGATATCCGATACTTGAACACCGACGATACACGATACTTCCACCAAACGATACACAATCTCTCACAAACGATCGCTGGCAAAACGATACACGATACTTGTTAGGTATCGCGATCTCCGAAGACCAGACGATACACGATCGACGAAAGTAACGATACACAATACTTGGATTGAAACGATACACGACACAGATCAAGTATCGCGATCGGTAAAGACCCAACGATACTCGATCTCTGAGAGGTATCGTGATCTTTGATCAAAACGATCTCTGGGCCAAACGATACGCGATCTCTGGTAACTATCGCGATCTCTGAGAGACGATACCGATCTTTGACCGAGACGATACACGATACACGATACTTCTCAAGTATCGCGATCGGTATGAAACGATACACGATCAACGATCGCTAGCAAAAACGATCTCTGACCAAGTATCGCGATCGGTATGAAACTCGACCACAGGAGCAAAACGATACTTGCTAAGTATCGCGATACTCGACCGCGGGAGTAAAACGATACTTGACCCTTGGACAAATTTTGGGAAAGATTTTTTAAGTTTTGGTTTAAGGCACTTGTTTTACTAGTCCCTCTTCTCTCTCCTCACTCTCTGTGCCACTCAACTCACTCCTTTTTACCCTCTGAAAGTCTCAAACGATACCTGACGCAGATCGTCTTTCTCTGCAGTCTAGATTTACTGAGAAATCAAAAGTAAGATGGGTTCTACTCACCTTGATAGTTGATCCCACTTCTTTCTCACTCCCCCTTGCTCTGTGCAACCCCAGATTGCTCAGTTCCTCGTCCGCGATCTCTGCTACAGCTCTCACGATACTCGACACTGGAGCTCACGATACTTGCTTTCAAACAAGTGAATTGCAAAATGACTATTTTTGGCTTTTATACTTGGGATTTTCTTGCTTTCAAAAAGAAAACTCTACTCTAGTGGCTTGGTCTACTCTTTAACTACTCCTACTCTACTCCTTCTACACACTTCCCTAAACTAACAACTCACTACACACACTCCAAGAATGAGAAGTAGCAAGTGCGGCTGAAAGTGACTTACCAAAGAAGAGAAAATTTCCACTCCTCCACTTACTTCAATGCAAAAAAGCTACTTACCATCACACGAATGCCTCGGTTTGATTCGTCACTCCTCGGCAACGGCGCCAAAAAGTGTGTTGACCTAAGCACCAACTTAGGGACTTGCGGAGAAAGAGACTATACCTCAATCCCCTCTCAAGTGCATATAGTGGGGATACACGCTTTTAATTATCAATCCAAAGAGTATACAAACCTAGCCGAGTGTATGAGGACATGCAATCATGTAATGATCAATGCAAATGAACTACTCAAAGAGTGTAAATAAGGTAAAGACTTATCCAAACAAGCTCCAACTGTTGGTCAAGGCGAAACGATACTTGGTGCAGCAGCCGTCAGTATTTTGGACTTTTCTCCCAGCTTCGAGCTCCAAATATAGCAAATAGCATATGCGTTTCGAAGCTCTTGAGAAGACGCATCCAATGGCAGTAGTTTCACTCATTTGTGACGCTCCTACTTCAAGTTATGAGCAAAATACTGAGTCGTGGGAATACTTTCCTACACTTCAGCACTTCCTACACTTCGCACACACCTTACCTACAGCAAATAAACACCTTCATGGATAGACAACACTCACAAGCACTCTTTCCAAGCAATACACATGCATACAAGCTCACAGAGAAGAAGTTACAGAGTGAAGAAGACACAAATTCGAATTTCTGTGCTCTCTATTCTCACAATGGCAAAAAGTCCTTTACAAAGAGTCACATTTGACTTATATACTAGTGCCCCTAAAAATGGTCCTTTCACACAAGAGACCGGCACTTTATTCACTAAAAGACTAATTTCCTACTATTTTACATGGGTAAATCTCTAATCTTCTGTGGGGATGCATCTAGAGGACTCCTCTAGTGCATTTACAACGGGAAATATATTACAAGAATGATTATGATACAAAAATATGATGTCCAAATCGGAGAAATTTTGGGGCCCGTCTTTTTCTCTGCTTTGTACTTTCTTTAGTTCTGCAACAAAGAGTGTATGTACAAAATTTACAAGAATATTATGATGTAGGGATAGAAATCTGAATATGTATTAGGTGTAGGACCTGATAGGTTGTAGGAGAGTGAATATGAGTGACTAAAAGAGGAAAGATCAGTTTGAAACTGATATTCAGCAAACCCTAATTTGAATTTAGGTTATGGAAGACCCTAAATCAGATGTGTGTGTGATAGATCACATACTTACGGAATTAGCATAGAATGATCACATGTTGCTAACAAAAATCCTCATACTCATATGGAAACACCTTCTCTAACATCTCATTTGATGCATGTAGCATGCATGTACTAATTCTCCGTTATGGATGCCACTGCCTCCATGTATGCCGAATAAGACTCCTCCAGATATGGAAGCCAGATAGGATCATAAAAATTCTACCCAAATTTTGTGCCAAAAATGACTAAGTACCAAAATTAGGGTTTTGCCCTAATAGGGATTTGGACTAATGTGACATTGCTTTCCAACACAGACTATGATATAGAGAACTCAAATTCTCAAATTGCCAATATGAATTCATCTACAATGATAGCATTGTCTACCCATGCCCTCCCAATATGAAGCCTATATGGTGATCTAGGTAGACCCTAGATAAAGGGCTCACTAGTACGCAATGCTATGTAGAAGTCCAATCATCTTAGCCTTGCAACCCAGGGGGATAGGCCCTCAAAACCCACATAAGGGGGCAAGCCCCCCTCTATGTTGGTTATTCAAAGTGATGTCTTTGGTCCTATGCAGACTACTTTTGGAAACTATCTTTACTTCGTGACTTTCATTGATGATTTTTCCAAGCATGCATGGGTATATCCACTAAAAGCAAAGTCCGAAGGTTTATGTGCTTCAAACAATTTTTGGTTTTGGCTAAAAATCTGTCAGCTTGAAAAATGGGCAATCTACGCTCTAATCGAGGGGGGAATATATGTCTTCTGAATTTAATGCATTTTTGGCTGAACGTGGGATAAAACATAAATGTATAGTACCATATACACCTCAACAAAATGGAGTTGTTGAATGGAAGAACATGTCATTCATGGAGATGGCGAGGTGTATGGTCAAGAGTCAGGCTTTACCACATGGTTTCTAGCTTGAGGTTGTTATGTGTGCAACATATGTACTTAACAAGTGTCCCACTAAAGTGCTGCAATCTATCACTCCATATGAGGCTTGGCATGGTCGCAAGCCATTTGGTGCTCATTTGCGTGTTTTTGGTTGTTTGGCATATGCATTGGTGCCTGAACAACAACACAGAAAATTGGATGATAAAGTAGTGAAATATATTTTTGTTGTGTACAATTCTGAAAGCAAAGCCTATCGTCTATATCATCCACAGACTAAATGTCTTTTGGTTAACCGAGATGTTGTTTTGTGGAAGATGCTATTCAGCCACTACTTTCATGTACTAAGGAAACATCTATTAGCTCCAAAGACATGTATGATACTTTGCTACCTATTTTTACATGTGGATAGTCTATTGATGGTCCTAATGAGGCAACTTCTCAGCCTTTAAAGGTTTCATGCAATGATGCATATCATTTTATTTCTGATGCAGATTTGCATGATGCACTTGTTGATGAGAGAGCTGATATTGAGGAAGCAAAAACTATGCCAAAATGGTTGGTGCAAACTTTGCGTGATACAAAATTAGATGTACCTCTGTCATATCGTATTCATTTAGGCTCTCATAGTACCTCTTTTACATGAGATTGCTATGCTATGGCTACCTCTAGTCTCTATGATGAGAATGAGCCTCTGTCGTTTGATGAAGCACAAAATTTAGAACATTGGATGGCTGCTATGCAATCTAAATACGATGCTATAATGAAAAATGGTACATGGTCTTTATGTGACTTGCCTCCTGGCAAGAAGGCCATTGGCACTAGGTGGGTATACAAGCTTAAGCATAAGCTTGATGGAACAATTGATAGGTATATGGCTAGGCTTGTTGCAAAGGATTATGCTCTGAAAAGAGGCATTCATTTTGATGGGACCTTTGCTCCTACTTGCCGAATGACTACTGTTCGTAGCATCTATGCACTTGTAGCTCATCATGCTTGGAATGTACATATGTTGGACATTAAAATTGCATTTCTGAATGGTGATTTGCATGAAGGTGTATGTTTTTCAGCCCAGTGGCTTTGTGTAGAGAGGGCATGAAAACTATGTGTGCAGGTTAAAGAAGGCATTATATGGTTTAAAGCAAGCACCACGTGCTTCGTATGAGCAGATACATTCCGATTGAAAGCACCTTATATGTTAAGCATGCTAATGATGTGCTTCTGATCATTGTTGTGTATGTTGATGACATGCTGCTCATTGGTCCTCATGAGAAGCACATTGCTGATTTTAAGGCTGATCTGCATGCCTCATTTGAGATGTCAAATTTTTCACATTTGCATCATTATTTGGGCATCTAGTTTATGCAAGTTGATTGCAGAATAGCTCTGTGTCAAACACGGGGCATTTGCATCATTATTTGGGCACCTATCTTATGCAAGGTGATGGCAGAATAACTGTGTCAAATAAAATATATTGATGCATTATTGCAATGTTTTGGCCTTGAAGACTACAAAACTATTGCCACTCCTATGGAGATAGGTTTACGATCAAGTCTTCATGATGCTGGAGATGCATTTGATGTTGTTCTCTATCAGTAGGTTGTTGGATGCTTGATTTACTTATGTATTACTCAGCCAGATATTCAGTTTGGTGTCTCACAAATGAGCGGGTTTATGCATTGCCGAGGTGTCAAGCATTGGCAGGTGGTTAAGCACATCTCTTGCTACTTGAGCGGTACTCGGGTACTTGGATTGTTTTATCCCAAGGGGGATCACTATTGCCAGATTTACATGCTTTTTCTGACTCTGACTGTGTTGGTTGCTATGACACTCGTGTGTCCAATAGTGGTTGATTTGGGTGTTGGTCAGTCTTTTGCCACCACCATCTTCACTGACAATCAGAGCACATTGGGAGTTGTGAGGAACCCTATGTTCCATGCTCATACTAAGAACATTGAGGTGCATTATCATTATGTCAAGGAGAGGCTCTCTGCTGGAGAGATCAGCCTGGCATATGTGCCCACGGAGGAGAACATTGCAGACCTTTTCACGAAGGCTCTGCCTAGGGAGAAGTTTGAAGCTTTCCACAAAGATTTGGGCTTACTTCCTTTTGTGGATTGATTCCACGTAGCTTGACACTTCCTTAAACATGAGTGCCAGCTCCTTGTTCACCGCATCACTCATAGGGGGGATTTGTTGATAGATTTAGGTAGTGATGTGTGTGAACACACTAGGACCACTTGGGCACTTTTTTCCCTCTTTAGGAGGTTTTTTTCCTCAGGCTTCTATATACGCCTATTGCCATAGCAAGTTACTTATCTTTGTGCATTCTAGTGGTAATACATTCAGTATTGTGTGGTGTGCTCCAAGCTTCTTCTTCTTCTTTGTACTATTCACGTGCTCCCGCAGACAGCAGACCTTAGCTCCAACAGGGAGAAGCTAATATAAAGTCCAAGGACTCATTTGTAAAGGGATCCTTTTGTTTTATGTGAGGTAAGCTCTCTTCTTGGAAAACTCATATTTGTGCTTTTCCATGATTTTTGAGTGAGTGCATTGCTTGATTTTGGATGTGTGACACTAGTTTTAGAGTTTTAGGAGTATTATCTGCTAGATATACTCAATATTCCACCTTGAAGTGACCAAAAATGATCCATGGTGCTCTAAATTGTAAAGTCCCCATTATGAGAAGCCATTGTGAGATCTCAAACATTTTTAGAACCTTAACTTCCAAGTTAGATGAGGTCTACCATTGATGGTAATAGATGATTTTTGTGAGCCTCGCCATGAGGTTAGGTAAGGCATAAGTTTCTAGACCACTGGGTTTACATCAAAGGCAAAAATAAAGTCCTTGTGGTGCTGCATGGTTTCCCCATTCTGAGTAGCTCAAATTGAACCATCTTTTGGAAAGTAGGAACACTTCATTTTGCCCAAAATACAATCTTCACAGATATGTTCATCGAGTGCCTCAAGTTTGCGCAAAAAGGACACCATTTCAGATTTCTACAAGTGTAGCAAACTAGCAAAATGCAAATGACCAAAGCGTGCATGCCAAAGCTTTGCATCTGACATAGCCTGAGAATCATGTACTACAAATGTTGAATCATTCACAGATTTTTCATAGTCTATGAGCTTATACAGCCCACGACATAAAATGCCAGAAGCAATAATCACATCGCCATTTGATAGATCATGAACTGTACACCTTTCATCAACAAATTTCACAACCAAGCCAATCTTGGCTAAAGTTGAAACTGATAACAGATTCATCTTGATGCCTGGCACAAATAAAGCATCTCACAATGTAAAAGAACTACCATCAGCAGTAGTCAGAATGATCTTACCAAATCCCATAACAGGATAAGAGGAGTTGTTGGCACATGTGAGAGTATTCCCTATAGGGGCAGGCTCGAGTGAAGTGAAGAAACTATGCTGTGAGGTAATATGTTTGGTTGCCCCACTATCAAAGTACCAAACATTTGAGTCCACTATAGACATACACTGTTTAGGAGAAGATGGGTCAAAACTACAAACAATAGTGAATGTCCATTCTTCATTCTACAACAGATTAGGAGACTCTCTTTTTGGTATAGAGGCCTCTACAATAACCATTCCAGTCCCTTTTTTCTTTTCCTCTTTTGTAGCCAATTTTGGGCAATTCTTTATGACATGATCATTTGCTTTACAGTACTTGCAAAAAAAATTTGCTTTTTTGTTTTCTTGTCATCTCTATCATCCTTCTTTGATTGTGTAGAATTAGTAGATTTCTACTTACTAGTAGAAGAGCTGCATTTACCTTTGCACTTCTGACTAGCCAGGAAAGCTTGATCTGCAACACGTATAATGGACATGTTCTATCTAGATTGATCTTCCTACAATAGAACATAGAGTAACTCCTCAAATGCTAAGGCATTTGGATTTCCTTTCATCATCAAACGAAGAGTAGAAGTAAAACTCTGGTATGAATCGGGAAGACCATTCAGAACAGTCTGCACAAGTGAACTGTCAGGAAAGACTTCATCAAGAGAAATTAAATGTTCCTTCAAATCTTTAATCTTTGTTAGAAAATTGTCCATAGAATCACCTTCATTCATATGCTCACTCTCCAACTGTTTTTTGGAGGTAAGCAACTCGAGCCTTATTCCTAGCCTCGTGTGTGGTAAGTGTATCCCAAGCATCCTTAGATGTTCTGCACGAATGAATGTGAGGAATAATGGCACATTTGATAGACAAGGCTATCAATGCATGTGCTTGAGCATCTCTTACATCCCAATGAATTTGCTCTACAATAGGTGCAGTAGAAACCACAACATGAACAAGAATCTACAGAATATCACTATCTTCGATGCCATCTGCATCAGCTTTAGTACCTGTATAGGATGTTTTTCAACACCTTGCACAATATTCCATAGTCCTTTTGCGACCAATACATGACACATCATATAAGCCCACAATGGATAATTTGTATGATCCAACTTATCCTCAATAGTCAACATACGAAATACATCACTGCTTTCAGCTATGGCCACTGACTAAAATACATTGATGCAGAAAAATGACTCTATCTAAAAAAGTTGAGTAAAACTACCTTGACGAGTTCTACTAAACCTATAGCAGACTTCAAGATGCTTATACTGGCAAACCAAAACTTGTATATATCTTTGGCGCAAAAAGATGAAATAGCTTGCACAAGCGCTATAATAGTGCATTTGGAGGCCAAATTGAGCTTAGATCACGATTTTGGCACTATAAAGTGAAGCCATTTTGAGTATGCTTACCAAATTTCATGCGATTCTACGACGGTGACCGGAGGGGTGATGATGACACCCTAGATGAAGCGAGGACCTATTCTGATACCAGTTGTTGGAGTTTGAGGTCTTCAAAAAGCACGTGAACAGCAAAAGGAAAAAGAAGAAGCTTGGAGCACAACACACAATACTGAATGTATTACCACTAGAATGTACAAAGATAAGTATACAAGTTGGGGAAAAAAACCTCCTAAAGAGGGAAAAAAGTGTCTCGGTAGTCCTAGTGTGTTCACGCACATCACTACCTAAATATATCAACACTCCCAAGTCCATTCCTTTATTGTTTTGGAAATTTTCTAAAAATAAAAGAAAACAACTCATGAAACTTTTCTTTCTTTCAAGACTTTGTGAGGGAAGACTCTTCCCTTTTACAAGAAAATTATCCCCCAAATATGTACAAATCTCTTTGTCTACAAAAATGCTTTGGGAAACTCAAAAATTTTTATTTGCCTATTGCACCATGTAACATGCTCCTTCTCACTCAACACCCCCATTACTCATGTGCTTCCTGTGCATTCCATTGTCCCCTACATGTGATCCACCTACTCAATGACCTCTTGGAGTTCGAGGTCTACGGAAGCATGCAAACATCACAAGGAAGAAAAAGAAGCTTAGAGCACAACACACAATACTAAATGTATTACCAATAGAATGTACAAAAGACAAGTAACCCATTAGGGCAGTAGGCGTATATACAAACTAGGGGAACAAAACTCCTAAAGAGGGAAAAAATTGCCACTGTGGTCCTATAGTGTTCACACATATCACTACCTAAATATATCAACAAATCCCCCCTGGGAGTGATGTAGTGAACAAGGAGCTTACACTCATGTATAAGGAAGTGCAAAGCTATTGGCAATCCACAAAAGGAAGTAAGCCCAAAGCTTTGCGAAAAGCTTAAAACTTCTCCCTAGGCAAAGCCTTCGTGAAAATGTCTGCAATGTTCTCCTGTGTGGGCACATATGCCAAGCTGATCTCTCCAATAGAGAACTTCTCTCTGACATAATGATAATGCACCTCAATGTTCTTAGTGCGAGCATGGAACACAGGGTTCCTCGCAACTGCCAATGCACTCTGACTGTCAGTGAAGATGGTGGTGGCAAATGACTGACCAACACCCAAATCAACCACAAGGCATCTAAGCCACACACACTCAATAGTCATTGTGAAAGCTACCCTACACTTAGCCTTAGAACTGGAAATGTTAGTAGGCTGCTTCTTGCTCAACCAAGATATACATGAGCTATCAAGCATGAAGGAAAAGCCACTAGTGGACACACGAGTGTCATAGCAACCATCCCAATCAGAGTCAGAAAAAGCATGTAAATCTGGTGGTAGTGATCCCCCTTTGGGATAAAATAATCCAAGTACCCGAGTACCACTCAAGTAGTGAAAGATGCGCTTAACTGTCTGCCAATGCTTGACACCTGGGCAATGCATAAACCTGCTCATCTCTGAGACAACAAACTAAATATCTGGCTGAGTAATGCATAAGTAAATCAAGCATCCAACAACATGCTGATAGAGAACTGGAAGTGGCTACAACATGCCCTATACTCAACCTTAGAACTGGAAGTGTCCACAGTAGGATGCTTCTTGATCAACCAAGATATACATGAGCTATCAAGCATGAAGCAAAAGCCACTAGTGGACACACGAGTGTCATAGAAACCAGCCCAATCAGAGTCAGAAACAGCATGTAAATCTAGTGGTAGTGATCCCCCCTTTGGATAAAACAATTCGAGTACCGGGGTACCACTCAAGTAGTGAAAGATGCACGTAACTACTTGCCAATGCTTGACACTTGGGCAATGCATAATCCTGCTCATTTATGAGGCAACAAACTAAATATCTCGCCGAGTAATGCATAAGTAAATCAAGCATCCAACAACATGCTGATAGAGAATGACATCAAATGCATCTCCAACATCATGAAGACTCAATCATAGACCTGTCTTCATAGGAGTGGCAATAGGTTCAACTTCATTCTATTGAGGTGTATACGACACTATACACTGATGTTTTGTCCCACATTCAGCCAAAAATGCATTAAAGTTAGAAGTCATATATTCCCCCCCTCGATGAGAACGGAGGGTGCCCGTTTTACATGCTGATAGATTTTCAGCCAAAACCAGAAACTGTTTGAAGCATAAACACTTTGGACTTTGCTTTCAATGGATGTACCCATGCATTCCTGGAAAAATCATCGATGAAAGTCATGATAAAGATAATTTCCAAAAGAGGGTGTCTATAGGAGCACGGACATCACTATGAACAAGCTGCAATTTTTGAGTAGCTCGAACTGAACCATCTTTTGGAAAGTAGGAATGCTACATTTTGCCCAAAATATAGCCTTCACAAACTTGTTTACCGGGTGCCTCAAGTTTGAGCAAAGAGGACACACCATTTCATATTTCTACAGGTGTAGCAAACTAGAAAAATTCAGATGACCAAAGGTGCATGCCAAAGCTTTGCATCTCACATAGCGTGAGAATCATGTACTGCAAATGCTAAATCATTCAGAGATTTTTCATAGTCTATGAGCTTATACAACCCATGACATAAGAGGCCAAAAGCAATAATCGCATCGCCATTTGACAGATAATGAACTATACATCCATCATCAACAAATTTCACAACCAAGTCAATCTTGGCTAAAGCTGAAAGTGATAACAGATTCTTCTTGATCCATGACACAAATAAAGCATTCGGCAATGTAAAAGAACTACCATCAGCAGTAGTCAGAATGATCTTACCAACTCCCATGACAAGATAAGAGGAGTTGTTGGTGCATGTGACAGTATTCCCTGTAGGGGCAGGCTCGAGTGAAGTGAAGAAATTGTGCTGCAATGTAATATGTTTGGACTTCATCAATAGAAATCAACTACTCCTTTCGTTAGGGTAGTTCTGTTCAACTTTTTCAGATACAATCATTTTTCTACATTAGGGTATTTTAGTGAGTGGCCATGGCTAAAAGCAATGATGTATTCTGTACGTTGGCTATTGAGGATAAGTTGGACAATACCAATTACCCATTGTGGGCTTATATGATGCAACATGTATTGGTTGCAAAAGGACTATGGAACATTGTGCAAGGTGTTGAAAAACTTCCTATTACACCTTCAAATACAGGTATTGAAGCTGATGCAAATGGCATTGAAGATGTTGATATTCTTTAGATTCCTATTCATGTTGCAGTTTCTGTTGCACCTACTGCAGAGCAAATTTGTTAGGATGGTAGAGATGCTCAAGCACATGCATTGATAGCCTTGTCTGTCAAATTTGCCATTATTCCTCACATTCACTCTTGTAGAACAACTAAGGATGCTTGGGATACACTTACCACATTGTACCAAGCTAGGAATGAGGCTCGTGTTGCTTACCTCTGAAAACAATTGGAGAGTGAGCATATGAATGAACGTGATCCTATGGACAATTTTCTAACAAAGATCAAAGATTTGAAGGAACAATTGATTTTTGCTCATGGGTTATACCCGATAGCTCACTTGTGCAGGCCATTCTGAATGGTCTTCTTGATTCATATCAGAGTTTTGCTTCTACTCTTCGTTTGATGATGAAAGGCAATCCAAATGCCTTGTCATTTGAGGAGTTAGTCTCTGTTCTATTGCAGGAAGATCAATCTAGGCATAACACATCCATTATGCGTGTTGCAAATCAAGCTTTCTTGGCTAATCAGAAGGGCAAACGTAAATGGAGCTCATCTACTAGTAAGCAAAAATCTGCAAATGCTGCACATTCAAAGAAGGAAAACAAAGATGAGAAGAAATTAAAAAAGTAGAAATTCTTTTGTAAGTATTGTAAAGGAAATGATCATCTCATACAGAAATGTCCAAAACTGGATGCAAAAGAGGCAAAGAAAAAAGAGGCTTGAATGGTTGTTGCAGAGGCCTCTATACCAAAAATAGAGTCTCCTAATCTTGTGCGGAATGAAGAATGGGCATTTACTACTGTTTGCAATTTTGACCCATCTTCTCCAGAATAGTGTATGTTTGCAGTAGACTCAGATGTTTGGTACTTTGAGAGTGGGGCAACCAAAGATATTAGTTCACAGCATAGTTTCTTCACTTCACTCTAGCCTGCCCCTGCAGGGAATACTGTCACATGCACCAACAACTCCTCTTATCCTTTCATGGGAGTTGGTAGGATCATTCTTACTACTGTTGATGGCAGTTCTTTCACTTTGTCGGATGCTTTATTTGTGTTAGGGATCAAGAAAAATATATTATCAATTTTTGCATTAGCCAAGATTGGCTTGGTTGTGAAATTTGTTGATGACATATGTACAATTCATGATCTATCAAATGGCGACATGATTATTGCTTCTGGCATTTTATGTCGTGGGCTGTATAAGCTCATAAACTATGAAAAATCTATGAATGATTCAACATGTGCAATACATGATTCTCAGGCTATGTGAGATGCAAAGCTTTGGCATGCACACTTTGGCATGCATGCTTTGGTCATCTGAGTTTTGCTAGTTTGTTACACCTATAGAAATCTGAAATGGTGTCCTCTTTGCCCAAAGTTGAGGCACTCGAAAAACATGTATATGAAGGCTCTATTTTGGGAAAAATGCAGCATTTCTCCTTTCCAAAAGATGGTTAAATTCGAGCTACTAAAAAATTGCAGCTTGTTCATTCTGATGTTTGTGGTCCTATGGACACACCCTCTTTTGGAAACTATCTTTACTTCGTGACTTTCATTGATGATTTATCCAAGCATGCATGGGTATATCCATTGAAAGCAAAGTCCAAAGTGTTCACGTGCTTCAAACAATTTTTGGTTTTGGCTAAAAATCTATTAGCATGTAAAATGGGCACCCTCTGTTCTCATCGAGGGGGGGAATATATGTCTTCTGACTTTAATGCATTTATGGTTGAACATGGGATAAAACATCAATGTACAGTGCCATATACACCTCAATAGAATGGAGTTGCTAAACAGGAGAATAGGTCACTCATGGAGATGGTGAGATGTATGGTCAAGAGTGAGGCTTTACCACATAGTTTCTAGCTTGAGTCTATGACGTGTGCAGCATATGTACTTAACAGGTGTCCCACTAAAGCACTACAGTCTATCACTCCATATGAGGCTTGGCATGGTCGCAAGCCATGTATTGCTTATCTGCATGTTTTTGGTTGTCTGGCATATGCATTAATGCCTAAACAACATCACAAGAAATTGGATGATAAAGCAGTAAAATGTAATTTTTTGGGTACAGTTCTGAAAGCAAAGGCTATTGTCTATATCATCCAGATACTAAATGCATTTTGGTTAGTTGTGATATTGTTTTTGTGGAAGATGCTATTCAGCTTTACTTTCATGTACGAAGGAGACATCTGTTAGCTCCAAATACATGTATGATACTTTGTTGCCTCTTTTTAGAGGTGAACAATCTAGTGCTAGTCCTAATGAGGCAACTTCTCAACCATTGTAGGTTTCATATGATGATGCATATCATTCCATTTCTGATGCACATTTGCATGATGCACTTGTTGATGAGAGAGCTGATATTGAGGAGGCAAAAACTATGCCAAAAAGGCTTGTGCAGACTTTGCATGACGACAAATGTTGAGTGTGTGTGGCTCAGATGCCTTATGGTTGATTTGGGTGTTGGTCAGTCTTCTACCACCACCATCTTCACTGACAGTCAAAGTGCATTGGCAGTTGCAAGGAACCCTATGTTCCATGCTTGCACTAGGCACATTGAGGTGCATTATCATTGTGTCGGGGAGAGGTTCTTTGTTGGAGAGATCAACTTGGCATATGTGCCCACACAGGAGAACATTGCATACCTTTTCATGAAGGTTCTGCCTAGGGAGAATTTTGAAGCTTTCCACAAAGCTTTGGGCTTACTTCCTTTTGTGGACTTATTCCACATAGGTTGGCACTTCCTTATACATGAGTGCCAAATTATTGTTCACCGCATTACTCCTAGTGGGGATTTGTTGACATATTTAGGTAGTGATGTGTGTGAACACACTAGGAGTGCAGGGGCACTTTTTTCCCTCTTTAGGAGGTTTTTTTTTTCCTCGGCTTGTATATATGCCTATAGCCCTAATGGGTTACTTATCTTTGTACATTCTAGTGGTAATACATTCAGTATTGTGTGTTGTGCTCCAAGCTTCTTCTTCTTCCTTGTGCTATTTGCGTACTTCAGGAGACGTCTAACTCCAACATATCATAGTCTCAAAATTGCACAAAATTTGGTGAGCATACTCAAGGCAATTAGCAGTTCAAAATTGCTTTGCTTTGTGGTGTCGAATTTAAGGTATGAGCTCGTTTTGACCTCCAAATGCACTATTGTAGTGCTTATGCAGGAAATTTCATCTTTTTGTGCCAAAGATATGTACAGGTTTTGGCTCGCCAATATAAGCTTCTTGAAGCTTACTATAGGTTTAGCAAAACTTGATAGCGTAGTTCTGTTCAAGTTTTTGAGATACAATCATTTTTCTGCATGAGGGTATTTTAGTCAATGACCATGGATAAAAGTAGTGATGTATTCTGTATGCTATCGAGGATAAGTTGGATGATACCAATTACCCATTATGGGCTTATATGATGCGTCATGTTTTGGTTGCAAAAGGGTTGTGCAATATTGTGTAGGGTGTTGAAAAACATCCTATTACACCTACAAACACAGTTGCTAAAGGTGATACAGATGGCGTTGAAGATGGTGATGTTCTTCAGGTTCCTGTTTGTGCTATGGTTCCTACTATGCCTATTGTAGAGCAACTTCCTTGGGATGGCAGAGATGCTTAAGCACATGCATTGATAGCCTTTTCTGTCAAATGCGCCATTATTCATCACATTCGCTCTTGGAGAACAACAAAGGATGCTTGGGATACACTTACCACTTCATACCAAGCGAGGAATGAGGATCTTGTTGCTTACCTCCGAAAATAATTGGAGAGTGAGCACATGAATGGAGATTCCATGGATAGTTTTTTAACAAAAATCAAAGATTTGAAAGAGCAATTGATTTGTGCCAATGAAGTCTTGCCTGAAAGTTCACTTGTGTAGACTGTTCTGAATGGTCTTCCAGATTCATATCAGAGTTTTAATTCTACTCTTTGATTGATGATGAAAGGCAATCCAAATGCCTTAACACTAGAGGAGTTAGTCTCAATTTTATTGCAGGAAGGTCAATTTAGGCAAAATAGGTCCATTATGTGTATTGCAGATCAAGCTTTCCTCGCTAGTCAAAAGGGCAAAGGTAAATGAAGCTCATCTACTAGTAAGCAAAAATCTGCTAATTTTGAACAATCAAAGAAGGATGATAAAGACAAAAAGAAAACAAAAAGGCAAATTTTTTTTTGCAAATGTTGCAAAGGAAATGACCATGTCATAAAGAGTTGTCCAAAACCGGTTGCAAAAGAGGCAAAGAAAAAAGAGGGAGGAATGGTTGTTGCAAAAGCCTCTACACCCAAATCAGAGTCTGCAAATCTTATGGAGAATGAAGAATGGGCATTTACTATTGTTTACAATTATGACCCATCTGCTCATGAACAATGTATGTCTACAATAGACTTAGATGTTTGGTACTTTCATAGTGGGGCAACCAAACATATTACCTCACAGCGTAGTTTCTTCACTTCACTTGAGCCTACCCCTACAAAGAATACTATCACATGTGCCAAAAACTCCTCTTGTCCTGTTATGGGAGTTGGTAAGATCATTCTAACTAATGCTAATGGTAGTTCATTTACATTGTCCAATGTTTTATTTGTGCGAGAGATCAAGAAAAATATGTTGTGAGTTTTAGCACTAGCCAAGATCGGCTTGGTTGTGAAATTTGTTGATGATAGATGTACAATTCATGATCTATCAAATGGTGATGTCATTATTGCTTCTTGTATTTTATGTCATGGGTTGTATATGCTCATAAACTATGCAAAATCTTTGAATGAATCAACACTTATAGTTCAAGACTCTCAAGCTATGTCAGATGTAAAATTTTGGCATGCATGCTTTGGTCATCTGAATTTTGCTAGTCTGCTACATCAATAGAAATGTGAAATGGTGTCCTCTTTGCCCAAACTTGAGGCACCTAGTAAACATGTCTGTGAAGGATGTATTTTGGGCAACGCAACATTCCTGCTTCCCAAAAGATGGTTCCATTTGAGCTACTCAAGAATTGTAGATTGTTCACAGTGATGTTTGTGATCCTATGCAGACACATTCTTTTGTGAACTACCTTTACTTTGTGACTTTCATCGATGATTTTTCCAGACATGCATGGGTGTATCCATTGAAAGCAAAGTTGGAAGTGTCTATGTGCTTCAAACAATTTCTCATTTTGGTTGAAAATCTATCACCATGTAAAATGGGCACCCTCTGTTTTGATCAAGGGGGGGAATATATATCTTTTGACTTTAATGCATTTCTGGCTAAACGTAGGATAAAACATCAATGTGCAGTGTTGTATACACCTCAACAAAATGGAGTTGCTAAAAGGAAGAGAAGGTCCCTCATGGAGATGGCGAGGTGTATGGTCAAGATTCAGGCTTTACCACATAGTTTCTGGTTTGAGGTTGTCATGTGTTGTTGACAGTATACGGGAAGAAGCAAGTACGGACACACATGCAGATCTAGCACTAAGGCAACCCTTCATTTTTTTCAAAACCCTTACATCATTTTTAAGTGATTCTCATCACTAAAAACCCTTGTAAATATCATTTCACCTTTTTGTTGCTCCATTTTGTACAAGCCGAGGAGTCCTCAAGCTTGGGGAGCCTTAGAAGTAGTTGCTTGCCAATTTTCATAATTTTTAGATCTCGTCTGAGCCCTCAAATAAGCCCTGGAACCTAATTTTTAACTAAGCCGGACACTAGGTCTGGACAGGGCCAAAGCTAGTCAAAAACTATAAATAGAGCTAGAGAGCTCATTTTTGGAGAGCTTCTTGTAGTTTGAGCTTGTATGAGAACTTGGTTGCAATAGAAGTGATTCCATTGTCTTACTCTCTTTGTTCTTGCCGTGTGTGCGCGTGTGCGTGTATGTGTGTGCATGCTTGTGTGCTTCTCACTCACGCACTTGTGCTTCCACTTGCTCGTGGTCTTCATACCATCCTCACGTCTTCCCGGATTGACATTAAAGGAGGTGTTACTCATCACTGAGCTACACCAAATTTTGGCGCCGTTGCCGGGGATCGAGCTTTGAGGACGAGCGTGTGATGGTAAGACGTAGAGAGGACGCGTTGGAATGGTAAGTAGTTGGTAAATTTCTGATTTTTTCCATCTCCATCTCCATCTTCACCTCCTACTCCATCTCCACCTCCACCTCCTTCTCCACTACATATTCCCTCTTCCTTGTCATTTCCCTCATTTGTTGTGTGCGAGTTTGAGAGAGAGCGAGTGTGTGTGCTTGTCTTTGTGTGTTTTTTGCATGTTTCTTGCAGGTGGCAGCTCCATCATCATCTCCAGCAAGCTCAGCAGGTACAGAATTTGTCTGCACAGTCCCCGAGGCGTTGAGCTCGAGCTATCGCGACACTCCGAAAATTTCACCCAATCACGATTCTGAGTGCACCACGACACTGCGCAGGCCTAGAGCTCCCAGGATCACTAGACAGAACAGAAAAATTCACCATATCCCGAGCTATCGCGACACCTCGAGGTATCGCGACACCTCACGAGCTATCGCGACACTTCGACCTATCGCGACACCTCACGACCTATCGCGACACCTCACGACCTATCGCGACACCTCGCGACCTATCGCGACACCTCACGACCTATCGCGACACCTCACGACCTATCGCGACACCTCGCGACCTATCGCGACACTTCGACCTATCGCGACACCTCACGAGCTATCGCGACACTTCGACCTATCGTGACACCTCACGAGCTATCGCGACACTTCCCACCTATCGCGACACCTCGACCCATCCTATCGCGATACACGGCCTTTAACGCATGAAAAGTTAGGGTTAATTTTGAGTGAATTGAAGGGTAGTTGAGCTTAATTTTAGGCACCTTGGTGTAACTTTAGAACCTTGGAAGTGGGCAAAAGGCCTAGAAGCCAGAGAGGGATCTCCTGAACCCTAAGAGCTTGTTTTGACCCTTTAGTGCCTGAATGGTCATAACTTGACCATACAAACTCCGATTGATGAGATTTTGGTCTCGTTGGAAAGCTCGTTGAGAATCCTACGTGGACCTCGACTGGTTTTTGTAAGAATCATACGCGGAGTTTTAGAACATGCATTTTTAAGTTGACCTTTAGGTGGAACTAAGTGGTCCTCAGATTCAGGGGGTACAGTGAGTTACTCCAGGGGGACTGAAAATATTGATGTGTGTCTTCCAATTACTGGTGGTAATAGAGCTATACTAACTGGTGAGCTTTTGCAGGAACTTTGTGTGTACTCAAGGCAATCCAAAGCAAGCTAGCAAGGGTGAGTACCAAGCTTGGGAGAAGGCTTCCTGGGCTTGTGTAGCAGTCTGGTTAACCAGCTAATTGAGGTTGGAAGATCTCTCAACCCTCCTTTGTCAATTCCTAGCGTAGGCTAAGTACGACTTAGGTGTGGTAATTAATTAGGGCAACGTTAGGCACGAATCAAGTCCAAGAGTATTAATCAACCAAGTACAAGAGGTAAGTAGGTCTTAAGTGCGAAAACTCTAAGGCACAAAAGGTAAACTGGAGTCGATCACTTATCAAGTGCGGAAATTCACTTAAGTACTCCTGACGACGCGATTTCAGACAAGACCATAAACATAATATTCAACTCAAAAGAACAAGTGATTGGTGCAAAATTAACCTGCAACGAGAGTGTGCTTGGGTCTCAGGGGGTAGATAAATCGGGCATATGAACCTTAGATCAGGCAGACACTTAGGCCGAGACAGACAAAGCCTCAGATCTTCTGAAGCTAGTGTCAATCACACTGCCAGGTCTTGGGCCCAACAGTTGAGTGATTACCCATACACGCCCAGATCAGAAACAAGTGATTCTGAGATGTCCTATCACATGGAGAGACCAGTAGGTAGTTCAGGATTGGCCTATCTAGAAAAACCAGAAGGACCATACAAGACTCAATTGGAATATATCAGGACGAATCGTCTAGGTGCTCGCATCTATGAAGATGGCCTGAGAAGATCGGTGGTCCAGATTAAGAACCCCGATCAACCCCATGGATTAGACCACCCGGTAGTCAAGTTTGAGAATGGAGCATACCTAGATAAAGAGGGGACTATATATGTAGTCACCACTCTTCCTGATAGAACTGATGAGTTTGGGAATGTGATTGCGGAGACCGACATGGGTGATATAGAGCAAGGGAACTTAGAGAGAGAGCCAAGAACTCCCCGTGGTAAATCTGTCTTGACCAGAATCATGACTCCAGAGTGGATTCCACAGGATAATAAAAGCATAGATCTGCTTTTAAACCGAGAAACCGATGAGGCTTTTTGGATATACAAATCTGCTCAACCCCAGGAAGTGAGTGCCCTCACAATCTATGAGTTTAAAGACCCTGATAGCCCAGGCCAAGTAACCTACCTAGACAATGCATCAGAGAGAATCTTCATGGTCACTGAGCATGGCAGACATGCCTACACATGGAAGGGTGAATTTGTTTTTCCCCAACCAAGGTCTAATGTGTCCTTTGGTCACCAAGGAGCTGGGACCTCCCAAGCTCATGGAGCTCAAAGAGATAGAAGTAGAGACAAACCTGAGGTAAGTTTTGCCAACTCCCTGGGAAGAGAAAGAACGGGAACAGAAAGGAATAGAGTGGACCCTGAGAGACATAGAACCCCATGGAATCAAAGGAATACTGACGATTTTCCTTTGCCAAGGCCGAGAGAACACACTAGGACCCTGCGACCAACTCAACTGGTGAAGTCCATGAAGAATTATTTCGATGGCACGGGAGACCCTTATGACCATGTGGCAAAATTTCGGCAAGTATTGAAAGCTGAACAAGTAGAGGACCTATTCACACAATATAATGCTTTCGGTCTAACCCTTAGGAACACTGCCCTTACGTGGTTTCAACCACTAAACGAGAGGCATTTTAGAAACATAGACCAGCTCTTAGAGGCATTTATCGTTGAGTTTTCTAAGAGTGGAATCAGGCATAACACCTCCTCACTAATTCATAGCTTCAAACAAACACCTCAAGAGACGGTCAGACTAGCTGGAAGGAGATTTAGGCAGTACCTGGAGAGATGTCCAATGCCGGAGTTACCCACATCAGCCAAACAAGTGGCCTTGTTCTTGGATGGATTGTTGAGCACCAAGCTCACGTCATATGTGTATCTGAAGGACCCCAGAACGATAGAAGAGTGTGTGCGAATGTGCATAGACATTGAGGACAATCTAGGTGAGGAATTAGAACTATCAAAAATCTATAAGGATTCTGATAGCTCTAGTAACCTGACATCTGGCCAATCCACATCCATTGAGGAACTTGCAGAGAAGGTAGCCCGAAAACTAGGTGTCTCTAGCAAACAAATTCCGAGATTCGCCCCAGTTAAGCGGTGTTACAATTGTGGCGGCGACCATATGGCAAGTGTATGTCCCATTATGGCCCAACCCCAGGCGAATCCTAGTAGCCAGTACTGCACCATAGAGCGCAGGTACACCAACCACACTGCACAAGACTGCC
This sequence comes from Ceratopteris richardii, assembly GCA_020310875.1. Lineage (NCBI taxonomy): Eukaryota > Viridiplantae > Streptophyta > Polypodiopsida > Polypodiales > Pteridaceae > Ceratopteris > Ceratopteris richardii. The sequence goes on along the minus strand of CM035439.1, from coordinate 132,810,840 downwards.
CATATAACAAACAAACTGTTAGGCAAAATTACCCTCAGACATATCCACAACAGGGTAGATACCAGAATCAGTACCCACCACAACAATACAACAGACCACAGCCAACTTATCAGCCACCGTATCAAGGGCAGCAGAGACCTCAACCAGTCCTAGTACAACAACCCCCTGCTCCAACCAATGCGATCCCAGTGAAATATGCATCTGCTGAAGAAAATCCGAATAGAGCCATAGTCCCAGTCACCCCATTGCTATCAGACAGTGATCCAAGTGACCATAGTTTTGACTCCACACATATTGATAGCCCACAGGCTTACTACATGCAGTCACCCGAGCCTAACGAGTCATACTATTATGAGGACCCAAGTGAAAATAGTGGGGAACATGAGTATGCTAATGTCATGTACACAAACCCCAACTCTAGACCTCAACCTAAGCAGGTACGAACCCCATTTCCTAGAGGACCATGCTTCAGATGTCAGGGAGATCACCTTATACGTGATTGTCCACTGCCTGTCCCTACACAACCTCAACCAGTAACCATTCAGGGGTTCTGTCAAGACTGCGGGAAGGAACATCTCCTACGAGATTGCCCAAAGAACCCTAATAACATGCCTAAAATCACTCCTATCAATGTTGTTGGGTTAGTTGTAGACCCCACAGGGAGTGTGACTTCCACTGCACCTGTGCAGGTGATCACAAGAGCCCAGGCACTTCAACAACACCAAGGTGTTGGTCAGGAAAAGAGCCCCGAGGTGAGTGAAACAGAGAGCATAACCAAAAAGAGGACTAGAGCCTGGAAGGATAGTCGTGAAAGAATGAAGAGGCAATGGGCAAAAAAGATAAACGAACTTGAAGAAAGCTTGAAAGAAACCAAGGCAAAAATCATAGAGATCACATCTCAACCGCACTCTCACACATTCCCACCGCAACCATCCCCATCACCCTCCATTCCTCCACCCTCTAATACACCCCACGTAACCCACCCACCACCCCGAGTAGGATCAGTATTAGCGGATCCCACTCCTGAAGGCTTGGACATGATGTTCAAGGCCTACCAGGCTCGACTTCAAGAAGGGCCAACAGCTGCAAACCTAGACAAGAGTTACCCTAGAGCAGATTTAGAGATTGAACGGATGAAAATGTGCATGAAAATGGTAGAACAAGCTCAAGCTATACTTGAGACTAGTCAAAAGTTCAATCAGACAAACTCTGTCAAGCCGGATTTGCATTTCCACGGCTTACTAGAAAGATTAGAGCAGTTGGTAAACAAATCACAAGATTCTTTACCTCCACAGGCTCAACCAGTTGTTGAAAGAGGAAGCTCACCACCAATGGGAGCTTATGTTCCTAATTCCATGGATGCTGGAATACCTCCTTCAATGCAACAGTACTCTCAAGAGTTCTTGCGGGAAATACAAGAAGAGAAATGGGCCAAGGAGAAGGGTGATTCCCCTCCTATTCCTGAGATTGATGATCTTCATGATCAATTTCCTCAAGACATTCCGTCTATCTATGGAGATCAAACAGAGCAACAAGAGGATGAGAGATTAGATTTTGAATCTAATTCTTTACAAGAGTTGCCTCATTTCACAGGCCCATGGGAATCTGAATCTGTCCAGATCAGAGCTCCCACAATATTGGTAAGAAATGAAGACTCAGTGATTCCAAGAAACACTGATGTTGTGAAGAACACTAAGGTTCAATGTCATCTCACTGTAGAGGAGCTGCTCAAGGCAAAACCGGAGCTCTGGAATCATGTGAAGGATCATGTTCCAGAACTTGAATCCAATATACCAAAAGTAGGCTCTAAGCAAAAAGTTCCAGAGATACCTCTCGACAAGATAGGGGACATGAGCGAAGGTGAAGAAGGTAACACTTATCTTCTAATCACCTATCAAGGTTACACAACCAAAGCAATTGTGGATTCGGGTGCTGGTGTTGCTATTGCGACCACCTCCTTGTGGAAGCGATGGGGCAAACCCACCTTAAGACCAACGAGAATGAAACTTCAAATGGCAGATGGTCATTTTGAAAGACCTCTCGGATTGCTTGAAGGGATAACTCTAACCACTTGTGGTGTAGAGTTTGAACATACATTTGCTATATGTGACTTTGAGAAAAATAATGTTTACGAGATGATCCTAGGAAGACCCTTCCTACGACAATTGCAAATAGTACAGGATTGGGGAACCAACTCCTTGTACTTACAGCACTTAGGGGTCACCACCAAGGTCAATCTGAAGGATTACACCTTCAGAGATGTACCACCCCTACAGTGGAATCCTATCCACAAAGCGAAAGAAGATTCTATCTCCGTGCATTCTGGAAGTTCACCTGATCCATCATGGCTGCATGAAGATACTCACTTGTGGATGTGCAAGGTCGCAGAGGAAGAGGAAAAGCGCCTAAAAGCGAGAGAAGAAGGAACTCCCCCAGGAGATAGACCAATAAAAGACCCAGCCTATACACCGATGATATTTCCAGATGAGGAATTTGAGCCTCATGGTTGGGCAGAAATCTTAGCTACCATGGACATTGCAGTCAATGAAGAACAATGGACGCCTCATTGTGATGAGGAGGGTTATGATATTTCAGTGTTCATGTGTCAGGCCCTGTTGGAAGAACGTGATCCTAGTGAGTTCATAGAAGAAGAAGAGAATGACGATGATCTAGAATCCATTGTGATGGATACTTACTTTGACTCAGAGGAACACTATTTAGAAGATATAGGAGTGTTAACCCAAAAAGAAGAAGAACCCCTCACAAGTATTAAAACGATAAATTCAAAAGAAGGAAGTGAAGGGGGTCAAAAGAAAAAGAAAAGAAAAGCAGTGAAACAAGAAGAGGAAGAATCATTGTTTGAAGTACCAGAAAATTTCAAGAAATATGAAGTGGAAGACCGAAAAATTTTGGTACGAATGCCTAAGAGAGAGGCCATTATAGGAGAAGCATATGACAATAAAGAAAAGACCAAAAAAATTGTAGTGACCATTGAAGGGAACGAAGAACGATGTACGTACATAGGAGATGACCTAAGTGCAAAAGAAGAAGCAGAGCTTGTAGCTCTATTAAGGGAATATAGGGATGTGTTCGCATGGCACTATAAAGACTTGAAAGGAGTAGATCCAGAGATTTGCTCTCATACGATTCCGATGACCGCTGATGCCAAGCCCACCAAACAAAAGCCCTACACATATAATGACAATTATGCAGCCAAAATAAAGGAGGAAATTGACAGGCTGATTGAAGCTGGATTCATCTATGAGATTGAGCACACTGAATGGGTGTCCCCCATCGTAGTGGTGCCCAAGAAGAATGGGAAATTGCGAGTGTGCATTAACCTTAAGAAAGTTAATGCCGCTACGATCAGAGATAGTTATCCACTTCCAATCACCGAACATCTATTGGAGCGTGTTGCAGGCAAGGAAGTTTATAGCTTCCTTGATGGATTTTCATGTTACAACCAAGTAGCCATTGCCCCCGAAGATCAACACAAAACGGCCTTTGCCACAGAATGGGGAATCTTTGCATTTCGTGTGATGCCATTTGGGCTCACCAATGCACCTGCAACATTCCAAAGGCTCATGTGTCATGTCTTCAAAGAGTTCTTGTGAAAGAGCTTAGAAGTATATGTGGATGATTTATGCGCTCATTCCCAAGAAAGAAGTTACCACATCCCTGAGCTCAGACAAATCTTCAACAAGTGTAGAGATTATCGAGTGTGTCTGAACCCAGAGAAGTGTGTGTTCATGGTACGACAAGGTAAGATCCTAGGTCATATTGTTTCTAAGAATGGAATTTCAACAGATGAAGACAAAGTAAGAGCAATAGCAGAGCTTCCCAGGCCAAGGAATGTTAAAGAGGTACAAGCCTTTATGGGCCATTGTGGATATTACCGTAGGTTTATCCACATGTATGCCATCATAGCTAAACCTCTTTATGGGTTGTTAACAAATTTTGAGTGGAACGAGGAATGCGAGAATTCCTTCAACGAGCTGAAAAGACGTTTGTGCACAGCACCAATATTGACTACTCCGGATTGGAGCAAACCCTTCCATGTCCATGTAGATGCCTCCAGTCATGCAATAGGATGTGTGCTAGCACAACCCACAGGTGAAGGAAACCTAGATTTGCTGATAGCATATGCTAGTAGGCAATTAAATGCAGCTGAGCGAAATTATACCACAACGGAGAGGGAAGGCTTAGGTATGGTATATGCTGTGAAGAAGTTTAGACACTATCTATTGGCCAATAAGTTCAAGTTTTTCACTGATCATCAAGCTTTACTATATTTGGTCAATAAACCTTGCAATACAGGCCGCTTAGTAAGATGGTTCCTCTTACTAATGGAATACGACTTTGAAGTTGTTGTCAGGAAAGGTAGAACCCATCTAAGGGCAGACCATCTTTCTCGCATCACTTCAGGAGAGCCACCGCAAGGAGTGTCTGATGAATTGCCCGATGCTTATCTGTTCAATTTAGTTGTTCCTAAATGGGCAAATAAGTTGGTACCAGTCCTAACCTTCGGGCCTGCAAATAAGAATGTGAAAACAAGCAAAGAGGAAATTGTAAAATCACTAAAGTATCAAATATTGGCTGGAAGTATGTACAAGCAAGATACTGAGGGTGTATTAGCTTGTTGTGTCGAGGACGATGAGCATACTAGTTGGTTGCAACAAGCCCATGAAGGATTGCTAGGAAATCACTACTCTAAACAACGAACATTGCAGAATCTAAGACGCTTAGGAGTGTATTGGCCTAGCATGGACAAAGAAATACAAGAGTGGATCCACAATTGTCCAGTGTGCCAGAAGAGACCCCCAGTGGAGCATGCCACTCTTTATCAGGTGTCATTAATCCCAGATTGGAGTGCTCCGTTGGTCGAGTTCATGAGATCGGGAACATTACCCAATCAGGCTAGTCTTGCAAGAGAACGGAGCATGGAGCAAGAGGCTCAAGACTATGCCTTAGTAGGAGACAACCTATATCGAAGAGGCAAGGATGGTTACCTAAGACTGTGCATTCATGAATCAGACTATTTGGAAGTCTTAGAAGCGGCACACAGCGGTACTGCAGGTGGACACTTTGGGCATGACAGAGTAATTAAGACCATTCTATTTTCAGGACTTTGGTGGCCCACTCTTCATATGGATGCACATACTTATGTGAAGAGTTGTGACACATGCCAACGTGCCCAATATCCGATAAGAAAAGATGAAATGCCTTTAAGGCCAATGATGGGAGGACGTGCATTTTCAAAGTGGGGTATAGACTTTGTAGGTCCCATCAACCCCCCAGCTAGAAACTCCCATGCAGAATACATTATTGTAGCCACAGATTACCTTACAAAGTGGGTGGAAGTAAAAGCCACGACAAAGAATGATGCTCAAACGACGGCTAAGTTCTTATTCGAAAATGTGTTCACTAGATATGGGTTACCAATAGAGTTGGTTAGTGATAGAGGTACGCACTTCTTGAATGAGGTCATTGAAAATCTCCTTCAAGAATTCATGGTGATACATAAGAAGTCTGCCCCCTATCACCCACAAGCTAACGGACAAGCCGAGAGCACGAATAAGATCCTATGTAACGTATTGACGAAACTTGTAAATAATAAACGCTCGGATTGGGACAAACAACTTCATCATGCTGTTTGGGCATACCGAGTTGCTTACAAAACGGTACTCAATGCTTCCCCATTTCAGATGGTCTTCGGACAGAATGCGGTGCTACCATTAGATTTCCTAATTCCAGCTTTAAGGGTAGCACAAGAGCATGAGTGGAATGGACATGAGTTGTCCTCTAGGATCTTTGATCTAGAACGTTTAGGTGAGACGAGGTTACGAGCAGCAGCAGGCATCTATGCTGCAAAGAAACGGCAAAAGGCATACTTTGATGCCCATGTGAAGGATAAGGGCTTGAAAGCAGGAGATCTAGTTTTAGTCTACACCTTGAAACAACATGCAAGAAAGTTAGAAAAGAGAGGCTACGGCCCTATGATCATCAATAGGATCTCCACGAGTGGAGCAGTACAACTAGCCACTTTAGAGGGGGATGTGCTCCCAAACTATATTAGCGGATGCAGAGTCAAGCTGTATCAGGAACCCCTCACGGAGGAAATGCTAAGTCGACTCAATACTGCTAAGCAACGTAAAGAGGAGGAAAAACGAATTCGAGAAGAAGCACAGGCAGAGGCCTTAGAGCGTATCAGACGAATGAAGTTGAGGAGACAAGGGAGGGATCAGCCTGTGACTGACACTCAAGAGTCTCCAGGCTATCACATGGCCATGTGTGAGGCTTCAGGTGAACGTACCCATAAGATAGTGGACCGACGACCTTTTGTGACCCTAGAAATAGGACAAAGAGACAGCACAACAAGCGTGAGGGCTTTAATTGATTCAGGAGCAGCCACAAGTGTAGTTCGGCTTTCTTATTGCCAGCAGCTGCAATTGGAGGTAAAACCCCTAGAAGCATATCTGATAGGATTAGGAGGTGTTGAAACCCCTTGTATGGGAGAGGTGGATCTTCCCCTCTACATACAAGAGGTCCTCATGCCAGCAAAAGTGCTAGTGTGTGAAGACGAGGATCTGACCGAACCTCTTGTCTTAAGCCAAGACTGGATCTATGATCACGCAGTCAACCTCAACCTAAGAAGTGGACTTCTTCAGGCTTGGGTAGGCCAAAGCCGTCTCACGATTGAATTAGAAAATCAAGCACTCAAACCAATAGAACAGGCACCAACTCCTGGTCCCTCCAGGAATCCACATGAAGATAACAATGTTGTGCTTGTCCAAACTTCTATGGTGCAGAGGAATGTCAATCTTACTGAAGGTTCAGGAGCCAATAAGGAGTTCCTAACTGATCCAAAGAAGATTCTAAACGAGCAGACCGAACATCACTCTACACAAAGGAGGCTGCTGATCAAGAGGCAGGAGCGCCAACCCGTGCATCACAGAGCACCTCGGGGCGCGAAGCAGATCTGGATACGCAAGGATGGAAAACCCACAACTCTAATAGCAGACTCTCCAGGAGACAAGAAACGAGCCTCACCATCAAGGAACAAAGTGAAGAAGCCCCCTAGGATAACCCCTAGGCATACCATTTCTATTTGGGTCCCTAAGCGGTCAATGAAGGCTACCCCTAATGCTAGACAGATATGGGTGCCCAAGGCCTGCTTACAAGCCCAAATTACTTCACCTTCAGGCACTAGGATGAAGCAACTTTCACAAGCACTCATGACCAACAACTCAGAAAATGAAAAGATACTACACCTCTCACTGTCCCCACTCCCATCAACCCTAGGAATATCTGGAAATGGGTACCCAAAAGGTCCCAAATACATCACACTCTCATCCAGAAATCTTCACCTGTCTTTAGCTCTAAGAGCTACGACTCCTCTATCAAAGTGTGGAGAATTAAACTGTGTACTAAACCCCCTGACCCAATTCTGTAAATCCATCTACTCTAACACAGGAGCATTCTGAGCCCATTGCATAACCAAAGTATGCATCTAGGAGGACTCTGACCTCTAATCACCACTCACGCCTATCACAAACACTTCACCACTAACCACTGACCTCCGGGATTGTCATGTTAGTATTGTGAAGGGAACACCATTACAACTTGTTTCCTATGCAACACTAATGTGCCTTTCGTCTTCCAGCAGATAAGCAACCTACTCTCATGGCAACAGCGGCAGGCACAAGCTCTCAGGCAGGATCTGGTGCTCCAATCAATTGGGATGCCATGCCGGTGGAGGCCCCACCAACAGCTCGACCTGAGGAGTTCGCAAATGTGCGGAGAATTCCTATTCCAGATCCACCAAATGGCCTAACTGAAAGAGTAAAGGGGCATTCTCACTGGTTCAATGAGATGCCAGGAGATTTCGGGGACGCGGATCATATCTGGGAGTCCAAGATGGAATGTGGAGGAGTGTGGTGGACCTTCCAGTTCTTCTCACGAGAATTCGAAGCATTGCAAAATGCAGCTCCACTTCAAGATATCTGGCACAAAGCAGGATTACAAACTTATTTCAGTGTAGCTCTGCCTAAACCAGATTTCCTCAGGTGCTACTACCTAATTGCCACACTGAAGCCGACAGGGGATAAGGACCATTCAGGCACATTCTGGGTGCCCTCCTTGTCAAATCTGGAGGAAATGAGGAAGTTCGAATTGAATGTGACTTTAATCAGGGAAGCACTTCAGATGTATGGCACGCATGTACCTTCTGACCGCGACCCCTTGATACCGGAGTCGATGAAAAGCAATAGAATCAAGAAGCTAAAAGAAATGTGCGCCCTCACCCCCAACATCGCCATACCTTTGCGGATGTGCCTCCAACACTTCGCATTCCCTGCTCAGGACCGTTTCACTCAACCTCACAAGAAAATATGGTACGGGCTATATCTAGCAGAGATTGGAAGCTTGCCCATTAAGATGCCGGTATGGATCTTAGACCAAGTGTATGAGGCAGGCAAGCGGGGAGTGAGAAAGCCTACTCTGCATGGCTGTTGTGCGCTGACAAGAATTATCTATAGATGTCTTGCATATGATGTGCCGGTTGCCAGAGCCCTAAAGTATGCACAACTGGAGTTGTTCAAAGGGCGGAAGTCAGGGAGCCAGCCTGCAAAACGAATGCGTGGATCGCTCTCCCAGGCAATGATCCCTCAAGAGGCCACGACTGAAGCTTCTCCCAGACCAGAAGCTCAGGTCGCACCTTTCACGATCCACCTTCAAGGAGTTCAAGTTGGGGCGGTGGTACAACCCGCTCCATCCGCCCCTCCACTACCTACCGATGCAGAGTTTGCTCTATGGCCACCTTCACAGAGGATCCAAACTTCGATTTTGAAAGATTCCTGCAGACGGTCCCCCTATCAGACAGTGAAGATTCCCCTGACAATGTTGATCCGGGAGCATCCGTCCAAAGAGAACAGCCACGGGGCGAGACAAGCAGAGTACATGGGAAAGAAGTGGCACAACATCCTCATGACCCAAACACTCAAATTCAGGAAGGTGCACAAAGAAATGAACCAGAAGACAGTGAAGAGGAGGCCCCTGCCTACACAGCACAACTCAGACGGCTGTACAAGACAATCAAGCAGGTACAGAGAAGGCATAAGATGACAGAAGAGGCGAACAGAGCTCTAGTGAACCAGATGCTTCAAAGCGAGAATGTCGACTCACATTTTGTGGAATCATTGAATCTATTGGCAGAGACATGTGGGATCGGGGAAGCATTGAGGACAATGTTCTATCAGGAAAACCCTATCTATGATCAACGAAGGATTGATACACGGCCACGACGAGGGAAAATGATTCAAATGGAAGCCTCTACTGCCTTGCCTACTATAATTTTAGAGGATGTTCACATGACGAGCCCAAGTCCCACTGACGAACAAGAGGTAATTACACACGTACCATCTCCACCGCCACCTTCCATCCACCCTTCAGAACCCTTCTCCACTATCCCTTCTGAACAACCGATATCCACCCATCATGAAACCATTGTACACACCTCCGTTTTTACATCCTTCCCTTTACCCACATCCAGCACTTCCACCCAAATTTTTGAACCTCACACCGGTCATCCGGCCACCGATCAAACCATAATAGGTCACCCTTCCTATCTCCCCGCCCTTGGACAACCACTTGCCACTAGCCAGACCTTATCCCATCCTTTTCCATTCGCCCACACCCAAACCCTATCCACCACTCCCCTAGTAACTGCCTCACACTCAACCCAAGTCACACAACCCTCATTCTGGACAAACCTTGTAAATATACTCCAACAGGTGGATAATTATAATAAAAAGTCCCTTTCCCAACCCCACTCCCCCACATTCACTGCCACCACTATCACACCACCCACCATTCCTGTATTCACAGTGCACGAATCACACACTCTCACGTCCGATCCCATGGACATCTCACCATCCACAGGATCACCCACCACCACTGTTATTCCTACATCACCACGTGTCATTTCACTCACGTCGCCATTTCCAAGCACTGTAGGCACAACATCCACTTTTCCCTTTCCCATCTCCCGACCCCTTGCATCTTCCACCTTTACCCCTGCACCCACCTCATTTAGTCATGCACTCAACACCATGCTCGAAGCTGCTGCCCAACTTAAACAGGAATACAGGTTATTAGAAGAAAACAATAAGGAGCTCTGTACATTGTCATCCCACCTCTAGGCACGTGTCACTGCCTTGGAGTTGTCTAATACGGAGTTACAGCAGGAGGTGACCACCCTCCAACAATATCAGGTGGAGCTCGAGTCCACACATACAGAGAAGAGTAGGGCAACGGAAGAACAACTTAGAGATCAGCTAGCCCGTAACGCTAGACTACAACGAAACATGGCTCTACTCCGACGCCATTTAGCGGCTGCCCAAGAAGAAAACAAAAGACTACAGCAACAAAATCAAGACAACCTCGAAGCAGCCATGGAAAATACTCCAGGGGCACCCATGGACCCTACTAAATTCCAAGCCATCCCCTCAGAGAATATACAACAAATATTAGAAACCTATGCCACTCTCTTAGAAGCTCATGATCAGCTTGCTGACCAAGTCAAAGACCTACAGAAAGCCCAAGTGCCTGCACCACACCAACAAGAACCTAAAGAGATGGCCAACGCTGCAACCTCACCAGAGCCAGAATTATCAGTAACCAATGAGGTACTTGAGCTACGGCAACAGGTGGGAGAACTAAAAATTAAATTGTTACAGTATGAACGACCTCCCTCTCCACCTGATCAAACCATAGAAGAAGACACAGTAGTCATTCCAGTGGAGGAGGCATTTGAAGACAATTATGAGCCTCAACCCCTTCCAGGAGGCAGAATTACGGAGGAAGGCCAGGATACATATGAGGAACCCTCGTCAGCATGGATGAAGCAGGTAGAGGAAATGGGTCACACTCACGAAGAGCGTGTTGCAACTCAGATGCTAGCCATGAAAGCCATAGAGGAGACCATACTCAAATCTGAATATTTCTCGAACTTGGCTCCTAGGCGGCTGATAACTAGCTCAGAGTTACAATACAAACCTTATTTTGTATTGCTGGCAGACTACAATGCTGAGATCAAACGCATAACCAACAAGTACCCCTCCTTCGCAACAAATTCGAACCCGAGGACATCCCAGAGGCAGCCAAAAAAGGGGCCATATTCCAGCCCATATGGAGGCAAAGATTACTGGAAACATACCCGGACATATTGAGAACATGGGATCACGCTCCCATGCATTTGAAGTATAACCCTTGTTATGGGCCAGTACAAAGAAGAAGATCATGGAAAGCCTTCGCCATCAAAGTTCAGAACAATGTAAACTGTAGAGAATGGCTTAATTACCCCGCCATTGCACCCCCAACCGGCACCCCCACAATATCTTACATGATAGCAACCATCAGACATTGGTTGCCACGCCTCCACCCCATGCCAGATGTGGCTGCCCAGATGATGCTCAAGATATTCCATATGATGCAGGTGGTGCTCAAAACTTTCCGTAATGTATGCCATATTCAGCCTCCGATTCCCGGCTTCATCAATGGTAATTATGACCTCCTGTATGATATGAGCACAACCCCCAGCATACGAGTTGCTTATGCATGGCACGCACGCATCAGATATCTCCCTGCCTGCTATAAGCAAACTTTCGACGATATGTTTACCACGGGGTTCTGGGAGTCACACTCAGAAGTGTTCGCACCACGCCCAACCCACCTGCTACATCTATTCGCGTGTGAACAAACCATGCACTCAGAACTCTACACAACGCCACAACCGGACATACCGGGTGCAGCCAATTGGGAGACCCTCCAGAGAGACTTGGTTAGGGGACTACGCATCAAGGAACAAGAAGTGGCAACCGACCTCCTGCAAGAGTACATTGATCAAACAGTGGAGCAGAGGTCTGTCAGAGGCGACAGACCCTAGGGGGGGGAGAGTGTTGACAGTATACGGGAAGAAGCAAGTACGGACACACATGCAGATCTAGCACTAAGGCAACCCTTCATTTTTTTCAAAACCCTTACATCATTTTTAAGTGATTCTCATCACTAAAAACCCTTGTAAATATCATTTCACCTTTTTGTAGCTCCATTTTGTACAAGTCGAGGAGTCCTCAAGCTTGGGGAGCCTTAGAAGTAGTTGCCTGCCAATTTTCATAATTTTTAGATCTCGTCTGAGCCCTCAAATAAGCCCTGGAACCTAATTTTTAACTAGGCCGGACACTAGGTCTGGACAGGGCCAAAGCTAGTCAAAAACTATAAATAGAGCTAGAGAGCTCATTTTTGGAGAGCTTCTTGTAGTTTGAGCTTGTATGAGAACTTGGTTGCAATAGAAGTGATTCCATTGTCTTACTCTCTTTGTTCTTGCCGTGTGTGCGCGTGTGCGTGTATGTGTGTGCATGCTTGTGTGCTTCTCACTCACGCACTTGTGCTTCCACTTGCTCGTGGTCTTCATACCATCCTCACGTCTTCCCGGATTGACATTAAAGGAGGTGTTACTCATCACTGAGCTACATGTGTGCAACATATGTACTTAACAGGTGTCCCACTAAAGCATTGCAGTCTATCACTCCATATGAGGCTTGGCATGGTTGCAAGCCATCTGTTGCTCACTTGCATGTCTTTGGTTGTCTGACATATGCATAAGTGCCTAAACAACAGCGCAAGGAATTGGATGATAAAGCAGTGAAATGTATTTTTGTTGGGTACAATTCTGAAAGCAAAGGCTATTGTGTGTATCATCCACATACTAAACACAATATTGTTAGTTGTGATGTTGTTTTTGTGGAAGATGCTATATTAGCCATTAGTTTCATGTACTAAGGAGACATCAATTAGCTCCAAAGATATGTATGATACTTTGCTACCTCTTTTTATAGGTGGACCGTCTAGTGCTGGTTCAAATGAGGCAATTTCTTAGACGTTACAAGTTTCACATGATAATGCAGACTTTGCAAGATAGCAAATTAGATGCTTTTCTATCATATCGTACCCGTTTAGGCTCTCATAGTGCTTCGTTTGCCTCAGATTGCTATGTTATGACTGCCTCTAGTCTTTGTGATGAGAATGAGCTAGTTTCATTTGAGGAAGCACAAATTTCAAAAAAATGGATGACTGCTATGCAATCAAAATATGATGCTATTATGAAGAATGGTACTTGGTCTTTATGTGAATTGCCTCCTGGCAAGAAGGCCATTGGCACTAAGTGGGTATACAAACTAAAGCGTAAACCTGATGGAACAATTGACAAGTATAAGGCTAGGCTTCTTGCAAAAGGTTATGCTTAAGAACGAGGCATTGATTTTGATGAGATCTTTGCACCTACATGTTGAATGACTACTGTTTGTAGCACCTGTGCTCTTGCAGCTCATCATGGTTGGAATGTACATCAATTGGACATTAAAGTTACATTTCTGAGTGGTGACTTTGCATGAAGAAGTGTATGTTTTTTAGACCCGTGGTTTTGTGCAAAAAGGGCATGAAAACAAAGTCTGCAAGTTGAAAAAAGCATTATATGGTTTGAAGCAAGCACCACGTGCTTGATATGAAAAGATACATGCCTACATGATTGCACATGGTTTTGAGAACAGTCCAACTAAGGGCACCTTATATGTTAAGTGTACAAATGATGTGCTTTTGATCATTCTCGTCTATGTTGATGACATGCTGGTCACTGGTCCTCATGAGAAGCATAATGCTGATTTTAAGGTTGATTTGCATGCATCATTTGAGATGTCCAATTTGGGGCATTTGCATCATTATTTGGGCATTCAATTTATGCAAGTTGATGGAAGAATAGCTTTGTGTCAAACAAAGTATATTGACACATTATTGCAGCGTTTTAGCCTTGAAGACTGCAAACCTATTGACACTCCTATGGAAACAGGTTTACGGTTGAGTCTTCATGATGCTCGAGATGCATTTGATGTTGTTCTCTATTAGTAGGCTCTTGGATGGTTGGTTTACTTATGCATTACTCGGCCACATATTCAGTTTCTTGTCTTGTAGATGAGCAAGTTTATGCATTGCCCAGGTGTCAAGCATTGACAGGTGGTTAATTGCATCTTTCGCTACTTGAGTGGTACTTGGCTACTTGAATTTTTTTATCCCAAGGGGGGATCACTACCGCTAGATTTACATGCTTTTTCTGACTCTAATTGGGGTGGTTGCTATGACACTCGGGTGTCCACCGATGGTTTTTGCTTCATGCTTGGTAGCTCATGCATACCTTGGTTGAGCAAGAAGCAACCTAATGTGTCCACTTCTAGTTGTAAGGTTGAGTATAGGGCAACTTTCACAACGACTATTTAGTGTGCGTGGCTTAGATGCCTTATGGCTGATTTGGGTGTTGGTCATTCTTCTACCACCACCATCTTTAGTGATAGTCAGAGCGCATTGGCAATTGCAAGGAATCTTGTGTTCCATGCTCGCGCCATTGAGGTGCACTATCATTATGTGAGGGAGAGGTTCTCTGTTGGAGAGATTAGTTGGGCATATGTGCCCACACAGGAGAATGTTGCAGACCTTTTCACAAAGGCTCTGCCTAGGGAGAAGTTTGAAGCTTTTCACAAAGCTTTGGGCTTACTTCCTTTTGTGAATTGATTCCACATACCTTGGAACTTCCTTATATATGAGTGCTAGCTCCTTGTCCACCATGTCACTCCTAGGGGGGATTTGTTGATATATTTTGGTAGTCATGTGTGAACACACTAGGACCATTGGGGCATATTTTTCCCTCTTTAGGAGGTTTTTTTCCCTCGACTTGTATATACGCCTATAACCCTAACATGTTACTTATCTTTGTACATTCTCTTGGTAATACATTCAGTATTGTGTGTTGTGCTCCAAGCTTCTTCTTCTTCCTTGTGCTATTTCCATGCTTTCGCAGACCTCAAACTCCAATAAAACTCATCCTCAACAACCAACATATGGAATACATCACTGATTTCAACCATGGCCACTAAGTAAAATACCATGATGAAAAAAATGAATGTATCTCAAAAAGTTGAATAGAACTACCCTATCGAGTTCTACTAAATCTATAGCGCACTTTGACATGCTTGTACTGGTGAACCGAAACATGTATATATGTTTGACACAAAAAGACAAAATTGCCTTCACAAGCACTACATTAGTGTGTTCGGAGACCGAAGCGAGCTCAGATCGCGATTTTGACACTAGAAAGCGAAGCCGTTTTGAAGTCCTAATCACCTTGAGTATGCTCACCAGTTTTTGTGCGATTTAGAGACTGTGATCGAAGGGGTGGACGACACCCTAGATGAAGCGATGACCTGCTCTGATATCATTTGTTGGAGTTTTAGGTCTGCAAAAGCACACAAACAACACAAGGAAGAAGAAGAAGCTTATAGCACAACACATAATACTCAATGTATTACCAAGTGAATGTACAAAGATGAGTGACCTGAAATACAAAGAGGATTCCATCAAGGGATCCAAGGAAGACTACAAAGGAACTAAAGGGCAGAGAAATTACCACCCACCCCATGATTGCAAACCCTTCTATAAGTCTAGGGATGCCATATATCTCTAGACCCCCAAGGATGCCATATGTCCCAACACCACGGATGCCATATGTCCATGGAATCCAATACCACATGGATTCCATATGTCCATGAGCATTAAGGGATGCCATATATACCATACTTGGATGGAATATGTCCAAGACATGTCTATTATCATGTCGTTTATTCTTTGAACCTCCATAGTTTGTTTAAGTCGTGTGTATCTTGGGCCATGTTTCTCAATAAGTTTAAGTTGGCATTATAAATTTCAATATGAATATAGGATGTCATATGAACCATTTCACACTGTTCTATATATAATTGCACCATGTTTACCATCTACTTTGGCCTCTTATCATGTTTTTTACCTTATACCACCAAGGAGTTCTCTTAAGGCAACAACATAACTCTTTAGGATTGGCGATCCATCGACTAGGAAGTATACTAACATAGTTTGCAAGATACTTACAACAAAAACTTGTTCCATAGATTTGAAATCTATCCTCCATCAAGAGAAAGATTGCAAACTATAATTGAGAATTTAAAAGATCTCACTACTGTACCACAAATCACATGTAATAGATGCCATAAACACAAAAAATTACATACAAAAACTAAGAATGTTGTCCTAGACAATATATGAATAGACATGAATTCCCAAGCATTCTTCTTCAAGGCATTGTATTTAAAAAAAAATGGTTTTGGAGTATTGTAGTGAATTCCCTTGGTGGAGTGCATGATCCATTCAAAAGAAGCTATTCATATCATATTATTAAGTAATTCATATTGAATCCTCATAATAAATTGTTTGAAGAACTTGTTTCACCTTATTTATTAGGTAGTTCAACATATAAGGCTACATTATTTATAGAAAAGCCTTTTTTGTGCAATAATGAGTATACCAGTGAGAGAGAAGATTGCATTTCAGAAACATCATTCAAAAGGTAGGGAGTTTGTCGAGATATCATACATATGCCCTAAATAATCAATCATTGGACCCAAAAACATTAATCCAACCACCTGAAAATAGATCCATGTGCGTACCCTATTAGAATCCACAATCTTGACTCTTATGTGCCTTTTTTTTATTGGGAAAGTGTCTTGTCTGTGTGCCACTCCAACAAGTGTTTGGGAAAATCCAAAAGATCAACTAGATAGAATTTCCCTTTCATGTGGTTTGAAGGGGCAAAGGCTTTTTTGAAGAGGTATCTTCCGTTTTCTTAGAAATTGAGGCCGAAGATTTCCTCTTTCACCTAAAATAAAATAGAGGGTTTCCAGTCTCATCAAATTTTAAAAGGCATAAAAAATAATTGATCTTTATTCGTGGGCTCTAGTACAAAATCACAATCACAGGCAAATATTATTCACATACATGAACAACTAAAGTATATAGATAACCACATATGCATAACATGCATCACACATATATACATAGATGATCACATCGACATCCATGGATAGACAATTGTATATATTTTTAAACATGTATGTATTTCAACACATGGATAGCCACATATGTATACTTGTACACATATACAACAACCTCATATACATGTTTGCATATATGCACATACACATATACAATGAGAAACATATTAATAAACGACCATACACACATGTGCAAAATAAATCACAAATACATTGACACCCACATGCACACAAAAAAACATAGGAGATCACTTGCAGATACATGATACACTTATTTACATATATTTAAATGAAAAGAAGTACATACATAACGAGGTAGAAAAACATATTTATGCATAATGAGGAGGTTTGTATAGTTACTCATCTACATCCTGAAAAATGGAGTTCTTAAGACAAAGATTCTCAATGTACTGATGTGTCATATTCTTGTAAATCGTATATTCATCTAAATTCTCCAAATTGAATTAACAATAAATATTCATGAATGCAATACAATACATATTCATCAATGCAATACAATAAATATTCATCAATGCAATACAAGGTGCAAGGTTTGTTGGATCCAAAGCAATGCACCCTTCATAGACCTAGCCCTACGCTCTAGATCATCCTGATCTTTACATGGACTTAGCAAACATAACCGCAACATTGGAAAATATATGAATGGTATGCAATGAATAAGCCTCCACTTCATCTAAGTGTCCAACTCAATCCAAAATATTAATCGTGCAAACATAATGATCCTTTGTGTATGTAGATCCATGACACACATACATGGATGCAAAGAAGAACATACCAAATTCAAGAAGCTCGGTATGACTTCACGTTGTTAATACACAAAGACAAGTTATGCATCAACCTCTTTGTTTTCATTCGTCATATCTTGGAAGAGCACTATAGTTTCCATATATTTCCCACCAAGTGTATAGGACCCAAGTAATGTGTTCTGTGTTATTGTGGTTCTCAAAAGGATTCTATTAAACACAATTATGTCCTCTTCCAAGCATGCACATTTCCCATACATATTTATAAGATATTTTTCTAGGAAAACATTTTCATCTAAAAATTCCTCCAGTACCATATGTAAAGAATTGAATTCCTCCAGTACCATATGTACCATTTCTAGGAAAACATTTTCATCTAAAAATTCCTCCAGTACCATTTTCATCTAAAAATTCCTCTAGTACCATACTGTGAATTGAATGTCCCTATTCCAACATAACCAATAAAGCACAAATGTAAAGAACACAAATGAACGTATTCAGTTGGGTTTAATCCATTTGAATACATCCTATGAAATAAAAAATGAGCATTCTTATGTTTCTCATTTGAGCTTAGTTTCCAATCATAACTCTCCAAGGGATAACATCCTTATTGGGTATATTCCAAAAGATCCAAACTCCATCAAATAGGTTAAACCATTTATGTTACATGTTCATTAATTTTGTCTGTATTATTGGGTTTTTCTCTAGCCCAGCCTACATCACTACTGAGTGCATCTCCTTCCCTTCATCAAGCGTTGATATGCATCAAGTGCAAAAATGTATGTTATCTTATTAGGCTGCATATCGTGCGGGAGGGTTGAATAAAAAAGATCTAACACCTTCTTTCTTAGTTGCCTATCTGAAAAGCAAGCAATCATTGCAAGAACATCGTGAATAAGTTGCCATCATATAATGGGACCTCCATACTTTATCGTTGTGTTGCTTAGATTGTTAGAAATAAAGGTCAATATATCAATCTTGGAGCACTCAGTAGAAAGTAGAGAGGGAGAGAGCCATAAGAATGATTGTCAACACCTTCATGAATCCTTCAACTTCAACATAGCTATGTAATTGCGAAGAGCTGCTAAAGCCCTATGTGCATTGACTTGTTGCATGCAAATTCAAAGTCATATTGAATGTCGCTGTCACGTAGGCCACAACCCATGACCATGTTCATCACAATTCACGAAGTTATAACTTCTAAGGTATAATTTATAAATATAATTTTACAATTTACATACATTATATTTACTTGACATTGGGGCTAACCCATGGCATTTAGGCATCTCGAACTACCATTGACAAATGGTATGTGAGCATTTGTAATACACTATACATATATACTATAATTTAAATTACTATATTATATACTATAAGCATATATGTTTTTTTGCCTCCTTTATGAAGGATCATGCTTCTCCTGGATATAGTTTTTGTTGAGAGTGATGGATGGATGCACTCAGGAAATTAGTTGGTGCTGCAAAACCTGCTTCACACCTGCCCTCTTTTCTTTCCAGATATGCTTAGTACACAAGTTTAGCTTCCTAATGACATAAAGAAACCATATATGTGCTTTGGAAATGATTTGGGTAATGACCAAATCAAAACAGATAACTTGGTACTTCACAAATCAAACAAAACCTTCTATTCCTGTAATGATACCTGCTCAGACTTTTACTCAGTGTGTCCAGCACACTTAAAATTGGCACAATTCCTTTTGGGAGTAACAAAGTACCTTAGTAAGCTACCAATCACAAGTGGAATCACTTCAATTGATTAACTATGCTCTGAGAAATAAGTTTAGCAAAATTATATCTACCCCCGATTTTTCAGGAACTCTGCAGACAAATACCAGTGAGCACCTCGACTTGATTTTCTCCCAAATGGCTGAATGGAATCCTTTGAAATTTTGTATGCTTGTAGTAGACTTTGAGCTGGTTCCAATGAGCTATAGAACTCTTGATTTGGTTCAGTAGATCCAGAGCAATGCTTCTTTGAAGTTGACAGACTTGGAGTAGGTGACTCAGACAGAACAGAGATGATGAATGTATATTTCTATTGATATATGTGTTTGTACAATCTCATTAGCTTGCCAAGCAGAGCTATATGAGGTATTGTGGTGTTGGCTATGGAGTAACCTTCACACACAATGAATTACAAAGGGATTTGGCCTCGGGGAGTGAGCTAGAATCAGAGTACTACCCGCGACTTTTTGATTGTACATTTTATAGAAGTTTTGAGATCATTTGAATTTGAAATTCAAACTTAGGCTCCCTTGAATCTCTCCTCTAAAAGTAGGGAGATATTCTCTCCATCTCAACATTCAAAAATCCACGACTCTAGTGGTAGGTAAGTGACTTAAGGTGATTACAACCAACTGATAAGTCTCTTAGACTTTTACAAGGGGTAAGAAGTAGAAACACATAAGCATATGTTCATGTGAGCTTTGCCTTAAGTAATGCCTTGATAAAGAACTTTATCCATGCTAATCTTCCAAGGGTCCAAGCCAATGTGTGTAGGCTTGTTTGCACCAACAGCTCCCCCTCAAGCCAAACACTTTGGCTTAAGTCTTCTTCTTCATTCTTCAATTACTTCCTGCAATCCAATCATAGATTTGAATCTGCATAACTTTGTTCCATCCAATGCCTTGGTAAGTAAATCTGCACATTGCATATTAGTAGATACATATGTCAATTGAATCTCTTTACTTAACAATTTCTCTCTCACATAGTGGTAATGAACCTCTATGTGTTTGGTTCTGGCATGATAAATTGGATTTGCTGCAAGGTGAAGAGAGCTAGTGTTATCTCCAAATATAATAGGTGGTCTTGTGAATAGACCTAACTCTGTATATAGAAGCTTCAACCAGATAGCTTCTTGAGTAGCATTTGCAAGTCCTCTATACTCTGCTTCAGTGGATGATAATGCCACTGTAGGTTGCTTCTTAGCTGACCAAGAGATAGGCTTATCTCCTGCAAAACAAATGTACCCTGAGGTGCTCCTCCTATCATCCTTGCATCCTGCCCAATCTGCATCTGAATAGACTTTAATATCAATGTCTGATGTGTAAGGAAAATACAAACCATGACTTTGAGTTCCCTTGAGGTACTTCAAGATCTTCTTTGCTGCCTCTAGGTGAGGTACTCTAGGTTTGTGCATGAATTGACTAAGCACACTTACTCCATATGCTATGTCAATTCTTGTCAAGATAGCATAGTTCAAACTACCCACAATGCTTTGATATCCTGTAATGTCTTTGAGTTCTTCTCCTTCATGAGCACTTAGCTTTTGATTAACCTCCATTGGAGTAGTAGATACCTTAGCATCCTGCAAGCCAAACTTCTTGACCATATCCTGTACATACTTCTTTTGAGTAATGTATATACCTGAGTTTGTGTAGATCAATTCAAGACCTAGAAAATATTTTAGTAATCCAAGATCACTAATTTTGAATTCTTTCATCATCTGACCCTTGATGTGTCTAATCCCATTGACATCATTACCTGTAATGATGATGTCATCAACATAGACACATAAGTAGATTACCTCTGTACTACTTCTCTTTATGAATAGAGAAGTGTCTGCTTTGCTCATCACAAATCCTTGGTCTTGGAGGTAGGTGGTCAATCTGTAGTTCCATGCTCTAGGTGCCTGCTTCAAACCATAGAGAGCTTTCTTCAATTTACAAACATAATGTACCTTTCTTGAATCTTCATAGCCAGGTGGTTGTGACATGTAGACTTCTTCAGATATCCATCCATTTAGGAATGCATTCTTCACATCCAATTGGTACATGTTCCAATTCTTGGATGCAGCTACACTCACCAATACTCTGATAGTTGGCATCTTGGCCACAGGAGAAAATGTCTCCTCATAATCAATGCCTTGGGTTTGTGCAAAACCCTTGGCTACCAACCTAGCTTTGTACCTGTTAATTGTCCCATCTGAATTCTTCTTCAATTTGTAGATCCATCTGGATCCAATTACCTTCATAGTCTCCTTCTTGGGTACCAAGTCCCAAGTATCACTCTCTTTTAGGGCTTCTATCTCCTCATCCATTGCTTCTCTCCATTCTGGCTTTGTAATTGCTTCTTCATAGGTACCTGGTTCTTCATTCAACAAACTTTTTGCAAGGTATACAGAATGTTTAGTTACAAGTGATGTGTCATACCCAAATCTGATAGGTTTCTTCTTCTCTCTCTGAGATCTTCTCATAGCTTGAGTGGAAGTTTCTGCCTTGTCCTCCAATTGCTTCATCTTCATCTTTCCTTTGGATTTCCAAGCCTTGAACTCTTCAAGGTTGATGGTATCATCATCTGAGCTTGAATCTTCTTGCTGTGTTGGCTCTTCCTTGGTAAGCTTTGGAAAATCTTCCTCCATGTCATAAGGTAGACTTACTTTCCTGCATTCATTCTCATACCATGAGTCATTCTCATCAAATATGACATCTCTGCTTAACTTAAACCCTTTGTTTGTGGGGTTATAGAATCTGTATCCCTTTTGGTTCAAATCATAACCAATGAAGATACATTTCTCTGCCTTTGGGTCTAGCTTTCCTCTTACCTGTGAAGGAATATGCACATATGCTACACATCCAAAGATTTTGCAGTGATCTAGAGAGGGTCTCTTACCATGCCATGCTTCATATGGTGTCATGCCATCAAGTGATTTGGATGGCAACCTGTTGATGAGATAGGTGGCAGTGGACACACTCTCTGCCCATAGGTAATTTGGCAACTTTTTTTCATTGAGCATAGACCTAGCTGTTTCCACTATAAGTCTATTCCTTCTTTCTGCTACCCCATTTTGTTCAGGTGAGTATCTGGTAGTAATCTCCCTCTTGATGCCTCTTTCCTGCAAGAAATCTTCAAACTCATTGGAGAAGTATTCTCCTCCACCATCTGATCTTAACCTCTTCAAGCTTCTACCTGTTTGATTCTCAACAAGTGCAAGATACTTTTTGAAACAATTAAACACTTCATCTTTATGCTTCATAAAGTACAGAATGGTCCATCTGCTATAGTCATCAATGAAGGACACATAATACCTTGAACCAGAAATGGAAGGGTCCTTGCTAGGTCCCCAAACATCTGTGTGTACCAAGTCTAGGTAGTCTTCATGCATGAAACCTTTTCTTGAGTAGGGTAATCTGTGAGACTTACCAAATTGACATGATCCACATTTGTAAATCATGTGTTGCTTGGATACATTAGGTATCCCAAGCACACACTGATCCCTGCACATTTGCTTGATAGTCCTTTCACCTATGTGCCCTAGTCTTTTATGCCATATCTCTAACTCTGAGAGTGTCTGATCCTTATAGTTATACAAAGCAATATTTTTTGTATCTTCTAGCTCAAATGTAAATAATCTACCTGATTTCTCCCCTTCGGCTATCCTCCTGAATCCTTGTTTTGGGTCCTCCACATATGCTCCATGTTGTGTGAATCTGACCTGCAAGCCTTTCTCCACAATCTGACCAACACTCATCAGATTCTTAGTTATTGTTGGTACATAGAGTACCCTGCTTAATAGGTTCTGATTACCATCACATGTCTTCACATTTCCAACTTTGACAACAGAGTGTTTAGTGTCATCACCTGTTTGTACCTGATGTTTGCCCTTGGGCTCTTCCAAATCAGAAAGCAATGCCACATTGCCAGCTACATGGTTAGAACATCCTGAGTCAATATAAAATAAATGATCATCATTTGTACCTATCTTTGAGGTCATATTCATGATCAATAAGGAGTCATCTTGCTCCTCTGTGTAGTTGTTGTAGTCTCTTCTATTTCTGAGTCCACCTTGGTAGCTTCCATTGTGGTTGTTGTTGTAATTGTTGTTGTATTGGTTGTTGTATCCATTGTAGCTTTGATTGTGGTTGAATCTGCCTCTTCCTTGAGAGTATCCACCTCTTGAGTAGCCTCTTCCTCTCTGGTTTTTATAGTTCTTGTAGCATTCATCTGTGGTATGATTGGACAACCCACAGATGTTGCAAGGTGATGAGTTGTAGGGTCTCCCCCTACCTGACTTACCTCCTCTGCCTCTTCCTCTAGATGACCTACCTCTCCCTGCATAATTGGCTTGAGAGGTAGAGCCTTCTTCATCCTGTTTCTTCTTGCCTTTATCTTTAACTTTCTTATCAGTAAAGAGAGCAGAGGGGTTATTACCTTTTGATTGATCTCCAGCCTTGGTGAACTTTGCTTCATGTGTAAATAGTTGGCCCATGAGTGTTGTGAGATCAGGGGTATGCATGTCCATGTAGAGATCCATTGCAGTGGTGAAACTTTCCCACTTATCATCTGCCTTGAGTCCATTTGTCACTTGCCTGACTATTTGCTCCTCTTCAATTTCCTCTCCAATGCTTGCTAGTTGGTCTGCCACATCTTTGATCTTTGTCACATAATCTGAGACTGATTGCTTGGGCTGCTTCCTAAGTGTTGTGAACTCTATCCATAATTGATTCTTCCTAGCCCTTGTGTTGGAAGAAAAATAGTTTGACAAGGTTTCCCAAGTCTCTTGGGAAGTCTTACAGTTTCTTACATGAGGTAAAAGAAAGTCAGATATAGAGTTTAAGAGATAAGACCTTGCCAAAGCATCCTTTGCACACCATTGGTTAAGTCTTTCATGCTCATCCTTTGTAGGTAGTCCTCTAGTCTTGAATGAGGGCAACTCCTCATCTCCTGATATGTATCCAAATAGACTTCTCCCTTGTAGATAGGTCTTCATTCTCAATGACCAAGCTTGATAGTTGTTTCTGTCCAATTTGTCAATGAAGGAGGGGAAACCATCACCCATGATTACCTTGTTTTGCTCTGATACCACTGTTGAGAGTGATGGATGGATGCACTCAGGAAATTAGTTGGTGCTGCAAAACCTGCTTCACACCTGCCCTCTTTTCTTTCCAGATATGCTTAGTACACAAGTTTAGCTTCCTAATGACATAAAGAAACCATATATGTGCTTTGGAAATGATTTGGGTAATGACCAAATCAAAACAGATAACTTGGTACTTCACAAATCAAACAAAACCTTCTATTCCTGTAATGATACCTGCTCAGACTTTTACTCAGTGTGTCCAGCACACTTAAAATTGGCACAATTCCTTTTGGGAGTAACAAAGTACCTTAGTAAGCTACCAATCACAAGTGGAATCACTTCAATTGATTAACTATGCTCTGAGAAATAAGTTTAGCAAAATTATATCTACCCCCGATTTTTCAGGAACTCTGCAGACAAATACCAGTGAGCACCTCGACTTGATTTTCTCCCAAATGGCTGAATGGAATCCTTTGAAATTTTGTATGCTTGTAGTAGACTTTGAGCTGGTTCCAATGAGCTATAGAACTCTTGATTTGGTTCAGTAGATCCAGAGCAATGCTTCTTTGAAGTTGACAGACTTGGAGTAGGTGACTCAGACAGAACAGAGATGATGAATGTATATTTCTATTGATATATGTGTTTGTACAATCTCATTAGCTTGCCAAGCAGAGCTATATGAGGTATTGTGGTGTTGGCTATGGAGTAACCTTCACACACAATGAATTACAAAGGGATTTGGCCTCGGGGAGTGAGCTAGAATCAGAGTACTACCCGCGACTTTTTGATTGTACATTTTATAGAAGTTTTGAGATCATTTGAATTTGAAATTCAAACTTAGGCTCCCTTGAATCTCTCCTCTAAAAGTAGGGAGATATTCTCTCCATCTCAACATTCAAAAATCCACGACTCTAGTGGTAGGTAAGTGACTTAAGGTGATTACAACCAACTGATAAGTCTCTTAGACTTTTACAAGGGGTAAGAAGTAGAAACACATAAGCATATGTTCATGTGAGCTTTGCCTTAAGTAATGCCTTGATAAAGAACTTTATCCATGCTAATCTTCCAAGGGTCCAAGCCAATGTGTGTAGGCTTGTTTGCACCAACAGTTTTGAACAAAAAATTTTCCCTCTGATTATAAAGAGGAAGGGAACATTTCGTATTCCTATGGTTTTTTATTTTTTCTAGGATTCCTATTTGAAGTATTTAAAAAGGGAGATTCGAGATATCCAACCGGCAGAAATATAAGCTAAGGCAATATTTTCCTGAACTATGACTCCAACCAAGCAGGCCAATCTTTTAAAACAAGTTTAATGAAAATTTGTTTAAGTGAAGTTTCTACAATTGTCAAGGGCTGAGGTTTCGGAAAGTCGCTTGTTTTTCACATCCCCTCAGACGCGATGGCGAGCTATGGAGAGTATGCTTCACCCTCCCCGCAGCGGTGGGAGGTAAACGGTCGGCAGCAAAGAGTAGGTGCTCTGCGTTTTCCTAGAATTCATTACCGCAATATAAGTATATTAGGGTTTGGGGTTGGAGAACAAATTCAGGCATACGATGATGAATCGAGCGTGTTTGGACGCTCAACTACGTAGCTGCGCCCGAATCAAGGAGGGATTGCTTATTACAAGTTTTGTTGATGGTCTTTTCAAATTCAAGTCAGCAAGTTTATTTGATAAGGACTTGAAATATGGAGAGTCTGGCTTTTTTCACTCCGTTGGTCACGGTTAGGACAACTGTGCACAGCTGAGCGTCATATATATTTTTTTAAACCAGAGGTAGAAAATGTGCTTAAGTGATCTTCAGGATTTTGGTATTTGGCTATCCTTTTGTATTGTTTGAAAAGGTGCTCATTATTAGCAAGGCCATAGGTCTTAGAACGGATTGAGGCATGCAACAAACACATGCACGCACAAGTGCATGTTCAAACATTTTTCGGTTGTAGAAATCTTGGATTAATAAGAGATTCTCGTATTACGGGTTGTGTTAATGGTCTGGCTATTTTAAGTCAGATTATCAGGGAATTCGGGGATGGAAAGTCCGGTTTCTAGTTATTGTAAGGCTATCTGTGCTCAATTGGTGATCGGGATGTTGCAAAGGGTACCCAGAGGGGCATGCTTAATTGATTATTAGATTTTCGGTTATTTCTACTTTTTTCAAGAAATCGCTCTTGGCTTAGGAAGAGTTTTGATTCTCAGAATGTTTTGGTCATCTTCACTTTGCTTATTCTACAATGCGCTGCATATATCCACTCTTTTCCGAAATGGCTTTTAAAGTTTTAACTCAGAATTTAAGTAATTCAGGTTTCTGTGGTCGTTTGTTTTCTAAATTTCCCCTGATGAACATGCATTGCTGTAAGAATCGGATCATGAGAATAAGAGTGTTTTGGGACTCTCAGGAATGTATGTTTTGCGTTTCATGTTTGACTGTTATAGATTTTTGGGTTGAATGTTACATTTTATTGATGTTTTCATGGGTGTTAATAGCGACATAATATTACATCTTTTGGAGAAGTGTGGTATATTTAGTTCTTGCATGAACATAAATATAATGATTTGTTCAAGCTCCGACATGCGAATATGTTTGCACGATCTTGTATATCGTAATGCCCTTTTGTTTAGTTGTCAGTTGATTGTGTGGATGTTTTTACAACAGTGTTTTCGTTTGCCTTATATTTCTTTCCATGTGAATCCATGGATTTCAGTGCTTTTCTCTGGGCACGTATCTTTCTCCATAAGTGTGTTTTATTTCAGAGTTTTTCTGATATTCAGGTCTATTCTTGATTTCCCGTGGTTTCTCTGGTCATGTGTGTTTCTTAATGTGTATACATATATTTCTGTATGCATGTTTCAATCCAAAGTGGTGCTTTATTTGGCTCCTTCTCTGTCTTTTTATCTCTCTCTTTCTCTCTCCCCAGGAAACATCACATGATTCCCACAGAGAAAAGGAGAGGAGAGAAAATCGTCACCGAGATTTAGAGTCAACCAGGGACAAGAGTGACCGGCATGAAAGAGAGCACAGAAGCGACCGGCATCGAAGCCGGGATAGGGAGAGGAGGAGCCGTGACAGAAGCAGAGAGAGGGAAAGGTTTGTTTGCATCAGGTTATGCTGTTCTTTAGATCTGTCTTTTCTTTTTCTGATAGTGTATTTTGGCAGGCACTATCACGATTATGACTATGACTATGAAAGCGAACGGAGGCATAGGCGGAGAACTCGGTCAAGATCAAGGGACAGGTCCAGGGATCGTGCTAGATCAAGTGATAAGTCTAGGGATCGTGCTAGATCGAGAGAGAGGTACAGGGATCGTCCAAGATCACGCTCAAGATCTAACTCTCGTGATGATAGAAGGTACATCAAACCCTTCTTCTCAAGTGCATGAGATTTATCATGTGCGTCTGAGCCTTTGCAGCATTCATCAATGAAGGAACCTCAATTATATTCTGGCTTGGTGATTTTGGCCTTAAGGGAAAGTGTTTTACCAGCTTTCTCTTAGGTGTTTTCTTTTTTATGTGGCTAGTTGCTTGATTTCCCCCTCCCCCAAAAGAATTTCCATCACATTTTTGTGTATTTTGTTCAGAAGGTTTAGTTATAAATGTGCGGGATGTTCTTAGAGCTATTATGCAATGTTGTTTAGATTTTGAAATTTTTTTTTAAAGAATCGCTAAATCAGCTGTAATGGGTTCTTTCTGTTTAGATTTTGCAAGCTTTTCTGTGCAGTATAAGGGAGAGGGGTACTGGTAATATATCATTGTGAACTCTTGATCCTTGGTAATGGTGTACTTATAATACTTAGCGTAAGCTCACATAGCAGGGTGTTCCATTCTGAGAAGCGTGCTATTCAATACTTATCTGTCATGTAACAGAAACTGTTTATATAGTGCTGTGGAGTTGGTGTTTTCTGCTTGCAAATAGGTCACATTATGGAGATGTTTTTACTGGCATAATCATGGACTATTTTTGGTTTCAATGTTCGCTAATAATTGGTTTTTCATATATGCAGCAGCAAGAGGGCTAGTGGCTTCGACATGGCTCCTTCTGGCATTCCTGCGGCCTCTGGAATGACATTGCCTGGTAAGTGTTGCTTCTGATTTCTGACATTTGCCCTTCTAAATGTAGGATTGTCATCCCACGTTTATCATTCAGTTTTTTCAAGATAACAATCAGGTAGTTTTGAAGGCAAAATGTTACTGTTTAGTTATTATGTTAACTTGTCATCTAAAGGCACTGAAGAAATACCTCTGTCTTCTTGGTGTTTTTTTGTTTTGTTTTTGTTTGTTGTTTCCTTTTTTTAAGTGCGGAAGGCAATACTGAGTCACGTGGCTTTTCTGCCTCTCCACGGGTATGCCTACAGTGCATTCTTTTGTACAAGGAGGTCTTGATTCATCTTTTCTGGGTTTACCCCTTGTCATCTTTATTATGTTAGTTGTACACAAGTTCCTTTGTGAAGATGATGAGCCTTGACAAGCTAGGTTGCTAGTTTGTATAAAGGGAGTTGGTGAGGAACTTTTGAAGATTAAAGACAGTTTTTTCCCCTTTTTTTTGCAGCCAGGAGCTAGATGTCTAATCTCTCGTATGTTGTATGGGATGTTTTGCCTATGGTTTCTCCTTTTTCACTGTAGATAACTTGCAGGTCAAATACCTGGAATGCCACAGATGTTGCCTGCTGTCCTTCCGGGGTTCCCATTTCCAGGGACTCAGGTAATAGCTTTGTTAAGTCCAGTAACATATCAGAATGATGTCTATCATTTTTCAATGGATGCTTCTGTTCCTTCAAATGCAGATCCCTGCTCTGTCAGCAATGCCCATGCAAGCAATGACTCAGCAGGTAGTTATTTATGTTGTCATTTTGGTCTTTCCTTTGTAAGAGGTGAATTTTAATAATTATATTTTTCTTCAGGCCATGAAACATGCTCGGCGGGTTTATGTTGGTGGCTTGCCACCTCTTGCCGATGAGCAGGTGATTATTTCTCTTGTGTCATAGTTGATTCCTCTAATTTTATGGATGGTTTTCATTACTTCATTTTTTTTTTCCCTTGTTAAAATTTGCAGACAATCGCAACATTTTTCAACCAAGTGATGAAAGCGATTGGGGGGAGTAGTCTTCCAGGTATTGCTATTTTATCTTGTTCCAAACTGCAGCATTTTGATGCACGATTTTTACTCTATTTGATAGCTTAGCTAACCACATTTACAGGCGATCCTGTGGTTAATGTCTATATAAACCATGAAAAGAAGTTTGCTTTTGTGGAGATGCGGACTGTTGAAGAGGCTAGTAATGCTATGGCCCTGGATGGCATCACATTTGAGGTTGGAATTTTGGTTTCAAGTCTTTCTATGATGTATCTTATTTTCAACTATTTCACATTGTGACCATTTGATGTGGTTTTTGTCAAAATGCCAGGGTATGTCAGTGAGAGTTCGAAGGCCCAGTGATTACAATCCTTCTTTGGCTGCAACTCTTGGTCCTAGTCAGCCTAATCCCAACTTAAATCTTGCTGCTATAGGACTCACACCAGGGTAAGAGACTATCCTCTTTGTCACTCTTGAGTTTGTTATATTTGTTTCTGATTTTTACAACTCTTTCCATTAGAAGAATCATTGGTGGTGCTGATGGGCCAGACAAGGTCTTTGTTGGAGGCCTACCTTACTACCTAAATGAAGTACAAATAAAAGAGCTCCTCGAATCTTTTGGGTATAAGCATCAGAATTTTGTTGAGTTCTCCCTTCGCTTTTCCTTACTGAAGACTGCAATGAAAAATCTTTACTTCACTGCAGACCACTGCGTGGATTTGACCTTGTGAAAGACAGAGAAACTGGAAACTCGAAAGGATATGCGTTTTGTGTCTATCAGGTACCTGGGTTTCTTATTGCATGGCTAATCCTGTAATTTGTACTTTGCTTGTGCTGATGAAATGTATACTCAGGATCCTGCTGTTACGGATGTAGCATGTGCTGCCTTGAATGGCTTAAAAATGGGTGACAAGACTCTGACGGTTAGACGTGCAACTGCAGGGTATGTATTCTATCAATAATCTGATTTTGATACCGAAGGTTTATACACATATGCTATATCTGTTTTTGTAACAGTGGTCAGTCAAAGCCTGATCAAGAAAATGTCCTGATGCAAGCTCAACAGCAAATAGCAATTCAGGTCAATCTTGGTTAGTCCTTACAACATTACGTTGTCACTGTGTTGATCCCTCAGAATAAAGCTCTTTGTTCCTTGATGAAATGCAGAAACTTGCTCTGCAAGCAGCTAGTGCTGCTTTGGTTGGTGGTGTTATTCCAGGTGCACTTGGTCCAGGACTTGTTCCAGCTGTTGGAAATGGTGTCATGCCAACAGAAATAGCCACGAAAGTACTATGTTTAACACAGGTAAAGCCTTGAAACTAAATAACTGTGCTGGGATGAATCGATTGAGGTGGTACCTATGAACTAATACTGAAGGTTCTGTTTCTTCAGCTTGTACCAGTAGAGGATTTGCGAGATGACAGAGAGTTTGAGGATATCTATCAGGACATTCAAGATGAATGTTCTAAATATGGTACTTACAAGTTCAGAATATTAAATATTATTGTTGTTCTTTTGGTCCCGTGTAAATCTATTTTTGTGTGCAGGGGAACTTAGAAATCTTCTGATTCCACGTCCTAGCCTAACAGGAGAAAGTGTTCCTGGGTTGGGAAAAGTGAGTGGTTCTCTCGATAAAATTATGAACTACTGCCTTGAATATCATAAATTTTGGACAAACTTTGGATTGTGAGCATTATATACGGCAAAATTTGTATCAATCCACAAGTTTACATTAATGTAGAGTCTGCAATAGTTGAATGATGATGGTGACTTTACTTTTTTAAAACCAGGCATTTGTGGAGTATTCCAGTACGGAGGGATCCAGTAAAGCAAAGGCTGCACTTAACGGCAGGAAATTTGCAGGGAACACTGTTCTTGCAGTTTATTACTCAGAAGACAAGTTTGCCAGAAGAGACCTGGATGTCTGATGGAGGGATTTCCACAGATGCCCTTGATGTAACCTACCCCGAAATTTGGGAGAATATCAATCCATTGTTCTCAGAACATGCAGAGATCTGTGGCCAGCTACTTACTGCTTGCTTTCGAGCACTTGTATATTTAGTGTGGCCCAAGTTTTTTCAAATTAGGGGCTTTTATTTGTAAGAGTTTGCATTGCAGTCATTTGAATGTCTTCAGTCTAGTCTCTTATATAGTAAGTAGAAAGTGTACCATACTAAATAATCTCTGGCATCCTAACTGATGAATAACATTGCAATGGCCAATTTTTTATACTTTTCTAATTGTTATATAGTCAACAGCGGGAATGGTGTGGATTGTTCTACATTAGTCTATGACTTATTATTAGTCCCATGTACATCTCTTTTCTCACCTCTCCCTGACGTAATGATAATGCACCTCAATGTGCTTAGTGCGAGCATGGAACACAGGGTTCCTCGCAACTGCCCTCTGTAGTCCTCCAGGGTTCTCCAAATGCAGAAATCATCAAGGCCATCCAAGTATTTGTGAAGTTATTTATCCCCCTCTAATTGATCTAAGCATCAAAATGGTTTTGCATAGGACTATTTCTCTCTTTCAGCCCCAAAGAATATAAAGGTATAATACTTTCCTTCAGAGTGATAATTGTCTGGGAACACCTCGTCAAACCGACCTAATGCCAGTCAGAAGTTTGAGCTTTTGTTCTCGAATAAACTTGAAAATATTGGAATTGTGTCCAAGGATATTGATCCAGGACAGATAGCCTTGTGGTTAACAATTGTACCTGGTCATACCATCAACTTGGTTGTAAGTAGGAGCCTAATGGATCACTGATGTCAAGTGTTGTGGAGAGAATAGCATGAATTATTAAATATCAGACGTGTACCATGATAGAGCTGTTGATATATTTAGGTGATGTGTGTTAACACACTAGGACTGTTGGGGCACTTTTTTCCCTCTTTAAGAGTCCCCCCCCCCCCCCCTTTTGCTCACATTCGCTCTTGTAGCATAGCTAAGAATGCTTGGGATACACTTACCACTTTATACCAGGCAAAGAATGCTCTTGTAGAATAGCTAAGAATGCTTAGGATACACTTACCACTTTATACCAGGCAAAGAAGCAAAGAATGAGGCTCGTGTTTCTTACCTCCGAAAACAGTTGAAGAGAGCACATGAATGAAGGTGATTCCATGGACATTTTTTTGACAAAGATCAAAGATTTGAAGGAACAATTGTTTTCTGTTGATGAAGTCTTACCTGACAATTCACTTGTGGAGATTATTTTGAATGGTCTTTTCGATTCATATCAGAGTTTTGCTTGCACTCTTCGTTTGATGATGAAAGGCAATCCAAATTCTACTAAGCAAAAATCTGCGAATTTTGCACAAATGAAAAAGAACGATAGAGACGAGAAGAAAATAGAAAAGCAAAAATTGTTTTGCAATTATTGTAAAGCAAATGATCATGTCATAAAGAGCTGTGCGAAATTGGCTACTAAAGAGGCAAAGAAAAAACAGGCTCGAATGGTTGTTGCAGAGGCCTCTACACCAAAAACAGAGGTTGCTAATCTAGTGCAGAATGAAGAATGGGTGTTTACTATTGTTTGTAGTTTTGACTCATCTTCTCTTGGAGTGTATGTCTGCACTAGACTCAGATGTTTGGTACTTCGATACTGGGGTAACCAAACATATTACCTTGCAGCATCATTTCTTCACTTCACTCAAGCTTGCACCTACAGGGAATACTATCACATGTGCTAACAACTCCTCTTATTTTGTCATATGAGTTGGTAAGTTCATTTTGACTACTGTTGATGGTAGTTTGTTTACATTGTCGGATGCATATTTGTACCAAGGATCAAGAAGAATATATTATCAGTTTCACCTTTAGCCAAGATTGGCTTGGTTGTGAATTTTGTTGATGACAGATGTACAGTTCATGATCTGTCAAATGGCGATGTGATTAGTGCTTTTGGCATCTTATGTCGTGGGTTGTATAAGCTCATAGATTATGAAAAATTTGTGAATGATTTAGCATGTGCAATACATGATTCTCAAGTTATATCAGATGCAAAGCTTTGGCATGCACGCTTTGGTCATTTGAATTTTGCTAGTTTGCTATGCATACATAAATTTGAAATGATATCCTCTCTTCCCAAACTTGAGGCACTTGGTAAACATGTATGTGAAGGTTGTATTTTGGGCAAAATGCAGCGTTCCTCATTTTGGAAAGATGGTTCAGTTTTAGCTATGTAGAAATTGTAGCTTGTTCACAGTGATGTCTGTGGTCCTATGCACACATCTTCTTTTGGGAACTATCTTTACTTTGTGACTTTCATTGATGATTTTTCCAGGCATGCATGGGTATATCCATTGAAAGCAAAGTTTGAAGTGTTTATGTGCTTCAAACAGTTTTTGGTTCTGATTGAAAATCTGTCAGCATGTAAAATGGGCACCCTTCATTTTGATTTGGGGGGGGGGGAGGGGGGATATGTCTTCTGACTTTAATGCATTTCTAACTGAACGTGGGATAAAACATGAGTGCACAGTGTCGTATACACCTCAACAGAATGGAGTTGCTGAACGGAAGAACATGTGAAATCATGGAGATGGCGAGGTGTATGGTAAAGAGTCAAGCTTTACCATATAGTTTTTGGCTTGAAGCTGTTATATGCAACATATGTACTTAACAGGTGTCCCACTAAAGCACTGTAGTCTATCACTCCATATGAGGCTTGGCATGGTTGCACGCCATCTATTGCTCATTTGCGTGTTTTTGGTTGTTCAACATATGCATTAGTACTTGAACAACAACACTGAAAATTGAATGATAAAGCAATGAAATGTATTTTTGTTGGGTACAGTTCTGAAAGCAAAGGGCATTGTCTGTATCATCCAGAGACTAAACACATTTTGGTTAGCTATGATGTTTTTGTGGAAGATGCTATTCAACCACTAATTTCATGTACTAAGGAGACATTTGTTAGTTCCAAAGACATGTATGATACTTTGTTTCCGCTTTTTACACGTGGACAGTCTAGCGTTGGTCCTAATGAGGCAACTTCTCAGCCTTTACAAGTTTCATGTGATAATGTAGATCATTCCATTTCTGATGCACATTTGCATGATGCACTTGTTGATGAGAGCTGATATTGAGGAGGCAAAAACTATGCCAAAATGGCTGCTACAGACTTCGCGTGACAACAAATTAGATTCATCTCTATCATATCGTACTCGTTTAGGTTCTCAGTATGCCTCTTTTGCATTAGATTGCTATGCTATGGTTGCCTCTAGTTTCTATGATTAGAAAAAGCCTGTTTCGTATGATGAAGCAAAAAATTCAAAGAATGATGGCTGTTATGCAATTTGAATATGATGCTATAATGAAAAATGGTACCTAGTCTTTATGTGACTTGGCTCCTGGCGAGAAGTCAATTGGTACTAAGTGGGTATACAAGCTGAAGCGTAAACATGATAGAATAGTTGATAGGTATAAGACTAAGCTTGTTGCAAAACTATGCTAGTGATTGTTGGCTGAAGAATGGAAGGCCAAATGGAGGTAATCAAAGGAGCCAAAGCAACTATGCAAGCACCTCAAGTGAAAGAAGCAAGGACACACTACTTGCAATGAGACATGAGTACAGAAGCTCTTGTGAAGATGACAAAAAATGGTACATTGATTCAGCTTGTAGTAACCATATGTCATGCCAAGGAATTTTGTTCACTAATCTACAGGTACCAAGTGGAAAAGGATGTGTTGAAACATGTGATGATACTCAATACATGATTGAACATATTGGAGATGTAAAGCTTGGAGATACAAGTAGAGCAAAGGTATTATCTAATGTTCTTCATGTTCCTAGAATTTCAAAGAACTTGATTTCAGTAAGACAAATGGTAGAGAAGGGTTATCATGTCATATTCAATGAGAATGGGTGCTTCATAAAGAATACAAAGGAAGGCTTCAAGGTCATTGCTTGAGGTAGAAGAGAAGGAAGGATGTTAACTTTGGACGTCCAACATCCACATGGAAAGGTCATGTACATTCAATGTGGGAATAAGAAGATTTCAGAGTTGTAATTATGGCACAAAAGAATAGGACACATCAACATTCCAAAGTTGAAGGACATGAGCAAACATGAAGTGGTAAGAGGTCTTCCAAAATTTAATAGCATTGGACTACATGAGTTATATGAAGCTTGTCAACTAGGAAAGCAAACGAAGCAGCCATTCAAGAGGAGCAATTATGTGGCCCCAAATGTCTTGGATTTGATACATATGGATGTATGGGGACTAATCCAAGAGGCATCAATGGATGGTAATAGATTTTCTGTCACCTTCATTGATGATCACTCAAGAAAGGTATGGTTGTTTTGTATGAAGCAAAAATCATAGGTGTTTTCTATATTCAGAAAATTCAAAGTTGAAGTTGAAAAGAAATAGGAAGGTCTATCAAAATCTTAAGGTCCGATGGTGGAGGAGAATACTTCTCCAAAGAATTTTCAGATTTTCTACAAGAGAAAAGGCAATTTACTTCTAGGTATACACCAGAACAAAATGGAGTAGCTGAGAGGAAAGATAGGCAAATTGATGAAATTGCAAGATGCATGCTCAACGAGATGAAGGTACCATTGTACTATTGGGCTGAAGCTACCACAACCGCCATTTACTTGATGAATAGGTGCACAACATCGGGAATACATCACTTGACTCCAGAGGAGGTATATTCTGGTAAGAAACTTGATCTTACACATCTCAGAGGAGGTATATTCCGGTAAGAAACTTGATCTTACACTTGATCTTACACTTGATCTTACAGTTGATCTTAACTTCTTGTGGTTGTGTTTGCTTTGTTCACATTCCACAAGAAGTTAGAACAAAGACGGAACCAAGATAAAAAAAATGCATTTCCATTGGCTACTCGACGGAGCAAAAAGGATACAAGTGTTACAACCCTAGAACAAAGGAAGTAAGAGTCTTGCGAGATGTGGTCTTTGATGAAGTAAGACCATGGTATGAAGATAAAGGAAAGGAAAAGATTCTTGAAGAAGATTGTGATGATTATGTAGGAACAAATCAAAGATAAGTTCAACAATCAAACACAAAGGTTTCAGGTCCAGAGGCATCTACATCAAATGAAGAATGTTCAACATGGAGGGGGAGTCATTCCTTGTCTCCAAATTCAACTCATAGTAGAGTCGAAGAAGCAAGTGCTACTCCAAACAGTGAGATAGATGAAAGTGAAGAAGAATATGATAATCACTCAGAAGGTAAAGCTGAAGAGGTTAAAGAAGAAACTTTCTAAAGGCAATGAAAGAAGATCTTCAAGGACAAGGTATCCAACTCAAAGACTGAGCTATGATAGTTTCATGGTGAAACATTTTGCATACATGATGCAGGTTATCAAAGACAAAGATCCTAAGACATATGAAGAAGCTTTCACACAAAAGG
Source organism: Ceratopteris richardii (assembly GCA_020310875.1). Lineage (NCBI taxonomy): Eukaryota > Viridiplantae > Streptophyta > Polypodiopsida > Polypodiales > Pteridaceae > Ceratopteris > Ceratopteris richardii. The sequence continues at coordinate 132,773,838 of CM035439.1, read as the reverse complement.
AATGGAAGCAAGCTATGAAAGAGGAGATCAAAGCTCTCAAACATAATCACACATGGGAGCTAGTGCTAAAGAAAGAAGGCATGAAGATTTTTCCAAACAAATGGGTGTTTAAAGTAAAGAGGAATGATGATGGTTCACTAGCTAGATATAAATCTAGATTAGTTGCTAAAGGATTTAAACAAACACAATTCATAGATTATGATAAAGTTTTCAGACCTGTTGCAAAGATGGGAACAATCAGAATATTAATAGCAATTGGTGCTTTAAGTAGATGGCCATTATATCAACTCGACATCAAAAATGCTTTTCTCAATGGAGAACTACAAGAAGAGGTATACATGAGTCAACCGGTTGGATTTGAAGATGAAAACCATCCAGACTTTGTTTCTAGGTTGAAAAAGGCACTTTATGGCTTGAAGCAAGCACCAAGAGCATGGAATCAGAGATTGGTAGAATATCTAACTAAGTGTGGATACAAGCCAAGTAGTGCAGGTCCATTGTACATGAAGAAGGAAGCAAAAAGAGAGGTATATATTTTCATATAAGTCAATGATCTCATCATAAGAGGAAATGATGTTACAGGGATTAAAGATATCAAAAGGAAGCTTGTTAAGGAGTTTAAAATTTTGGATCTTGGAAAGCTGAAATATTTTTTAGGAATTGAAATTGTTTATGGAAAAAGTAGCATCTACTTGATGCAATACTTGTTGGATATTGTTTTCAGATTCGGAATGAGTGAATGCAAACCACTCACTCAACCCATGGACACAAATATAAAGATTTGCTCAAATGATGGAAAACTATTGGAAGATGTAATGACATACAAAAGCATTGTAGGATCATTAATCTATGCAAACATTACAAGACCTGATTTATCTTATGTTGTTGGTGTACTTTCTCAATTTATGCAAGCCCCGACAAGTGAACATTTAAATTCAGCCAAGAGAGTGTTGAGATACATAAAGCATACAGTTAATCATGCTTTGTTTTACAAGTTTGATGAAGAATTGCAAGTCAAAGGCTTTAGAGATGCTGATTGGGCAAGTTCAAAGGAAGGTAGGAGATCAACCTTAGGTTATGTCTTCATGATAGGAAGCAAACCTATCACATGGAGCTCAAAGAAGCAGCCTACTGTTGCACTTTCATCCATGGAGGCTGAATATAGAGGATTAGCATTTGCCACATGTGAAGCAATATGAATTAAAAAGATTTTGGCTGATCTTGAAGTGCAAGTTGGAACCATCCCTATATACAATGATAAGATGTCAAGTATTTACTTAGCAAGCAATCCTATGTTTCATGCAAGGAGCATGCACATAGAGGTCCACTACCATTATGTAAGGCAAAAGGTATTGAGCAAAGATGTGGAGATAAAGTTCATCAGAACCAAAGAGCAGGTTGCTGATATGCTTACAAAGTCCTTGGATGCTTCTAAGCTCAAAGGTTTCAAGGATGTGATAAATTTGCAAGACATGGTTGAAGATAACTCCCAAATGAGCTTGAGAGGGAGTGTTGAAGATAAATGTACAAGCTCATTTTCACATGAGCTATGCTTGGATAAATTTACCAAATATAAAGATAAAGGAAAATAAGAGAAAAGAAAAAAAGAAAAAATTCTAGTCAAAATTCATGATGAGTAAAAGACACAATATCTGCCTTGTACTAAGTGGCATGCAGTGGGCAATCAAATGAAAGTAGTGAGTTAAGAAGGAGGCACAAACTTCTTCACATGCTCATTGGTTATAAAAGTGAAGTGGGAGCACGTTCTAAACAATGAGAGAAAGAGGCAAGAGCTCCCAATAGTCAGATCTCATCATTTTTTCATTTTGTCTTCCCATAGACTCCTTCCAGTCACACGTCATTTTGTACACAGCTCTATTGTAAAGCTCATATCATAGTGCATATGTAATAATTTCTTGCATTTAAACACTCATTTGAAAGCTTATCTTGTTTACTTTCTCTACCTCAAATATCTCCTTCAAAGCTTATACATTCTTTGAGATACCAGTCAAAGAGTGAAGTCCAGTTTTTCAGCATATCTGTGTAGACAGGTAGTCTATTTTGGTCGGTTACGTTTCCCAACCAAAACGTATCCAAATTGCTTGATTTTTAGCTTATTAGAAAGCTCTTTGCATTTAGTTTCTCTATCCCAAATATTTCGTTCAAAGGATTTATATTCTATGAGATATCTATCATAGAGTGAATTCTAGTTTTTTAGTATACTTATGTGCGCAGGTGGTCTATTTTGGTCAGTTGAGTTTCTTGACCAAAACTCATCCAAATTACTTGACTTTTCTTTATCGAAAAGCTATCTGTGCGTATTTTTTCTATCTCAAATATTTTCCTCAAAAGATATATATTCAGGGATTTATTAGTCCGAGAGTGAAGTTCAATTCTACAACATACTTGTGTGGACAGGTAGTTCATCTTCGTCATATGTACTTGTGTGGACAGGTAGTTCATCTTTTTCTACTTTGATTGAATAAAGGCACATGTCTATTTGAGTTTTGTATTGAGAGCATCAAGCTATCTAAGGTGCAGGTATTTGTCCAAGTGCTGGACATACAAGGGTTCACTACACGTTTTCCATTGCGCATAGGAGAAATCATTCTCCATACTCATCGGTCCTCATGAGAAGCATATTGTTGATTTCAAGGCTGATTTGCATGCTTCATTTGAGATGTATGATTTGAGGCATTTGCATCATTATTTGGGCATTCAATTTATGCAAGTTGATGGCGAAATAGCTTTTTGTCAAACAAAATATATTGACACATTATTGCAACGTTTTGGCCTTGAAGACTATAAACCCATTGCCACACCTATGGAGATAGGTTTACAATTGAGTCTTCATGATGCTGGAGATGCATTTGATGCTATTCTCTATCAGCAGGCTGTTGGATGCTTGATTTACTTATGCATTACTCGGCCAGATATTAAGTTTGCTGTCTCATAGATGAGTAGGTTTATGCATTGCTTAGGTGTTAAGCATTGGTAAGAAGTTAAGCAAATCTTTCGCTACTTGAGTGGTACTTGAGTTAAGAAGGAGGCACAAACTTCTTCACATGCTCATTGGTTATAAAAGTGAAGTGGGAGCACGTTCTAAACAATGAGAGAAAGAGGCAAGAGCTCCCAATAGTCGGATCTGACCATTTTGTCATTTTGTCTTCCCATAGACTCCTTCCAGCCACACGTCATTTTGTACACAACTCTGTTGTAAAGCTCATATCGTAGTGTATATGTAACCATTTCTTGCGTTTAAACACTCATTGGAAAGCTTATCTTGGGTACTTTTTCTATCATAATTATCTTCATCAAAGCTTATATATTCTTTGAGATATCAGTCAAAGAGTGAAGTCTAGTTTTTGAGCATATCTGTGTAGATAGGTAGTCTATTTTAGTCGGTTAACTTTCCCAACCAAAACATATCCAAATTGCTTGATTTTAAATTTTTAGAAATATCTTTGCATTTACTTTATTTGTCCCAAATATTTCATTCAAAGGATTTATATTCTATGAGATATCTATCAGAGAGTGAAGTCCAGTTGTTTAGTATACTTGTGTGTGCAGGTGGTCTATTTTGGTCACTTGAGTTTCCTGACCAAAACTCATCCAAATTACTTGACTTTTATCTTGTAGGAAGTTGTTTAGTATACTTGTGTGCGCAGATCTATTTTGGTCAGCTGAGTTTTGTGACCAAAACTCATCCAAATTACTTGACTTTTATCTTGTAGGAAAGCTATTTGTGTGTACTTTCTCTATCTCAAATATCTTCCTCAAAGGGTATATATTCAGGGAGTTATTAGTCCGAGAGTGAAGTTCAATTCTTCAACATACTTGTGTGGACAGGTAGTTCATCTTCGTCAATTGCGTTTCCCACCTAATCAAAACTTGTCCAAATTAAGTTATTTATAGCTTGTTAGAAAGATCTCTTTTTCTACTTTGATTGACTAAAGTCATAAGTCTATTTGAGTTTTGTATTGAGAGCAGAAAACTATATAAAGTGGAGCTGTTTGTCCAAGTGCTGCACATACAAGGGTTCACTACACGTTTTTCGTTGCACATAGGATAATTCATTCTCCATACTCATTCGTCCTCATGAGAAGCATATTGCTGATTTCAAGGCTGATTTGCATGCTTCATTTGAGATGTCTAATTTGGGGCATTTGCCTCATTATTTGGGCATTCAATTTATGCAAGTTGATGGCGGAATAGCTTTTTGTCAAACAAAATATATTGACACATTATTGCATCGTTTTGGCCTTGAAAACTATAAACCCATTGCCACACATATGGAGATAGGTTTACGATTGAGTCTTCATGATGCTGGAGATGCATTTGATGCTGTTCTCTATCAGCACGCTGTTGGATGCTTGATTTACTTATGCATTACTCGGACAGATATTAAGTTGTTTGTCTCATAGATGAGCAGGTTTATGCATTGCCTAGGTGTTAAGCATTTGCAGGAAGTTAAGCACATCTTTCGCTACTTGAGTGGTACTTGAGTTAAGAAGGAGGCACAAAATTCTTCACATGCTCATTGGTTATAAAAGTGAAGTGGGAGAACGTTCTAAACAATGAGAGAAAGAGGCAAGTGCTCCTAATAGTTGGATCTGATCATTTTGTCATTTTGTCTTCCCATAGACTCCTTCCAGCTGCACATCATTTTGTACATAGCTCTGCTGTAAAGCTCATATCATAGTGCATATGTAACCATTTCTTGCATTTAAACACTCATTGGAAAAATTATTTTGTGTAATGTTTCTATCTCAAATATCTTCTTCAAAGCTTATACATTCTTTGAGATATTAGTCAAAGAGCGAAGTCCAATTTTTTAGTATATCTGTGTAGATAGGTAGTCTATTTTGGTCGGTTAAGTTTCCCAACCAAAACGTATGCAAATTGCTTGGTTTTTAGCTTGTTAGAAAGATCTTTGCATTTACTTTCTCTGTCCCAAATATTTCATTTAAAGGATTTATATTCTATGAGATATCTATCAGAGAGTGAAGTCCAGTTGTTTAGTATACTTGTGTGTGTAGGTGGTCTATTTTGGTCAATTGACTTTCCTGACCAAAACTTATCCAAATTACTTGACTTTTATCTTATCGGAAAGCTATTTGTGTATACTTTCTCTGTCTCAAATATCTTCCTCAAAGGATATATATTCACGGAGTTATTAGTCCGAGAGTGAAGTTCAATTCTTTAGCATACTTGTGTGGACAGGTAGTTCATCTTCATTAGTTGCGTTTCCTACCTAATCAAAACTTGTCCAAATTAAGTTATTTATAGCTTCTTAGAAAGATCTCTTTTTCTACTTTGATTGACTAAAGGCACATGTCTATTTGAGTTTCATATTGAGAGCAACAAGCTATCTAAGGTGCATCTGTTTGTCCAAGTGTTGCACATACAAGAGTTCACTGCATGTTTTTCGTTGCGCATAGGAGAACTCATTCTCCATACTCATTGATCCTCATGAGAAACATATTGCTGATTTCGAGGCTGATTTGCATGCTTCATTTGAGATGTTTGATTTGGGGCGTTTGCATCATTATTTGGATATTCAATTTACGCAAGCTGATGGCGGAATAGTTTTTTGTCAAAAAAAATATATTAACACATTATTGTAGCGTTTTGGCCTTGAAGACTATAAACCCATTGCCACACCTATGGGGATAGGTTTACGATTGAGTCTTCATGATGCTGGAGATGCATTTGATGCTGTTCTCTATCAGCAGGCTGTTGGATGCTTGATTTACTTATGCATTACTTGGCTAGATATTCAGTTTGTTGTCTCATAGATGAGCAGGTTTATGCATTGCCCAGGTGTTAAGCGTTGGCAGGAAGTTAAGCACATCTTTTGCTACTTGAGTGGTACAAACTTCTTGAGTGGTACTTGAGTTAAGAAGGAGGCACAAACTTCTTCACATGCTCATTGGTTATAAAAGTGAAGTGGGAGCACGTTCTAAATAATGAGAGAAAGAGGCAAGAGATTCCAATAGTCAGATCTGATCATTTTCTCATTTTGTCTTCCCATAGACTCCTTCCAGTCGCATGTCATTTTGTACACAACTCTATTGTAAAGCTCATATTGTAGTGCATATGTAACCATTTCTTGCGTTTAAATACTCGTTGGAAAGCTTATCTTGTTTACTTTCTCTATCTCAAATATCTCCTTCAAAGCTTATATATTCTTTGAGATATCAGTCAAAGAGTGAAGTCCAGTTTTTTAGCATATCTGTGTAGACAAGTAGTCTATTTTGGTTGGTTATGTTTTCCAAGCAAAACGTATCCAAATTGCTTGGTTTTTAGCTTCTTAGAAATCTCTTTGCATTTACTTTCTTTTTCCCAAATATTTTATTCAAAGGATTTATATTCTGTGAGATATCTATCAGAGAGTGAAGTCCAGTTGTTTAGTATACTTGTGTGCACAGGTGGTCTATTTTGGTGAGTTGAGTTTCCTGAACAAAAATCATCCAAATTACTTGAATTTTAACTTGCCAAAAAGCTATTTGTGCGCATTATTTTTGTCTCAAATATCTTCCTCAAAGGATATATATTCAGGGATTTATTAGTCCGAGAGTGAAGTTCAATTCTTCAGTATACTTGTATGGATAGGTAGTTCATCTTTGTCAGTTGCGTTTTCTAATCAAAACTTGTCCAAATTAAGTTATTTATAGCTTGTTAGAAAGATCTCTTTTTCTACTTTCATTGACTAAAGACACAAGTATATTTGAGTTTTTTATTGAGAGTAGCAAGCTATTTAAGGTGCAGCTATTTATCCAAGTGCTGGACATATGTTGCTCTAGCACAATGGTGAGAACCACGTTAAGAAGCTTCACCTCCTTAATGTCAATCCGCGGAAGAGATAGGAGTGATATGAAGATCGTGAATGTGAGATGATGTGAGAGTGAAGGTGAGAAGCATAGAAATGCACACACACATACACACACACAATGAAGAGACAAGCAAGACACAATGGAAGGTGGGAAATTAGCTCTATTACTCAAGAACACTATTACAAGCTCAAAAGAACTCTAAGCTCACACTAGCCAACACTAACCAACCTCAAAAATGAGCTCTCTAGCTCTTTTTATAGTTTCTAGACTAGTTTTGACCGGTTTCACATCTAGTGACCGGCATAGTTAAAAATTAGGTCCTAGATGCTATTTGGAAGGGTAAACGATGTCTAAAAATAAAGAAAATTGATACGCTTGTTCTACCTAAGCTCCTCAAGCTCGAGGACTCCTCGGCTTGCACAAAATGGAGCTATGGATTACAAAATGGGGTTTTCTATGTTACATATGTTACAATAGTGATAAAAATCACTGTTGGAGGTTTTGAAAAGTGATAAAAACATATTTGTTTGAGAAATTGATCCGACTGGCTCCCTGCTCCGTCGTTACATGCTTCCACGTCGTCTGTGCCTCTGGCTGCTTCCAACACCCCCCTCCCTCTCGCTTCTGTCGTCCCTGACAGAACCTTGTTGTGAGGTCTACCGGATATAGTTCTGTAGAAGGTCTTGAGCGAGGGTGTGCTCGGAGATACGAATGCCTCGGGCCAGATCTGCCTCGAGTTTCTCCCAGTCGATTGGTTGCGGTTCTTCCGGTGGCGGGAGCTGATAGTGTGTGGAATAGACCATTCGTTCACAGGCAAATAATTGTAATAAATGTGTAGGCCTGCTTATGAATACCTCTGAATGGTATTCCCAGAAGCCGGTTGTGATCATCTCTTCGAATGTCTGCTTGTAGCACGCCGGTAGGTACTTTATTCTGTAGTGCCAGGCATAACACACCCGTAGCGATGGCGTTGTACTCATATCATATACCAGATCGAAATTGCCATGCTCAAAGCCCGGGGTGTTGACATGCGGTGCCTTGACGCGTCGGAAGACTTTAAAAATCATTTGCATCATGTCAAAGATTTTGACAGTCATATGCGCCGCTATATCGTCCATATGCTTTAATCTAGGGAGCCAGTGGCGAATTGTAGCCATCATGTAGCCAACAGTTGATAACTCAATGGGTGGCTTAAGATAGGGGTAATTCAACCAGTCTTGGCACTGCTTATTGTTTTGTACCTTAATAGCAAAGGCAGTCCAGGAGCGGCGTCGTGGCACTGGTCCCCAACATGGGTTATACTTCAAATGCAAAGGTGCCTTTACCCATGTACTCATCATCTCTGGATACTGCTGTAGTAAATCTTTTCGCCACTCTGGTTGATAGATCCTTCCTTTCTGTGCATCTAGTGGCAAATCATTCGCCTCGAATTGAGTTGCATGCGATGGTTTCTTACCTGTCTCTTTCTCAATGGCTAACTGGTATTCGGCCATTAACATGAAATACGGTTTATACTGTAGCTCGTGCCCATATATGTATCGTCGCGGGGCCAAATGAGCAAAGAATGGAGACTGTAATATCTTTTCTTCTATCATCGCCATGGCATGTAATTGTGCCTCTACTCTCGCTGAGTGCGTTGTTCCAAGTTCCTCAATAGTCTTCATCCACGCGGGGGTCGGAAGTTCGTATGTCATCTGACCTTCGGCCGTGACGCGTCCGCCTGGGATGGGTTGTGGCTCGTACGCTTCTTCAAATGTTTCCTCCACCGGGATGGTGACCGTTTCTTCCTCAGCTGGAAGCTCAGGTGGGGAATCTGGCCTTGGTGGTGCTTCATATACTGCGATCCTTGATTCAAGATGTGATACCTGGGCCCGTAATGAGTTGAGTTCCTCTAGGAGGTCAGGAGAGGGGTCCACAGGTGCTGGTATGTCGTGGTGTGCCGATTCTCGTAACTGGAGTAATTTGTGATCTTCTTTGAGTTTCTGTAACTCCTCGTTCATGCGGTCGTATTCATCTAGCAATCTCACATGATCGTCTAGCAGCATCCTCATCGAGTCTGAAGGAATGGCTTTGAACCTGCTAGGATTGAGTGGTTGGTCTGGGTGGTCGAGCGCTGCTTCTAAGTTTTCTCGGTTCTGATCCTGTAAGCGCTGATTTTCTTCCTTGGCGGCTGCTAGGTGTCTTCGTAGTAAGCCCATATTTCGTGTTAGCGTTGCATTGCGGACTGTCTGGGCTCTTAATAAGTTATCCAGGTCAGCAGTGGCTTCCTTGGTCTTGTCTTCGCTTTCTAGTTCCAATTTGTGATATGCCTCGCGTAATTCCTGGTATCGGGTGTTCAGAGAGGAATTTTCAATAGATAATAAATTAAGCTGCGACTGTAAGTCATTGGTTGTCCTCTGCAGCTGCTGGTAATTATCACCAAGAGATGTGAACTCATCTCTTACTTGCGTCATACACATGAACATCTGTCGGAATGCATTATCTACAGTGGGTGATAGTATTAATGGGGTGCTAAATGAAGATGCAGTTGGTGTAGATGCAACGGGAATGGGGAATGGGGGTGGGAAGGTGGATGATGTAGTGATTGTTGAAAATTGTGATGTGCCTAAAAATGTTTGTGCCGTGAGTGAAGTGAGTGATGGTGCAGTGGGTGGTGAGATGTCCATGTCAGTGGACGTGTCTAGTGCGGTGACCGTGAATATGGGTGTGATCGTGGGTACTCGTGCTGGTGTAAATACGGGATTTACAAAGGTTGAGGGGTAATTTACAGGGGGGCGGGCTGGAGCAGCTTGGTGGAAAGGGGAAAGAGGGGTTATAGTGGGTCGGGGAGGTGAGACGGGGGAGAAGGTTAATGGCGGTGGGAATGGAAAAAGGGGTCTTGGAGTTGTGGGGAAAGATGGAAAAGATTGATGAAGGAATGGGTTGGATAGAAAGGTGGGTGTGGGGGGGGGGTACACTAGGGCTAATGGGTGCAGGAATTGTGGGGTGCGTGGTCTTAAAGACGATTTCTGCAACGCCACCGGCGAATGAAGATGTTGGTCTGGGGGAAGGAGGGTGAAGAGGGGAGGCTGGATGGACGGGCGGTGAGAGAGGAGCGGTTGGGGTGGTCGGTACTTCAGTGACTACTGAGGTTTGTACAGCTGTAGCGCGGGGTGGGGAATCTACCAAGATGGTTTCTACAGCCAACGAACGTTCGAGGACGAGGCGTGCCTCCCTGGCTTGTTCTGAAGAGTGTGCTCCGGTTGGTACACGAATGTATTCGCTGGGCTTTGAAAGTAGTCGTACTCTGCGGGGGTCAAACTGTGGTAGTGGCTTTCTTTGCAAGTACCTGAGTGCTTCGTTGGAGCCTACTGATTTGAATAACTCTTTGAATCCTTTGATGTATGCGTCTTCGAATCCGCTTGTGACAAGTTCTTGTTCTATTATTGTTTGACTCTCTTCCTCTGTCAGCTTTTTGCGTGCCCAAACTTTTTCCATAGTTCTATACAGCTTCTTGATAGCTAGTGTGTAAGCTGCTGCCTCGTAAGTTTCATCTTCATGGGTACTTGTATCGCCATGTGTGTCTGTTTGTTGGCCTTGGCCATCTGTCTGTTCATGCTCTTGGGATTCCTGTGTTCCCTGGCTAGCTTCGTCGTCTCCTTCGTCGTCATCGGTTGCTGTTCTTTCGTCATCAGAGCTGGACACGACTTGTCCTTGTGGCTGATCCTTGGGTGTGGTAGGGTAGCTAGGCCTTTCAAATTCTTGAGAAAACAATTGTCCTTCTGAAAACTGGAACTCATTGGAGAATGCATCAGGCATCTCAAAATCAAAAGTTTGGGTCTAGTGGCTCTGCTTGTCCTGGTTCTAAATGCGGTATTGGAAAAGAGAAAGCTTCTGCACCAATAGTGGTGGGAAGTTCAGCTGCTGTGGTGATAGGTTCTGTGGTTGTGGCTGCTTGGGGTGCAACAGTACTGGCGGTGCCCTCCGGCGTAACTGGTCTTGATAACCGTATACGAATTGGTGGTACTGTGGGAGTGGCTGCTGTTGGTGACTGCTCTGGAGATGGTTGTGGAGAGGGTGATTCTGGGACTTGTAGGCATGGGATAGTACCTCTCATCCGCTTTCCGGCTCTGCCTTTGCTAGACTTTCTAGCCTTCCTAGTGGTGCCTTTGAATGCTTTCAGTTCCTCACTGGTCATGGCACGCTCAAATGGTAAGTCATACGCCAAGCACATATATATGATCCTGGTGAGGGCGCAACATCCATTGATTACCTTCTTTCGCTCCCACCTATGTTGTGCCAAATAGAGCTGATCAATGATCCAGCTGGCTAGATCAACCGTTTGAGGTCCAGTACATGCTAAGTATAATCCAAACCAGATTCTCTTGTGGGGCATGGTAAAACGATCCTGAGCTGGGAAAGCAAAGTGCTGCATGCATATCCATAATGGCTTAGAGAGCTCAGGGGTTATAGCTGAAATGTCCTCCCACTTAGTTACGTCACCACGTTTCATCTGCTCTGGGACTAGTCGTTCTCTCTCCGTCGGAGTGTGTGTTCCATGTATTTTCAGAGCTGCGCGAATTAAATCTTTAGACAAATAAAACCTTCTGAATGGAGGATCATTTACCAAGGATGGTAACATGAATGTGCCAGGTAGATCCTTGTTCTCTGAAGCTGTCAAGGTGGTTACTAGGTAAAAGCATCTGTAAAAATCGGGTTTAGGCAGAGGGTCACTAAAGTATTCTGTAAATCCCGCTCGTGCCCAAACGTGCGTTAAATCTTGTGTATTCTGCAGTCCTTCAAATTCTCGTGAAAAGAACTGGTACTTGGCCCATGTGCGAAGATCAAATGCCAAATTGGCCTCAAATATGAAATCAACGTCTGCTAATGGTCCTGCTAGGCCTTGAAACCAATGAGAATTACGATGAATCTTCTCAGTATATCCTCTAGGAGGATCATCGATTGGCATGGGTCCTGGAAAACCTTGAAACTCTGGTGGTTGCATAGTAGGATAAGATTCCACGAGTAATTCTCCAATAGTGGCCATCGGTGCACTGGGGCCAACTTCTGATGGTCCTGCTTCGGTTTGCATGATGACTGATGAGCTAGTGGAAAAGATCTGCTACAAAAGATTAACACATTAGTATGGAAATTAATTATGATCCCATTAAGGTGAGACCGCAATCCCTTTCCATAACCGATGTGTAACCCGTGTAGCCAAGTGTCGTGAATTGATTGATGCAATGATCTTTTTGCACAACTAATGCAGGTCTCTAGACGCCTACATGGTTCAGATTATGCCTACAATTCTTGATGAGCTTTTATTATGCATGATGTGGGGTTTAGGTGTATGAATTTATACAAGGTTTGGTTGAGGGTGAATTATTACAAGGGTGGAGTTTAAATGGGGTGGGAAAATTGTTAGATAATGGGGTACAAGAAGACGTTTGGATACGTTTCGGTATCCATTTCCTAAGAGTCTTGGAGTGGGTGGCATGTTTCTGCTGAGGGACAAAAAGTGGTATCGGGTTTGGTGGTATTGAAGGATGAAAAGATTTCGGAGGGGTATATATTACATGGCTAGAGGGTTGGACTATAATACATTGTTTGGGTACCCAAATCTGCATGGGTGTGGGTCTATGGATAAGGTATTTCTTGGCGATCCAAATCTGTCGAGTATTTGTACTTGGGAAAGAAGATCGAGGGGACTTTGGATGCTGACTCTGCTTCTGTTGAAACTTTGTCCTGCTCTCGTCTGCAGTGTTGCCAATAGCCTGTGGTTGCTGTCCTTTTGGCACCCATATTTGTCTCGTGCCACTTGTTCTGTGATGTTGATACTTCTGCTTTCTTTGCCTTGTCTGGTGGTGTTGTCGGTCTGGGTTCCTCTGTTGTGGTTGACTCCTTCGGGATTGGGTTTGAGAGGTCCATTGGACGCTCTGCTTTGGAAAAGAAGGGAGATCCAACACTTGCGTGACCTGCCCATTAGGAAGTGATTCGTTATTTACCTTTAATCTAGGCCAGTCCGCAGCAAGTTTGGAAGGATGAGCACCGTAGGGTGTTGTGCTCATTTGGCCGCTGATGCAATCCACCTGACCATTGATTGTGTTCATCTGCCCTAGCGGTTGGGTAGCTGTCCTATCTAGTTTGCAGGAAGCCCCAGGGAAGATCTCCTGTCGTCCTTCTGATTGACAACTGTCCATAGCCAAGCCCGAGTGGGTTGGTGTAGACGTAACGTGACTGGTCTGACCCAAGATCTTCCGGTCTTCCATCGCATGCGTTTCATAGGGTCTAGGGTTACGCACCTCAATCGGAATGCAATTAGGGAAGTCAAGCGGTATCACTCGCTTCTGTTCTAAGGTTCCAATCTGTAAGGAGCCTTGTCTAAGATTTAGGTCCACTGAGTGATCGTATAGCCAATCTTGGCCAAGGATTAGGGGTTCTATCAGGTCGTCATCATGGCACACTAGTAGCTTCGCTGTCATGGTCACATCCTTAATGAGGATAGGAAGGTCCACCTCACCCATGCAAGGGGTTTCCATGCCTTCTAGGCCTATGAGGTATGCCTCAATTGGCCGCATTTCTATTCTTGAATCCTTATAGTGGGACCATCTAATCGCACTAGTCGCAGCACCTGAGTCAATTAAAGCCCTGAGCTCTTGGCAATGGTTGTCGTGCTCTAGCCTGACTGTAATGAATGGTCTCCTGTCCACTATACTAGGATGAGTGGTTGACTTTACTTGACACATGGCCATGGGATATCTGGGTGTAGTTTCCAGATTGTTATAATGTTCTCTCCCTAGTCCTTGTCTTCTTAACTTCATGCGTTTAATGCGTTCTATTGCTTCTACCTGAGCTTCCGCTCGTATTCTATTTTCTTCCTCCTTGCGCTTCTTTGCCAATGTGAGTCGTCTAAGCATATCCTCAGTAAGAGGTTCCTGATATAGCTTGACTCTACAGCCACTAATATAATTAGGCATTATATCTCCTTCTAAAGTGGCTAATTGTACTGCTCCACTTGTTGAGAGTCTGTTAATGATCATAGGCCCATAACCTCGCTTTTCTAACTTACGTGTGTGTTGTTTCAACGTATATACTAGAACTAAATCTCCTTCTTTTAAGCCTTTATCTTTCACATGTGCATCAAAATATGCTTTCTGTCGCTTCTTTGCTAATCGTTCCAAGTCCATTATTCTCGCTGATAATTCATGGCCGGTCCACTGATGTTCTTGTGCAACCTTAAGGGTCGGTATCAAGAAGTCCAAAGGAAGCACAGCATTCTGACCAAAAACCATCTGAAAGGGAGTTGCATTGAGTACGGTCTTGTAGGCCACTCGATATGCCCAAACAGCGTGGTGTAACTGTTTGTCCCAATCTGAACGTTTGTTGTTCATGAGTTTCGTCAGTACGTTACAAAGGATCTTATTAGTGCTTTCAGCCTGACCATTGGCCTGAGGATGATATGGTGCGGATTTCTTGTGAATCACCATAAAATCCTGTAACAAATGTTCAATGACTTGGTTCAGAAAGTGAGTGCCTCGATCACTCACTAACTCTATAGGCAATCCATATCTCGTAAAGACATTCTCAAATAAGAATTTTGCAGTTGTGTGTGCATCATTTTTTTTTGTGGCTTTTGCCTCTACCCATTTCGTAAGATAATCTGTGGCAACAATAATGTATTCAGCATGTGTACCTTTTGCAGGGGGGTTAATGGGTCCTACAAAGTCTATACCCCACTTAGAAAATGCACGTCCGCCCATCATGGGTTTCAATGGCATTTCATCTCTGCGAGTAGGAAACTGAGTTCTTTGGCACACATCACATCTCTTGACATAGGTATGAGCATCCATGTGAAGAGTGGGCCACCATAATCCTGCAAAGAGGATGGATTTGATTATCCTATCTGGTCCAAAATGACCTCCTGCAACACCTTGGTGTGCAGTCTCTAGTATGCTCAGATAATCGCTTTCATGAACACATTGTCTTAGATATCCATCTCGTCCTCTTTTGTATAGATTATCGCCAATAAGTGAATAGTCGTGAGCTTCCTGCTCTAGACTGCGTTGTCGAGCTAAGGTCATTCCTTGAGGGAATGTGTTCGTCCTCAAGTATGTCACTAATTGTTCACTCCAGTCTGGTGTGAGAGACACATGATATAATGTAGCATGCTCTACTGGCGGTCTTTCACAACAAACATGGCATTCCTTACACAACCTGTAGACATCTGCTTCCATCGAAGGCCAATATACTCCTAGTCTATGCAGAGTCTGTAATGTTCGATGTTTTGAATGATGTTGCTTTAATGCACCTATGTGTGCTAATTGCAACCAATTCGCATGTTCTGATTCATCTACACAACAAGCAAGAATCTTTTGATTATCCTGTTTATATATGCTTCCTGCCATTATTTGGTATCTCTGAGACTTGGTAATCTCTCCCTCTTTGATCTTTATCCTAGGATTCTTGGGTCCATATGTGAGAATAGGGACTATAGGCTTAGCCCATTCTGGTGCTATCTCAAGATTAAACAAGTATGCATCTGGTAGATCATCCACTACTCCTTGAGGAGCTTCTCCTGAGGTTAATCTCGAAAGGTGGTCAGCTCTAAGATGTGTCTTTCCTCTCATGACTACTACTTCAAAATCATATTCCATGAGTAATAGAAACCAACGTATCAGTCGTCCTGTGTTACATGGTTTGTTGACTAAGTACAATAGGGCTTGATGATCTGTAAAGAACTTGAACTTATTGGCCAACAAGTAGTGCCTAAACTTCTTTACTGCGTAGATCATCCCTAATCCTTCTCGTTCCGTCGTGGTATAATTTCTTTCTGCTGCGTTCAATTGTCTGCTCGCGTAAGCTATGGGGAGATCTATGTTACCTTCATTCGTGGGTTGTGCTAACACACATCCTATGGCATAATTGGATGCATCCACATGTACATGGAATGGCTTACTCCAATCTGGGGTTGTCAATATAGGTGCTGAGCACAAGCATCGTTTAAGTTCATTGAATGAATTTTCACATTCATCTGTCCATTCAAAATTGGTTAAAAGAGAGTACAAAGGCTTGGCTATGATTGCATACATATGTATGAATCTCCTATAATAACCGCAATGGCCCATAAATGCCTGTACCTCTCTCACATTAGTTGGTCTAGGTAATTCTGCAATTACCTTCACCTTTTCTTCATCCGTAGAGATTCCATTTTTTGACACAATGTGTCCTAGAATTTTGCCTTGTCTGACCATGAAAACGCGTTTTTCTGGGTTCAAAAAAACCTGATATTCTCGACATTTGTCAAATATTTGTCTTAACTCTGGGATATGTGTCTGTCTTACATTTGAATGAGCACATATGTCGTCGACATAAACTTCCAAACTCTTGCGTAGGAATTCCTTAAAAACATGACACATGAGTCGCTGGAAAGTGGCGGGTGCATTTGTTAAGCCAAATGGCATTACCCGAAATGCAAATATGCCCCATTCAGTGGCAAAAGCCGTCTTGTGTTGGTCTTCTGGAGCAATGGCTACTTGATTATAGCCTGAAAATCCATCAAGGAAGCTGTAAACTTCCTTGCCCGCAACTCTTTCCAATAGATGTTCCGTGATGGGAAGAGGATAACTATCTCTAATCGTTGCGGCATTAACTTTTTTAAGGTTAATACACACACGCAATTTTCCATTCTTCTTGGGCACAACCACAATGGGGGATACCCATTCGGTATGCTCAATTTCGTAAATGAATCCTGCTTCTATCAAGCGATCTATCTCCTCTTTAATCTTCGTAGCGTAGTTATCATTGTACGTGTACGGTTTCTGTTTCGTAGGTTTTGCATCTGGAGTCATAGGGATTCTATGAGAACATATATCTGGATCTACTCCTTTCAAATCTTTGTAACTCCACGCAAAAACATGTCTATATTCGCGCAATAGGGCAACTAGCTCTTCTTCTTCTTCCTTCGTCAAATCATGCCCTATGTATGTACATTTTTCTTCTTCTCCTTCTATGGCTACTATTATTTTCTTGGTTTTCTCTCGGTTATCATATACTTGTCCGTCATTCGCTTTTCTATTAGGCATTCGTACCATGATTCTTCTATCTTCGATTTCATATTTCTTGAAGTTCTCGGGTACTTCAAATAAAGACTCTTCTTTTTCTGACATGGTTTCTTTCTTCTTTCTTTTCTTACCTTCACTCTTGTTAGTCACTTCCGTGGCTAACCTCACCTCATTCGTAATTTCCTCGTGTCTCTGAGTGCGAGTCTCTACCTCGTGAAAGTATTCTTCCTCTGATGCAAAGGGTGGGTCCATGATAATTGATTCTAAATCGAAATCGCTTGCATCCTCAAATGCATCAGTGTTAGGTTCACACTCTTCTAAAATTGCATCGCACATGATTGGCTCTATCGTGAAAATTGATATGTCTTAGCCATCCTCGTCACAGTGGGGTGTCCATTGTTCCTCATTGATGGCTACATCCATGGTTGCTAGGATTTCTGCCCAACCATGGGGTTCAAACTCTTCGTCTGGGAATACTACAGGTGCGTAGGCTGGATCTTGAAGGGTCCGTGGATGTTGTTCTGCATCTAAGGTCCTGGCTTCTAACCTTTCTTCCTCTTGTTTTGCTACTTTACACATCCATAAATGAGTATCCTCGTGCAACCAAGAAGGATCTGATTCTAATGAGTGCACGGATTCCGTCTCTCCTGGTGTCTTATGGATGGTATTCCATTGTATTGGGGGTACATCTCTATGTGAATAGTCTTTAAGATTGACTTTGGTAGTCACTCCTAAATGTTGCAAGTACAAAGAATTAGTTCCCTAGTCTTGTACAATTTGCAACTGACGCATGAATGGTCGTCCCAATATCATCTCATAAGCACGATTTTTTGCAAAGTCACAAATGGCAAAGGTATGCTCAAATTCTACACCACAAGTGGTGAGAGATATGCCTTCTAGTAAGCCTAATGGTTTTTCTATGTGTCCGTCAGCCATTTGTAGCTTCATCCTGGTGGGTCTTAATGCTGGCTTACCCCAACGTTTCCATAAAGCGGTGGTAGCTATGGCTACACCGGCTCCTGAATCTAAGATGGCTTTGGTGGTGTAGCCCCGATGGGTTATCGGAAGATAAGTGTTACCTTCATCTCCTTCGCTTACATCTCCAATCTTTTCTACTGGTATCTCTGGTACCTTATTTTGTGATCCTATTTGTGAGGGAGTAGTAGCAAGCTTGGGGAATTGATTGCTACATGTTTCCACAATTCTGGTTTTACCTTCAATAACTCCTCCAGAGTAAGGTTACATTGTACTTTGGTATTCTTGATCACTTCCGTGTTTCTAGGGATTACTGATTCTTCATTCCTCACTATTATCGTGGGTGCTCTCATACTAATAGACTTTGCCTCCCAAGGTCCTGTGAACTGAGGTAATTCTTGTAACGAATTAGATTCAAATCTGGTGTTTTCACTCAGTTGTTCTTCCTCTACACCATCGTAAATAGAGGGGATGTCTTGGGGAAATTGTTCTTGCAAGTCATCTATTTCTTGAATAGGAGGATGGGTTCCTTGTTCCTTTCTCCATTTCTCTTCTTGGATTTCTCTCAAAAATTCATGTGAATATTTATGTATGGAAGACAAATTGTCTTGACTTTCTGTATTGGGTACTTGAGACAGGGATGGTGCATTCCTTTCCTGTGTCTCTGGGACAATAGGGTTCCTAGGCTGATCCTTTTTCTCTTTGCTCTCAATCAAATATTCTAGCCTCTCCATTAGTCCTTGAAAATGTAATTCCGGTTTTGCCATGTTATTCCAATTAAGATATCTAGAGGCTTCGAACAAAGCTTGTGCTAGTTCTACCATCTTCATGCAAAGTTTAGTTCTCTCAATTTCTAGATCAGCTCGAGGGTAGTTTTTGCTCATTTCAGCTACCTGAGGTCCTTCTTTTAATCTATCCTGATATGCACGAAACATCGTGTCTAGATTTTCTGATATGGGTTCCGCTAAAATTGATCCTGATTTTTGAGCTGGATCCTCTTGATTCAATTCCTGTGAAGTCAATTCTAGGATTTTGGCTCTAGATTCCTTCAAACTTCCTTCCAACTCAGTTATCTTTTTACTCCATTTTCTCTTAATTCTTTCTCTAGAATCTTTCCAAGATTTTGTCTTTTTACTGCTAGATTCTGCAACTTCACTGGTTCCGCCTACTTTCTCTTGATTAAGCTTTTGGTTTTGTAAGAGCGCCTGGGCTCTTGTTATAGCTTGGATAGGCACGTATGTAGGGTTGGATCCATCTGCGTTATTTACAATACCTATCACATTGATCGGTGTCACATTCGAAGCATTAACAGGGTTCTTAGGACAATCTTTGATTATGTGCTCTTTGCCACAATCAGCACAAAAGCCTTGGATGTTATAGTACTGTGATTGTCCTGCTATCGGGGGATGTGGACAGTCCTTTATGAAATGATCTCCTTGGCACCTAAAGCATGGTCCTCTAGGGCCCTGTGGTCTTTGTTGTCTTAATTGGGGCCGTGGATTTGGGTTTGTGTACATCACATGAGCGTAGTCTGGCTCCCAACTAGGTTCCACTGGTGGACTATCATAATGATAGGTTTCTACATGTTCTGGTGACTCCGTGTAATATGCGGGTGGACTATCTACATGCGTAGAGTCAAAACTGTTTGAGTGTGGGTCACTCTCTGTGATCAAAGGTGAAGAAGGCACTAAGGCCCTGCTTAGGTTCTCTTCTGCAGCAGCGTATTTGACTGAGATGACATTCGCTGGTGGGGGTGGCTGCTGAGCTAAGACCGGTTGAGGTCTCTGTTGAGCTTGGTATGGGTAGTTCTGAGGAGGCCTATAGTAATAAGGGTGAGCATTGAAATGGCCTTGATACCTACTTGGCTGCTAGTATGCTTGCGGGTATTTCTGTCTCACGGTTTGTTTGTTGTATGGGCAGTCCTGAGCCGTATGATTCCTGTATCTTCTTTCAATTGTACAGTATTGGCCACTAGGGTTGACTTGTGGTTGTGGTGCATTGGGACACACATTTGCCATATGATCACCACCACAGGTGTAACAGCGCTTGTTCATTAGTACCCTAGGTTTGCTAGAAACTCCTAATTTCTGGGCCACTTTTTCTGCAAGGTCTTCTATTGAGCTAGACAATTTTGTGGATGCTAGAGATGAATAGTCTGAGTCCTTATAAACCTTTGAGAGTTCCAACTCGTCTCCTAAGTTGTCCTCAATGTCTATACAAATTCTTACACATTGCTCTAGCGTTCTGGGTTCTTTTAGGTACACGTAGGAGCGTCGTTTAGAGCTCAACAAGCCATCTAGAAATAATGACACTTGCTTGGCTTGTGAGGGTAGCTCTTGCATTGGACATCGTTCAACATATTGTCTAAACCTACGTCCTGCCAGTCTTAATGTTTCTTGAGGAGTCTGTTTAAAGCTATGAATCAACGAAGACGTGTCATGTCTAATCCCACTTTTAGAGAATTCGGTGATGAATGACTCTAAAAAGTGATGGATGTCTCTAAATTGCCTCTGTTGCAATGGTTGGAACCAAGTTAAAGCTGTATTCTTTAACGTTAGTCCAAATGCGTTGTATTGCGTGAACATGTCTTCAACTTGTTCGGCTCTTAGTACTTGCTTGAATTCTGCGACGTGGTCATAGGGATCTCCTGTCCCATCAAAGTAATTCTTCATTGATTTTACTAACTGTGTGGGTCTCAATATTCTTGCGTGTTCGCGTGGTCTAGGTAGAGGAAAATCATCTCTACCACCTAGTACTCCATGATCTCTTTGTCTATCCGCTCTATTAGTGTCTGTGGTTGTTCTATCTCTCCCTATGGGATGATTAAAGCTCACTTCCGGTCTCTCTTTATTTTTCTCTCTTTGATTTCCATGGGCTGATGATGTTCCTGCCCCTTGTTGACTTGTATTCATGTTCGTTCTAGATGGAGGGAATACCAATTCACCTCTCCATGTGTATGTGTTTTTAGCGCGGTCAGGCACCACAAAGAATCTTTCTGAAGTCTCATCCAGGTATAGAACCTTTCCAGGTGTATCCGGGTCCTTGAACTCGTATATAGTGATGATACCTACCTCACTAAGTAGTTCTGTCTTGTATCTCCAAAAGGCTTCATCAGTTTCTTTATTTACAAACAACTCTATGCTTCTGTTGTCCTGAGGGATCCAATCAGGGATTAGTACTCGTGTCAGTACAGATTTCCCTCTAGGTGTTCTAGGCTCTTCTAATGGTTCTTTTCCTTGAGGTTTTGCTTCCGTCTCTGGTTGAATTATGCCAAACTCGTTGGTATTGTTTGGCTGCGTACTTAATATGTACATCGTTCCTTCCTTGTCTATGTACGCGTCTCCCTCGAATTTCACCACTGGACGTTCCAATCCAATGGGTTGATCGGGGTTGTGCATTTGCACCACTTGCCTCCGCAAACCATCCTCATAGATGCGAGCACCTAATCGGTTGGTTCGGAGAAACTCTAGTTGTGTTCTATAGGGTCCTTCTGGTTTTTCTAAATAGGCTACATTAGACCCTCCTTCTGGTTTTTCTGTGCTAAATGCCATTTCTGATTCGCTAGTATCTGAGCTCTCGTAGGGATAACTAGTGTTCAATTGTTGAGCCCACGATCGTGCAGTAGTTCTTACACTTGCCTCTGATGATCTAAGGCTTCGTCGATCTGACTTACCTATATGTTTGCCCGATCTAAGGTTCATTAATTTTCTTCCTTGCACACTCAGTACACGCTCAGATCGTCAATGATTCTTTGTTATTACTTTCTTGATTTTTTTTAAATTTCTTTAGATTCTTGTCTTAATGTATGCGTCAGGAATTCGACTTTCCGTGGTACTTTGAGTTCTCGTTCCGTCAGACTTATGTTCTTTCCTTTAGGTTTTCGTGTCACACACCTTTACTTTAGTCTTGAACTTGATAAATTTAACTCTCTTGAACTTGAGGCGTTCCTATCGTCTTAATCCACAATGCTAACGTTTATCCTAAGCTAAGAATTGACTGAGGGGGTTGAGTAATCTTCCAACCTCGAGTCAGCTTTACTAGTTGCTCTGATGCCCAAGAAGCCGCGCTTCCCAAGCTTTATGCCCTTCACATCCTTGCCTTGGTTGCCTTCGATTGTCCTTGCTAGACCTGGAAAAATCCAGTATTAGACCAATTCACAGTTGGATGATCAAGCACTTGAGTATATACACCTTTTAAGTCCCTTCCCTTTTGCCCAACTTTTTAATGCTTGCTGTAGCTCAAGCGTAAGCACCACCTCCTTTACTTGTCAATCCGCGGAGACGTGAGGACCGGTATGAAGACCACGAGCAAGTGAAGGCACAAGTGCGTGAGTGAAAGCACACAAACATGCACACACATACACACACACGCGCGCAGAGTAAGATCAAAGAGAGGAACAATGGAAAGCTTAGATTGCAAAAGAGTTCTCTTACACAAGTTCTATTCTCTAACAAGCTAACCCCAAAAATGAGCTCTCTAGCTCTTTTTATAGTTTTTTGACTAGTTTTGGCCCTGTCCAGACCTAGTGTCCGGCCTAGTTAAAAATTAGGTTCCAGGGCTTATTTGAGGGCTCAAACGAAGTCTAAAAATTATGAAAATTGGTACGATGGTACTTCTAATACTCCTCAAGCTTGAGGAATCCTCGGCTTGAACAAAATGGAGTTACTAAAAATAGATAATGGTATTTAGAATGGTTTTTAGTGATGAAAATCACTATTTTTGTAGGGGATTCTTCTAAAAATTTGACATACACTTCTTGGAGCTCCCTACTTGCTCCCTTTCCTTGTGTGTCCACCTTTTGATATGCTTCCATGCTTTGTCCTTGACTTTGAGCTTCAACACTCCCCCCCCTCTCGAGTCTGTCGTCCATGACAGACCCTTGTTGGAAGGGCTGTTCCATGTAGTGCTTTGAGAGGTGGTGTCCATCCGTTGTATGAGCTGGTTCCTTGGATTCCAGCAAGAATGTGTCGTTGTGAGCTTTCAAAACTGCAAGTTGCTCAAAAGAGGTTGTCAAGAGTGATTTGGAGCAACTACTAGCTTTAATTTGCTTCCGAGATATGGATGTTGTTCCCATAACGTCCGCTAGCTCTTCCAAAGATGATGTTGAGAGCAGTCATGCCAAGTTCTCATAACCCATAGTGAATGATGGGTAAGTGTGTCAGTGCATGGGTTGAAAAATTTATGTGCCTTGTGCACGGCCTTGTAGTGTAGCCCTATGCATGCTTACTTGGAAAATGCATTGGAAGAAGTATGGTGCAAAAATTTGGGGTCTTGAGCTAAGTGCCCAAGGGTATGCTGATGAAGAGGTTTCCTACTCTATCATGGTTATGGTGTTTCCAGAGTAAAGATACTTACCATGGAGAAGGTTGATGGATGTTTGTCTCTTCGTGTTGTACACTCGGCCTGTGGGATGGAACATTGTTGATGAATGTCCATGTTGATTGTCCACTGATGAGATCTTTTGAGTGGTGGATCTCCTCTCCTCTTTTCAAAGCAACATTTGTCACTAACAATGTGCATTTCTGAGCTTGGGCTCATGCACGTTCACTTCCCTATATTGACACTCAGAGGAATATTGGACACGTGCCGGTTTCTAAGAGATTACCATGCTGATTGACATAGACCATTCACCAGTGCTACTGTCTCATACTGGTTCAGGAAATACTGAGAATTAAATTGCTTTATATTCCTTGGCAAGCAACATCGGGTAACTACACCAAGCTGAGTTTCACATATTCTCTTTAGCTCACCATATGCAGGAGTCTTCTCCTCTAGAACTACCCTTTGCAGATATCTCCTTGGATGCTCTGGTACATGAAGTAGTTAAGCATCACTCAAGTTGCGGACCTTCAAGCTCTTCATTCCTACCATGGTAAGAGAAAATCATAGTTGTAGATGCCATGTTCATGCCAAATGCTTGTCATCTACCAGATAAGGCAGCAATAATCTCACTGCTGGCCGAGACACACTTCTATCCAAATTGATAAATGCCTAGTAATTCAACAGTTCCACCTTCAACTAAGCATGACTCATTCATGTTTCATAAGCCAAACCTGGGAACAAGCTCTCTCCCACTTTTCTTTCTCCCCTTTTTTTTTTTTTTTTTTGAGGAACAGGATATCTCAAAACAAGAACACAAAAGTTAGTATCAATAGAAATGTTTGACATATGTCACTGTGCTCTTGTGCATGGGATTCTCAAGTGTGTCTATGCACGGCCGTGTAATGTGGCCCTGTATTAATGCATAATTTGGAAATGCATGACCTCAATGGTGCAAAAGACAGGGTTGTGCAAGGAGCACATGGTTGTTGCTCGTTCGAGGCTTTCGATGTTATTTGCGGAGGTTGATGCCGACCTTGGTGGAGGTATCCATTGAGTCTCGAACTGATGTAATCCTCCTTATTGGAGTCCATTTTAGAACATCCTTTGGCACTGTAGAGGTCACTTCAGGCGTCTTTCTCTTTGGATGCTTTCTGAACTGTGGTATCCAGTGTGGTTGACGCTTTGGTTCGGTGGAGGCTACTGGCAGTTTTGGCTTCCAAACCCATATCCTTTTTGCATGTCTTCCTACTAATGTTGAAGAGCTGATTTGATCTTCCTTTGGTCTCTGTACGTGGTTCTTACCCTTTTCTCTTTTTGGCTTCTTTGTTGAAACCTTTTGCATGTGGGAGAACAAAGGTTGTTGTGGATGTAGGAGCTTCTTAGGTACCCACATCTGTAATTGCCCTTGTTGAGCTGCAGCTAACTTCTTAGGCACCCAAACTTGTTGGATACCTTGTGATTGAGCTTGTCTGAGCTGCTTCCTTCGTCTTCTGGCCTGGTTGGTGTGCATGGATGGGATTTGTGGGGGCAAGGCTGGTGGTTGCTCTCCTTTGCGTACCCATATCTGCTTCATGCTCGGAACTGCTTTTTTATCGAATGGTGTCTTTCTATTTGATGTAGCAGTTGTCGTGAACGGTTGTGTTTGCTTGTGTGGTGGACTCACTACTGTGGCTACTTGATTCTTTGGAGAAGAAGAAAGATCCACCCGCCTTCGAACCTGGTCTTCCACG
Source organism: Ceratopteris richardii (assembly GCA_020310875.1). Classification (NCBI taxonomy): domain Eukaryota; kingdom Viridiplantae; phylum Streptophyta; class Polypodiopsida; order Polypodiales; family Pteridaceae; genus Ceratopteris; species Ceratopteris richardii. Next base: position 132,748,935 of record CM035439.1, on the reverse strand, counting down.
ATTGACTCCTTCTGCATCATAGAGCTTTTGACACATACAACATCTTCTTTCATATGATTAGTCTTGGAAGAACTAAGAGAGTGTGTGGTGCCATGATTTAGGAGCATGCAGTTCTCTAATTCTAATGTAATGCATTGTTCATGTACCCAAACTTGAAGAATTTGACTTCTTAGGTTTAAGTTAACTGCATGGTCATAGATCCAATCTTGACCCAAGACAAGTGGTTCTGAAAGGTTCTCATCTTGACATACTAGCGCTTTGACTTTCATTGGAACATCTTGAAGGTAGATGGGAAGTTCCACCTCGCCCAAACAAGGGGTTTCCACACCTCCCAATCCTATGAGATAAGCTTCTATGGGATTGATGTTCAACTGCAAGTCTTGGCAGTAGGAAAGTCTAACTGCACTACTTGCTGCACCTGAGTCAATCAATGCTTTCACCGTCCTTGCACCGTTCCCTTGTCCTATCTCTATGGTCACAAAGGGTCTTCGGTCAATGACCTGAGAAGTCGCTATGCCTGACTTTTGACACATATCCATGTGATATTTTGGGGCTTTTGAGTTGACATCTAGGCCTAATCGCCTTAACTTATTTCGCCTAATACGCTCTCTGGGCTCTACCTGTGCTTCTTCTCTCACTCTTAACTCTTCATCTTTTCGCTTCTTAGCAGTGTTGAGTCTCATTAGCATATCCTCAGTAAGAGGTTCTTGATATAGCTTGACTCTACAGCCACTAATATAGTTTGGCAAGATATCTCCTTCTAGAGTGGCCAACTGAACTGCACCACTAGTGGAAATTCTATTAATGATCATGGGTCCGTATCCTCTTTTTTCCAACTTACGGGCATGTTGTTTTAGTGTGTATACCAACACTAGATCTCCCTCTTTCAATCCCTTATCCTTGATGTGTGCATCAAAGTATGCCTTTTGCCTCTTCTTTGCAGCGTAGATGCCTGCTGCCGCTCGTAGCCTCGTCTCACCCAAGCGTTTGAGATCAAAGATCCTAGAGGACAATTCATGCCCATTCCACTCATACTCTTGTGCTACTTTTAAGGCAGGGATTAAGAAATCTAATGGTAGCACAGCGTTCTGTCCGAAGACCATCTGAAATGGGGTGGCGTTGAGTACCGTTTTGTAGGCAACTCGATAAGCCCAAACAGCATGATGAAGTTGTTTGTCCCAATCAGAGCGTTTATTATTCATCAGTTTTGTCAATACGTTACAGAGGATCTTATTGGTACTCTCGGCTTGTCCGTTGGCTTGTGGGTGATAGGGGGCAGATTTCTTATGTATCACCAAGAATTCTTGGAGAAGATTTTCAATGACTTCATTCAAGAAGTGTGTGCCTCTATCGCTCACCAACTCTATTGGTAGTCCATATCTCGTGAACACATTCTCGAATAAGAACTTAGCCGTAGTCTGAGCATCATTCTTTGTTGTGGCTTTGACTTCTACCCACTTTGTAAGGTAATCTGTGGCTACAATGATGTACTCTTCATGGGAGTTTCTAGCTGGGGGGTTAATAGGACCTATGAAGTCTATGCCCCACTTCGAAAATGCACGTCCTCCCATCATTGGCCTCAAGGGCATCTCGTCTTTTCTCACTGGATATTGTGCACGTTGGCATGTGTCGCATTTCTTCACATAGGTATGTGCGTCCATATGAAGAGTGGGCCACCAAAGTCCTGAGAATAGAATAGTCTTGATCACTCGGTCAGGACCAAAATGTCCGCCTGCAACACCGCTGTGTGCAGTCTCCAAGACCTTTAAATAGTCTGATTCATGAATGCATAGTCTTAAGTAACCATCTTTGCCTCTTCGGTATAGGTTGTCCCCTACTAAGGCATAGCCTTGAGCCTCTTGCTCCATGCTTCGTCTTCTTGCTAGACTAGCCTCGTTGGGTAATCTTCCCGATCTCATAAACTCTACCAATGGAGCACTCCAATCTGGAATTAATGACACTTGATAAAGGGTCGCATGCTCCACTGGGGGTCTCTCTCTGCACCTTGGACAATTCTTAATCCACTCATGTATTTCTTTGTCCATGCTAGGCCAATACACTCCTAAACGCTTTAGATTCTGCAATGTTCGTTGTTTAGAATAGTGATTTCCTAGCATTCCTTCATGGGCTTGTTGCAACCAACTACTATGTTCATCATCCTCCACACAACAAGCCAATACACCCTCAGTATCTTGTTTGTACATGCTTCCTGCTAATATGTGATATTTTTGTGATTTTACAATTTCTTCTTGTGATGTTTTCACATTCTTATTTGCAGGGCCAAAGGTTAGGACTGGTACCAACTTATTTGCCCATTTAGGAACAACTTCTAAATTGAACAGATAAGCATCGGGTAATTCGTCAGACACTCCTTGCGGTGACTCTCCTGAAGTGATGCGAGAAAGGTGATCTGCCCGAAGGTGGGTTCTACCTTTCCTGAAAACAACTTCAAAGTCATATTCCATTAGTAAGAGGAACCATCTTACTAAGCATCCAGTATTGCAAGGTTTATTGACCAAATATAACAAAGCTTGATGATCAGTGAAAAACTTGAACTTGCTGGCCAATAAATAGTGTCTAAACTTCTTCACAGCATATACCATGCCTAAGCCCTCTCGCTCAGTTGTGGTGTAGTTCCGTTCAGCTGCAGTGAGCTGTCTACTAGCATATGCTATGGGCAAATCTAAGTTTCCTTCACTTGTGGGTTGTGCTAGCACACATCCTATGGCATGATTGGATGCATCCACATGGACATGGAATGGTTTATTCCAATCAGGAGTGGTGAGTATTGGTGCCGTGCACAAACGTTTCTTCAGTTCGTTGAAAGAATTCTCGCATTCGTCGTTCCACTCAAAATTAGACAACAAGGCATAAAGGGGTCTAGCTATGATCGCGTACATGTGGATAAACCTACGGTAGTATCCACAATGGCCCATAAAGGCCTGTACCTCTTTAATATTCCTTGGCCTTGGTAGCTCCACTATGGCTCGTACCTTATCTTCATCTGTTGAGATTCCATTCTTAGAAACAATATGACCTAAGATTTTACCTTGACGCACCATAAACACACACTTTTTTGGGTTCAGACACACTCGATATTCTCTACACTTGTTGAAGATTTGTCTGAGCTCAGGGATGTGAAACCTTCTTTCTTGGGAATGAGCACATAAATCATCCACATACACTTCTAAGCTCTTTCGCAAGAACTCTTTGAAGACATGACACATGAGCCTTTGGAATGTTGCAGGTGCATTGGTGAGCCCAAATGGCATCACACGAAATGCAAAGATTCCCCACTCTGTAGCAAAAGCTGTTTTGTGTTGATCTTCTAGGGCAATGGCTACTTGATTGTAACCTGAAAATCCATCAAGGAAGCTATAAACTTCCTTGCCTGCAACACGCTCCAATAGGTGTTCTGTGATTGGAAGTGGATAACTATCTCTAATCGTAGCGGCATTAACATTTTTAAGGTTAATACACACTCGCAACTTCCCGTTCTTCTTGGGTACCACAACAATGGGGGACACCCATTCGGTATGCTCAATCTCATAGATGAATCCAGCTTCAATCAACCTATCAATTTCTTCTTTTATTTTGGCTGCATAGGTATCATTATATGTGTAGGGCTTCTGTTTGGTGGGCTTAGCATCAGCAGTCATGGGGATAGTATGAGAGAAAATTCTTGGATCTACCCCTTTCAAGTCTCTATAGTGCCATGCAAACACATCCCTATATTCCCTTAATAGAGCTATGAGCTCCATTTCTTCTCTTGCACTTAGGTCATCTCCTATATATGTGCATCTCTCTTCGTTCTCTTCAATGGTCACTACAATCTTCTTGGTCTTTTCTTTATTATCATATGATTCTCCTATGATGGCCTCTCTCTTAGGCATTCGTACCAAAATTTTGCGGTCGTCAACTTCATATTTCTTGAAGTTTTCTGGTACTTCAAACAATGATTCCTCCTCTTCTTGTTTCACTGCTTTTCTTTTCTTTTTCTTTTGACTACTCTCACTTCCATCCTTTGAGTTTACTGTTTTAATACTTGTGAGAGGTTCTTCTTCTTTCTGGGTGAACACTCCTATATCTTCTAGATAGTGCTGCTCTGAGTTAAAGCAACTATCCATCACAATAGACTCCAGATCATCGTCATTCTCTTCTTCTTCTATGACATCACTAGGGTCACATTCTTCTAGCAAGGGTTGACACATGAACACTGAGCTATCATACCCCTCCTCATCACAATGAGGTGTCCACTGTTCCTCATTGACAGCAATGTCCATGGTGGCTAAGATTTCTGGCCAGCCATGAGGCTCAAACTCCTCATCTGGAAAGATCATTGGTGTGTAGGCTGGGTCTCTAACTGGTCTATCTCCTAGCGAAGCTCCTTCTTCTCTTGCCTTTAAACATTTTTCCTCTTCCTTTCCTACCTTGCACATCCACAAATGAGTATCTTCATGCAGCCATGATGGATCAGGTGAACTTTCAGAATGCACAGAGATGGAATCTTCTTTCGCTTTGTGGATAGAATTCCACTGTAGGGGTGGTACATCTCTGAAGGTGTAATCCTTCAAATTGACCTTGGTGGTGACCCCTAAGTGCTGTAAGTACAAGGAGTTAGTTCCCCAATCCTGTACTATTTGCAATTGTCATAGGAAGGGTCTTCCTAGGATCATCTCATAGACATTATTTTTCTCAAAGTCACATATAGCAAATGTGTGCTCAAACTCTACACCACAAGTGGTTAGAGTGATCCCTTCTAGCAATCCTAGAGGTCTTTCAAAATGACCATCAGCCATTTGAAGCTTCATTCTAGTTGGTCTTAATGTGGGCTTGCCCCATTGCTTCCACAAGGAGGTGGTCGCAATAGCAACACCAGCACCTGAATCTATGATTGCTTTGGTTGTGTAACCTTGGTAGGTGATTGGAAGATAAGTATTACCTTCTTCACCCTCACACATGTCCCCTATTTTGTCTAGAGGTATCTCTGGTACCCTTTGCTTGGAGCCTGCTTTTGGCATGTTGGAATCAAGTTCTGGAACCTGATCCTTCACATGATTCCAAAGCTCAGGTTTTGCTTTGAGCAGCTCTTCTACAGTGAGATGACACTGAACCTTAGTGTTCTTCACGACATCCGTGTTCCTTGGAACCACTGAGTCTTCATTTCTTACTAGTATTGTGGGAGCTCTAATCTGGAGAGATTCAGATTCCCATGGGCCTGGAAATTGAGGCAGTTCTTCTAAGGTATTAGATTCAAAATCTAACCTTTCGTCCTCTTGTTGTTCTGCTTCATCTCCGTAAATAGATGGAATGTCTTGGGGAAATTGATCATGAAGATCATCAATCTCAGGAATAGGAGGCGAATTACCCTTCTCCTTGGCCCATTTATCTTCTTGTATTTCCCGCAAGAATTCTTGAGAGTACTGTTGAATTGAAGGAGGTATTCCTGGATCCGTGGAATTAGGAACATAAGCTCCCATTGGTGGTGAGCTTCCTCTTTCAATAACTGGTTGAGCCTGAGGAGGTAAAGAAACTTGTGGTTTGTTTACCAACTGCTCTAATCGTTCTAGTAAGCCCTGGAAATGCAAATCCCCTTTGACAGAGTTTGTCTGATAATCTCTAAGTCCGCTCTAGGGTAACTCTTGTCTAGGTTTGCAGCTGTAGGCCCTTCTTGAAGTCGAGCCTGGTAGGCCTTGAACATCATGTCCAAGCCTTCTGGGGTTGGATCTGCAAGAACAGACCCTGGTTGTGGTCTATTTACAATGGGTGGTGGGGTGCGATGAGGTGGAATGGATGGAGTTTCGGCATGCGAGGGGTTTTGAGATGCAATGTCTTCTATTTTTGTTTTTGCGTCTTTCAAGCTTTCTTCTAGTTCCGATAACTTTTTATTCCACTTACGATTGGCCTTTTCTCTGGTATCCTTCCATGTTCTTGTTTTCCTCTTACTAGGCTCTCCTGATTCACTCGACTCCGATTGCTCTGCTGGTTTATCTTGTTTTAATGCTTGTGCCCTAGTAACTGCCTGTATAGGTGCCACATTACTGCTACTTGAACTTGAATCCGCCACTAAGCGTACCACATTAATGGGTGTAATCTTGGGTGCGCTAGAGGGGTTTCTTGGACAATCTCTAGGGAGATGGTCTTTGCCACAATCAGGGCAAAAAGCCTGTATTGTGATAGCCTGTCCTTGACTCGGAGATGGTGGGTGGGGACAGTCACGAATGAAATGGTCACCTTGACATCTGAAACAAGATCCTCTAGGGGCTTGTGGTCTCATTTGTCTCAACTGGGGCCTAGGGTTAGGATTTGTGTACATGACATTGGAGTATTCTGGCTCCCAATTTTGCTCCATAGGTGGTACCTCATATTGATACGAGTAAATCTCACTATGTTCAGGTGACTCTGTGTAATACGTATGTGGACTACCTTCATGGGAGTAGTCTGAACAATGAGCATGAGAATCATTATCTGGTATCCATGGGGTTAGGGGCACCAATGCTCTATTTGGATTTTCCTCTCCCACAGCATATTTGACTGGAAGGGCAGGCACTGGTGGTTGGTTTCCCAAGACTGGTTGTGGCCTATATGGTGCCTGATTTTGCTGTTGTGGTCTATAATATGGCTGTTGGTATTGGTTCTGATACCTACCTTGTGGGTAAGGTTGCTGATAATTCTGTCTAACCGTCTGCCTATTGTAGGGATAATCCTGAGCCGTGTGGTTTGTGTATTTTCTCTCAATAGTGCAATATGGAGCATTCCTTTCTCTAATGTTTTGGTTTTGCATTGGGCATACATTAGCCATGTGGTCACCCCCACAAGTATAACACCGATTCACTGGAGTGACTCTCTGTGTTTGTTTATTTTGGACTCCCAGCTTCTTGGCAACTTGCTCAGCTATCTCCTCTATTTCCGTGGAGATTTTTGAAGTATGACTAGTAGAACTATCTGAATCCTTATAGAGTTTGGATAATCCTAACTCCTCACCCAAGTTATCTTCTATGTCAATGCATGTCCGCACGCACTCTTCTATGGATCTAGGCTCTTTCAAATATACATATGATCTTAACTTTGTGCTCAGTAAGCCATCTAAGAACAAAGCCACTTGTTTGGCTGGTGTGGGTAACTCGGGAGCAGGGCATCTTTCTAGGTACTGTCTGAACCTTCTACCTGCTAGTCGCACTGTTTCTTGGGGTGTCTGCTTGAAACTGTGGATCAAGGATGATGTGTTATGCCTGATACCACTCTTGGAAAATTCTACAATGAATTCGTCTAGCAGTTGACCTATATCGCGATAGTTGCGACTACTCAATGGTTGAAACCAAGCCAAGGCAGTGCCCTTAAGAGTCAAACCAAATGCCTCGTATTGGGCGAATAAATCCTCAACCTGTTCAGCTCTTAACACTTGTTTGAACTCGGCCACATGATCATAAGGATCTCCTGACCCGTCAAAATAATTCTTCATTGCCTTGATCACTTGAGTGGGTCTAAGGGTTCTTGGGTGCTCTCGGGGTCTGGGCAATGGAAAATCATGTTCATCTCTTTTTTGCCTATGTGCTTGATGTCTCTCTCTTTCAGGTCTTTCATTTTCAAATCCTGATCTATTCTTGCCCACGGTGTGTGCAAAACTTACCTCAGGTCTCTCTCTAGTTCTTTCTCTCTGGGCTTCATGAGCGTGGGATGATCCTACTCCTTGGAGGCCATGGGAAACATTGGATCTTGGTGGGGGGAAAATCAATTCATTCTTCCAAGTATATGCATGTCTATCATGTTCTGTTACCAAGAAAATTTTCTCTGATGTGTTATCCAGGTAAACAACTTTGCCTGGCATCTCTGGATCCTTGAACTCGTAGATGATGACTATGCCCAATTGGCTAGGTTGATCTGGCTTGAATCTCCAAAAGGCTTCCTCTGTTTCTCTATTCAAAAATAGTTCTATGCTTTTGTTATCTTGAGGGATCCAGTCTGGAGTGATCACTCGGGTCAAAACTGACTTACCTCTAGGAGTCTGGGATCCTTGTCCTACATTTCCTTGTTCTAGGTCTCCTATTTCATTCTCAGGAATGACATTTCCAAACTCATCCGTCCTATCTGGTAGGTTGGTGACCACATACATGGTTCCTTCCTTATCAATGTATGAACCCTCTTCGAACTTGACCACCGGGTGTTCAAGTCCAAAGGATTGATCTGGATTTTTGAGTTGGACCACTGATCGCCTCAGACCATCCTCATAGATGCGAGCACCTAATTGGTTGGTCCGAATATATTCCAACTGTGTCTTATAGGGACCTTCTGGTGTTTGTAGATGGGCAGTCCCTGAGCCACCTGCAGGTTTTCCCATACTAAAAGACATTTCTGAATCACTTGTGTCTGAACTTAGTAAAAGATGACCACTTAGTTGTTGTGCCCAAGACTTGGATGTATGGTTGACACTAGCCTCAGAAGATCTAATGCTTTGTTTATCCTTGCCTAAGTGTCTACCAGATCTCAGGTTCATAAGCTTTAGTCAAGAGTCCAAATTTTCCCCTTGGTATGGTTCAAAATTCTTTGGAGTCCCCTTGGTTCCCTAGTCCCACTTGAGGGTCAACTTCAAATTATCCTAGCTCAAAATCAACATGTTATTCTTGAAAAAAACAGTTGAGGTCGTGTAGGATTTGAAACGAGCTTTCCAACGAGCTATAGAGCTCAAAAAATGGACTTTGGATGAAAAAGTTATGCCAATTCAGGCTCCTGGGGGTCAAAACAGGCAAACAGGACCTTTGGAGAAAATCGCGATTTTGTAAACTTTCAGAGAATCGCGATTTTGTGAACTTTCAGAGAATTGCGATTTTGTGAACTCAGAAAATCGCGATGTTGAGCACAAAATCGTGTTTCTGAAAATCGCGATGTTGAGCACAAAATCGTGTTTTTGAAAATCGCGATTTTGAGCGAAAATTCGTGTTTTCACAGAATCGCCTTTTTCACAAAATCGTGTTTTTGGCTGAAAATCGTGATTTGTGAGAATCGCGATTTTGATCCCGCTAAAAATCGTATTTTCTCAAAATCGTGTTTTTGGCATGAAAATCGCGATGTTGAGCACAAAATCGTGTTTTTGAAAATCGCGATTTTGAGCGAAAATTTGTGTTTTCACAGAATCGCCTTTTTCACAAAATCGTGCTTTTGGCTGAAAATCGTGATTTGTGAGAATCGCGATTTTGAGCCCGCTGAAAATCGTATTTTCTCAAAATCGTGTTTTTGGCATGAAAATCGCGATTTTGAGCACAGAATCGTGTTTTAGAGAATCGTGTTTTTTGTCATGAAAATCGCGATTTTGAGCACAGAATCATGTTTTTGAAAATCGTGATTTTGACTCTGAGAATCGTGATTCACAAAATCGCCTTTTTTTTTTCACAAAATCGTGTTTTTTTACTGAAAATCGTGATTTTGTGAGAATCGCGATTTTGAGTAGGGAATCGTGTTTTCTCAAAATCGTGTTTTTTGACTGAAAATTGTGATTTGTGAGAATCGCGATTTTGAGCACAATCACAGAATCGTGATTCTGAGAATGTCCACAGAATCGTGAGTTTTTCAGCCAACTTTTAGGCGGGAAAACAGAAAATCGTGATTTTTCAAAAAATTTTGAATTTTCACAGAATCGCGATTTTCATCACAGAATCGCGTTTTTTGGCGGGAAATTCAAATTTCTGAGCGCCGGCTATGGCGAGCTTCGTATGAGCAGAAAATCATGAAAAAAACACAGCGCTTGCTCTCCCTTGCTTCTCCTAACTCCATCCCACACAATAATGCATGAAAAATGGTATGAAGATGGTGAAAATGCACTAAAAAACAAGAATTTTCTATGAAGAAGAAGGTGGAAGAAGGTGGAGATGATGATGATGATGAAGATGAAGAGGAAAAAACAGAAAATGAACTGAAATGACAGTTTTTTAACCTTCCAACGTCGCAAATCTACGATCTTACCATCACAACGCTCGTCCTCGAAGCTCTCTCCCTGGCAACGGCACCAAAATTTGGTGTAGCTCAAGCGTAAGCACCACCTCCTTTACTTGTCAATCCGCGGAGACGTGAGGACCGGTATGAAGACCACGAGCAAGTGAAGGCACAAGTGCGTGAGTGAAAGCACACAAACATGCACACACATACACACACACGCGCGCAGAGTAAGATCAAAGAGAGGAACAATGGAAAGCTTAGATTGCAAAAGAGTTCTCTTACACAAGTTCTATTCTCTAACAAGCTAACCCCAAAAATGAGCTCTCTAGCTCTTTTTATAGTTTTTTGACTAGTTTTGGCCATGTCCAGACCTAGTGTCCGGCCTAGTTAAAAATTAGGTTCCAGGGCTTATTTGAGGGCTCAAACGAAGTCTAAAAATTATGAAAATTGGTACCGCTGCACATTTATGTAGGTTTTTGAGCCTAAAACATTAGAGTTGATAGACACTTGCAGGTGTTGTTGGCTAGTTTTTCGGCTATGCATTCAACCTTTTAGTGTCATTTTACTACATATATTGAGCACATACAGACCATGTACCCTTATGTGGATACCGCTTATGTATGTCCATGTGGTCATTGATATAGCGGTTACATTTTTGCATAAAGCATTTTACGTTTGATAAAGAGGGTCGTGGTGAGGTTTTCTCAACTGGGAGACACCTAGATGTCGGGGTCTCTTTGGTGATGCAAGTGGAAGACTTACCCAGCCTTGCCATAGGAGATGTATGACAGCTGTTCATAGGTGGTCGATAAGCCTAGTTGGCTTCTATTGGGTAATTGATTATATGCAGTGGAGTCAGTGATTCACTATGTAGATAAACATGTAAGTACTTGCAGTTTTATGATACTTTGACACTCGTCATATGCTCATTTTGTAGAGGATACTCTGGCAAAATTTTTATAGATTTTTGGTTTTGTAAACTATATAGTGATCGGTTTACTCCTTGATACACTTATTCGGTGGTGTTTGAACTCTTCTAGCTACATTATCATTCTATTTAGTTCTCTACCATAATGGCATCATATGTCTCAAGCACATATGGTGGATCAGGGTCTAGTGCTAGTGTTCCAAGGAGGAGCTATAACTTGCAGGGAAAAGACCATTTTGAGATTCGAAAATTTGATGGCACAAACTTTTCTCTATGGATCAGATTAAAGATGTGCTTATTCAAAGGAGGCAATCAAAGCCTATAAATGGAATTTCAAAGAAGCCTATTGACATGGATAAATATTATTGGGATGAATTTGATGAAATGATCAGGTCTACCATTAGCTTGCACTTGGCAGATAATGTTTACTTTACAGTATTAGATTGTGAAAGTGTAGAGGAGCTTTGGAAGAAGTTATGAAATACATATGAAAAAGAGACGGCATCAAATAAAGTGTATTTGATGCAAAAATTATATGAACTTCGCATGAAGGACACATATATTGTTGCTACTCATCTAAACGAGTTTGATGCTATATTCTCTCAGTTACAAGCTCAGAGATGGATATGGATAATGAAATGAAAGCAGTATTGCTGTTATGCACCTTGCCATCATCATGGGATACGTTTTGCACAGCTATTAGCAATAGTGCACTTGGTGGTAAACTTGTCTATGATGACATATGTGGAGCACTCTTGAGTGACAAGGTTCGTAGAAAATCTATGGTTGGCGCTCAGAGTGGAGATGCATATAATGTTCACGATTCTTACCAAGGAAAGAATCAACAATGTGACAGGAGCAAGAACAAGGAAAAGAATGGTCAACAGAATAAGAGTAGAAGTAAATCAAGCAAGAGGGATATCGAATGCCATTATTGTCATAAGAAAGGACACATGAAGAAAGATTGTCATGCATTAAAGAATGATAAAGGTAAAGGATAGAATGTTGATGGACATGTTAAATAGTTACCTGCACCATCTACTTCGACTGTGAAGATTGAAGAAATTAATGCTATTTTTTATGATGCTGATGTGTTGACACTTGATAGTACTGTTCCAACTAAGGGTCTTATGGATGATTCTCTTTCCCACACAGGGCTGCTAGATTCTGGTGCTTCTTTCCATGTGACACCACACAAAGAATGGTTCTCTAATTATGCAGCAAAGTCTCCTGGTACCGTGAGACTTGGTGACTGTTACCAGTGTGATGTTGTGGGGATGGGAGATGTGGTTGTGCAGTTCATTGATGGTTCAAAATTTAATATGTATAATGTATGCCATGTACCTCAGTTATCACGGAGTTAGATGTCAGTTGGTCAACTTGATGAACTTGGCTACAAGGTCTTCTATGCTCAGTCCTTTCGTATATCAAAGGGCAATATGGTCATTGCAAAAGGAAGCAAAGTTGGTTCACTTTATCCTTTATTTGTATCACAGAAAGAACACTTGTTAGCTATTATTAAACAGCCTATGGCTTGTATTGGGCATGGTTGGTTGGGCCATATATATCGTAGTGGAATGGAAAATCTTTCTCGTTCTGGCTATTTGTGTTATTTTCTCTGATTTTTCATTTTGTGAGCATTGTCAATATGGAAAGCAAACCAGAAATGTGCATAGAATGCATATTGACTCTTCAATTCAGCCTTTAGATCTCATTCATACAGATGTGTGTGGTCCTATGCCCACTAGGTCCTTAGGTGGTTCTCTTTACTTTGTCACTTTCATAGATGATGCTACTAGAAAAGTTTGGATATATCCTATCAAATCAAAGGATTAGGTATTCCCTACTTTCAGAAAATGGCCTGCTTCAGTTGAGAATGAAAAAGGAACTAAGCTTAAGGCTTTACATTCAGATAATGGCGGTGAGTATACCTCACATGATTCATAGATAGTTTATAGCTCCGTATACGATTCATAGATAGTTTATAGCTCTGTATACCCCAGTACAGAATGGTGTAGTTGAAAGGATGAATAGAACTATTCAAGATAGAGTAGTTTCTATGTTGCATCATGCAAACCTCTCACAAGGCTTTTGGGCAGAAGCAGTATTGACTGTAGTTCATGTGATTAACCTTTCACCTAGTACTGCCAAAGTTCTGAAAGTGGCACAAGAGTTAGGGACAGAGAAGCCACAATATTATGATCATCTTCGAGTTTTTAGATGTGAAGCATATGTTCATATACCCAAGAATCGTAGACAAAAGTTGGACCATAAGTCAAAGAAATGCATTTTCTTGGATATGGTCGAGAAGGACAATTTAGATATCACTTATGGGATCCTGAAACATGGTCAGTGATTAGAAGTAGTGATGTCATTTTCAATGAGTCTAAGATGCATAAACAACCCATTAAGGAGGTTGAAGTGAGAAGAGTGATGTTTGAGGATACTAGTCCTCCAATTAGCATGCATAAAAATGCTCATAGGGACATTCAAGAGAATGTTTAATTAGATCAGTCTGCACATGTTCCTGTTTAGCAATCGTTGAGACACTCCACACCTGTCTCACATGCACCTGATAGATATGTTCCAGGTTTAGATTTTGTTATGCTAACAGATGCCGGTGAGCCTTCTTGCTACAAAGAGGGTATGCAGATAGAGGATCATGTCAAGTGGGAGCATGCCATGAAGAGTGAGTTGGATTCTATTGACAAGAATGATACTTGAAATTTAGTACCTTTGCCAAAGGGCAAGAAAGCTTTACCATGTAAATGGGTATATAAGCTGAAATTCACATTAGATAATGCTTCTCCAAAGTATAAAGCACGACTTGTTGCAAAGGGTTTTAAGCAAAAACATGGTGTTGATTTTGAAGAAATCTTCTCTCCAGTGGTCAAGATGACTACCCTACGCATGTGTTGCAGAAGAAGCACAAAAGAGGACCCCCCAAAATTTTTTCACATTTTGGGCACAATTTTTCTTCTTCAAAATCCTTTAAAAATCCCTTGAAGCTATGTAAATGCACTAGAGGAGTCCTCTAGATGCATAAGCCCTAATCATTGTATCATAATTCTTGTAAAATATTAGGAAATTAGAGTTAGTCAATAAAAGTGCCGGTCTCTTGTGTGAAAGGATCATTTTTAGGGCACATGTATATAAGTCACTGTGTGACTCTTGTAAAGAACTTTTTGCCATTGTGAGAATTGAAGGAGATTGGCAAATTTGCCTCTTTCTTGCTGATTTCCTTCTTCTCCAAGAACTTTGGTGTGTGTGTAATGCTTGAAATGTGTGTGTAGTATTGCTATCCCTTCCCATCGCTTTTGTACTACTGTAGCATGTGTGTGAGCCATAACGAGTTGGGAAGGTAGTTGAAACAAGATACATGCATTGTAGCTTAGATACTTCACTTAGCATCATGCGTGCACATGTCTTCATACACTTGGTACGTCTAATTCCACGGATTGATAATTAAACGTGTATTAATCCACCACTATATGCACTTGTGGGGCGATCGAGGTATCGACACAAGTCCCTAAGACTTCATGACTTAGGTACACATTATGTTGCTTGGATTCATTGCAATGGAGGACTTAGAGCTAGTCCAAATGAATGTGAAAACTATTTTCTTGCATGGAGATCTTACAGATGAGATCTATATGGAACAACCAAAGGGTTATGTAGTTCTTGGCAAGGAAAGTCTAGTTTGTAAGCTCAAGAAGAGCTTGTATGGACTTAAACAGTCCCCTAGACAATGGTACCAAAAGTTTGATGCTTTTATGAAGTCTCAAGGCTATTCTCAAAGCAATGAGGATCATTGTCTCTACACAAAGAGATGCTCAGATGGCAGCTTGATATGCTTGATACTTTATGTCGATGATATGTTGATTGTTGGGAAGTCCTCATATGACTTGTCAATTGTCAAAAAGAATTTGAGTAAGACATTTGATATGAAGGATTTGGGGATGCCAAATATATTCTTGGCATGTGCATTACTAGTGATAGGAGTAAAAGATGCACATACTCGTCTCAAAGTGAGTACATATCCAAAGTACTTCACAGGTTCAATATGCAGGGTGGAAAGGCATTGAGTACAACTTTACCCACATATGTGAAATTGAGCAAGGATGATTGCCCCAAATCAAATCAAGAAAAGGAATTCATGAACAAAATTCCTTATCAGTCTGCTGTTGACATTGCATTTCTAGTGGGAGTTGTGAGCAGATATATGTCTAATCTTGGCAAGAAACATTGGGAAGCGGTCAAGATCATTTTGAGATATCTGAGTGGTACTAAGCACAAGTATCTATGCTTAGGTAGAGGGAAAGCATCCATTATTGGTTAGACAGGTTCTGACTATGCTGGTTGTGTAGACAATCATAAGCCTATATCAGGGTACATTTTTTATTTTGTTTGAGGTGCTATCTCTTGGAGATCTCATCTTCCTTGAGAAGGAGAGCGCACTGTGGTACATCGCCATCAAAATATTTCACTAACTGGGTTAGTTGCTATGACACTCCTATGTCCTCTAGTGGTTTTTGCTTAATGCTTGGTAGCTCATGTATATCTTGGTTGAGCAAGAAGCTGCCTATTGTGGCCACTTCCAGTTGTGAGGCTGAGTATAGGGAAGCTTTCACAATGATTGTTGAGTGTGTGTGGCTTAGACACCTCATGGCTGATTTGGGTTCCTGGATACTTCCTGGCCCTGGTCCATCCTTCCCTTCTTTGTGCTTTCCCTTATTGTGTTGCGCTGAGCCTGTTTGTCTTCTACCACCGCACACATCCAGTGGACGAGGAGATACCTAGGACCTTCAAACAATTGGTTATCTTATCCGATGAAGCGTCCTAGGTGTTCTGTCTCTCTCCTCTACTTGTTTTGCTTCATCGCTAGCTCCTAGTGGATGAGGAGGCTGTGTGCAACCTCCCATGAAATGTCCTGGTTGTTATCTTTCTTTAATTCCACTCCTTAGGACCTGGGTGTTTGGCGTTGTTGCTTGATGCATGCCCCTGCGGGGCTTTGGGCAGAGGGTGGTTCTTTTGCTTTATAATCTTCATTCTTTACTGAGCAGTTTTGGTCTTTGATTTTCTTCTTCTTCTCTTATTGCTTGATTCCCCTTCCACACGTCCCTCCTCCTGAACTCTGTCGTCCCCGACAGGAGTTTTGTGGCGATGTGAGTACGTTTGTATGGCAGCCTACTCTAGTTGATTAAGCAAATTGGCGTGACATATCATGAACTCTTTCCACTGGCTTGACTTCACTCCATCCTTTGGTGCTTGTCGGTGGTCCACAAAGAAGCTTGTTTCATAAGCCACCAGTCTTGCATTAAGATTTGAAGTTATTTTTACAAAAAATTTTGAATCAATTTCAAAGAGGCCAGTGAAAAATGCTTCTTCAAATGTCTACATATACGTGCTTGGCAAAAACATAAGCAGTGAATAGTATGCCATAATAGTTAATCGGCTCGGGATAGTGGAAAGATAAAAAACAAGTGCTTCGGATCCCTGTGTAATGCCGATGAAGTTCAAAAATGTATATTTGGCATGTTGGAAGACTTTAATGACTGTAAGTAACAGGCTGAGAATCTTATTAGTCATTTTGACGGCCAAATCCGGTACAGTCGCATATCGAGCAATCAAAAACTCCATGGTTTTCACTATGAATTCTTTCGTTGGTAGGTAATTATGTGGTGGACTTGGTAATAGTGGATAATTGAGCCATTGATTATTTATGGAACCCTGGCGCTGTCCTTCCCAAAAATGCAACCTGGATCGTCTGCGTGGTATTGGACAAAAAGATGGGTTTACCTGAAGGGCATATGGCGATGCTTCCCATTGTACCCGTAGTGTAGGGTTCTTTTCCAAAAGTTTTCGCCTCCATATAGGGTCAGCTTTTTCAAATTCCTCGAGTATAGTTGAATGTATTATTGCTGAACTAGAGGTTGTTGTCAGGCTCTTTATTTGTCTTGGTCTTTATATATTGCCGTGTTTGCTCTTTAAGGAGTCCATATGGTACATTAAATGGCTTCAATATTTGTTCCAATTTTTTGCTTTCAATCTGAGCTTCCTTCATGACCTTTATTATTTGATCTTCAGATTATGCCGTAAGCTGGGACACCAGTAGTGCCCTCTCATGTCGGCTCAGTTATGCAATATCTCGATGATTACATTCAGATTGGATCTCCGTTTCCTCCCTTATCGACGAATGATGTAAGGGGGGAGAGAGAGGACGTACCTCAATCTCCGCAGTAGCCGCTGTGGATTTTGGAACTACTGGTGTCCCCTCCATTGTCTTCTATGCTAGCTGTTCTTGTAACTGCTTGATCATGTCATCTTTGCTTTTGATTTCTTCAATAGCCTTAATAATTGTGTGTTTGTTTTTGAGGAGCTCTTGTCCAATGACTTTGAGTTGATCACTATCTTCTTTGCATTGTGCTATATACTGATTTTTGGCTGTTTTCCATTTCAACCTTAGTGCGGCAGTATCATCCATGTATCTTTTCTCCCATTCGGCAATGATTGCCTGCTCCTACTTGAGCTGATCTTCATACCTGGCTATCTTTTCCTCCATTGCCTTTATGTCTTTGTCTGGCACTTCCTGAGCCTCTATAGGTTGATTACTTAGAAGAGCTGTCATCAGCTCCTTGTTTCTGTTCCTTAAGTTTTCTGCCTCATCCATGTATATCTTGATTTGTGATTCCAATATTTTGCTTCTTGCATTCATCCGTGTCTTCTCAGTCTCACTAGCCTCATATTTCTGTTGTAACTGCTGTAGTTGCTCTTTCAATTTCTCATTTTCTGTTTCTAATGTTTTGCATTGCTGCTTGGCCTCTTCAACTTCATTCTCTTTATGTGTTATGTGCTCCTGTGCTAGCCTTAATTGTGCTGAAAGGTTCTTACCCATTTCATGAAGTTCATACTTTTCCTGCATCGCTTTATCATAGTCAGCATCAGCCTCAAGAATCAATTGTTGTGTATCCATAGCAGTTTTGATCATGTGTTGAACTATTGGCTTGAGCTGAGGGACGTCGACATTCAACCACGTTTTTGGAATGCTTGGAGCTTCTCCTGTTTGTACATCCTTGGCGTGCTCCACATGGATAGTCTCATTATGTGGTTGTCTGATTTGTAGTTGTACTTTTGGTTCTTTTCTGTCTTCGTCTAGGTCGATAATTTTTGTGGCACTCCTTTGAAATGTAACGTCCATGGGGAGGGTTCTGCCATGACCCTTATTGGAGTGAAGGGTTCTGATTCTTCAATCGTAGTCTCTTTTGATTCTTCCTTGGGATTCTTGAATGACCCCTTTGCTGTAATCGTAGTCTCTTGGATTTGAATTTTGGAAGTTTCACTTATTTTGATTACATGTATCCCATCTTGGTTTGCCTCTTTGCTTGCAGTGTCTTGATTGGGGTTGATGGGGGTGTCATTCACCTTTATGCCCTTGTCTTCTGCATTGTAGTTTACTTTGTTTAGCTCCTCCCATTGTCCATCATCTTTTGACTCACTTCGAATATCCGTATTTAATAGTGAGGTGTCTAGCTCTTCTTGTGTATCTGAAGAGGAGCTTGAATTGACCAACCCTAATTCTTGGTATCAATGCACCTTGGTTAGCCTCTTTTTTACTTCCATGTCTTGGTGGGCTTGTTGGTAATGGTGCCCTTGCACTAGTAGATTAACTTGACCTTCTGTGTATTGATGTGTGTCTTCCAGGGCTCTTATTAATTCCTCTTCTGTAATTGGTTGGTGCTCTTCAATTCTTGTCTTTGGGAGCATGTGTACCCTTTTTGTGGCTGTGACTTCAGCTTCTACTTGCATTACTTCCCTTAATCGCTTTGTACCCCTCATTTTGGGTTGAGAGCTAGTTTCTGCCTCCTCAATGATCTTGACTCCTTTTTTCTTTCTTGGGACTGTGGCGACCTTGGCATATTTAGCCATGGCTGTCGATGATGGCATTTCTTGGAGGTGCTCTCTAATACCTAAGGCATGATATATCAAGATGGTCAGAGCTACACTGCCGTTCAGGAACTTCTTGTGATTCCACTGCTTCTTTGCCTCGAATAGCCTTTCTTGTATGTATGGAGTCATATTAATTTGATTTCCAATTTGTTTGATAGCGTGTGATAGCAGCTAGACGATGATCTTCTAAGGAGTAGTGTATCGATGCATGTTAGGAAAATAGAAGTGCTGATGAATGAGTCTGACTTCTTCTTCTATGTCAATCCGATTGATGTCAGTAAAGGTTCTGGTCTTTGCCCCTCGACTTTCTTCTTTTAATACAGTAGTTCCATCCTTCTCCCATCCAAAAGCTTCTTTGATTAAATCATGTGTAAACTGAATCACAACCCATTCACCTACTGCATCCATGACTCTGGCCTCTGGCACCAATGGATCATGTAGTGCTGGCTGCAATGTATTCATAACTTGCGTGCACCTTTGGAAGTCGGGTTTGTAGATTGGTAATTCAAAATATTTGTGGATGCCCGCTTTCTTCATGATGTCAATGGTAGATGGGAGCTCATGTACCACCTTAAAACCTTGAGACATGATTGGGAATTGATGATCCGTGTCCATGATCTTGATTGTTATTAGAAATAGATAATCCCCTGCTCGTTGATCTTCTCTAAACCATTGTCCTTTTGCTTTTGTCACGCCTTGTAAGGGGAATTCCAATCCTTCTTCCTGAATAGTTGCTTCAGAATCTTCAGAAGACATCTGCACTTGTATTGAAAAGATCATTAGCTTCAATAGAAGACATAGCATTAGTGCTGTGAATTGCAGTGGCATGTCGTTCCTTTTGTCACTCCGTTCCCCTAGCTTGCACAAGTAAGATCTCTTACCACATTTTTTCTTTTCTTTTTTGAAAGAAAACAAGGATTAGTAAAGCCGAAGCATTTATTTATTTACATAGTAGGTCCATTCCTAAGGGAGTTGAAGCTATGACCTATTCCCCCTTGGAGGATGTGCACCACTAATTCTATTATGTACATCAAGTGCCAAATGCCTGGCCTCGTAATGTGGCCCTATTATGCATACTTTAGGTGCATTCGATACTTCATGAGTGCAATTGGGAGCTTGATGGTTCTCTTGTTCAGGTTCATGCACTTTCTTTGGTTTCCATATCCACCGGAGCATTGAAGTATGAGCTCTTGTCCTCTCATCATGTCGCCTTTTCCTTGGTGTAGCTTCTTGAATCGCCGGCGTCTTCTTAGCTACAAACTTGCTTTTTCGATGTACTTGTTTGGTCTTGTTTGTTCTTGTTTGGTTTTGCACTTCGGTCTCGTCGATAGGCTGCTTCTTTTTGGTTGTCAATTTCTTGTCGTGCCACTTGTCATACATTCTTTGGAATCCATATTTGTCGGTGGTTCCTTGTGCCGCTACTAATGACTTTGGGAGCCAAACTCTCAACAGATCCTTTGATTCTGGTCTTTGTGATGAGGAATTCACATCCGTCTGCACCTTCGGATTATGATTGACTTGTGTTTGTGTTGCTCCCCTTGATCCATTCATTTGATCCTTGCGAACCCATTTCAGGTTAGGATGTCTGTATTGTGGAACTCTGCCGATAGAATTCCATGTTGATGATTTTAGTGTGGCTTTGGTGGGCTCTGTTTTTGTTTGTTTATGATTTGCGTGGAGTGAACCTGCTTCCTCCTCTGTCGCTTTGGTGCTTAAAATCTGATCTACCTTTGGTTGTCTTTCCTACAGCTTATTTATGGGTTCAATTGCTCTGTCCTTCTCAGTACTGTGCTTAACATTCTCGAAGATGCTTGGTCCATGAGATGGTTTCTCTTCTAAAAGGCTAAAGATTTCCTTGTGTCCCACTTTGGCGGAGATGTATCCTTGAGCTAGATGAATACCCACTTCATTCTCGATTATCCAGTCTTGCCCTAGTATTAGATTCTCTATGAGATCCTCATCTTTACACACCAAGACTCATTGTTCCATGGAGGAATTTCCTAGGTGGAGGGATACGGTAGTTTCTCCCATGCATTCTATGACTTGACCTTGGATACCTATCATATGTGCCTTAGTAGGTGTGATGTTTGCATGGAGAGGCATGATGATTGTATTCCGCACACAACTAAGTGCTGCTCCTTAATCTATTAAATCATCTATCAATTGGTACTCTGTCTTGCCAATCCCTAGGTTTAGGTAGGGTTTAGATATGCTATGGTTCTGCCCATTGGAATGATGAACTTGGTAGTTGGCATGGGAATAGGCTCTTCAACTAGTAGGTATCGTTCGTCTCTTTGACTAATCCACTCTTTCCGTTTCTTAATACGTTCCAAGGCTTCTTGCCGTGCCTGCTCTCTAATCCGCTCTTCCTCTTTCTTCTTATTTTGCGCACCTACGAGACATGCTAACATTTGATCCATCAATGGCTCCATAAACCGTTTCACTCTACATCCACTTATGTAGTTGGGAAGAATATCTCCATCCAGAGTAGCTAGATTAACTGCTCCGCTCGTCGAGATCCTATTAATGATTAGAGGTCCATATCCACATTTTTGTAATTTCTTGGCATGTTGCTTCAAGGTGTAGACCAGGACCAGGTCTCCTTCTTTTAGTCCTTTGTCTTTTATGTGTGCATCATAATATGCCTTTTGCCTTCTCTTGGCCACGTAGATTCCTACGCCAGCCTGCAACCGCGTTTCATGTAGTTTCTCGATTTAGTCTAGTTGTTGGGATAATTCATGTCCGATCCATTCATGCTGTCGGGCTATTCTCAACATGGGTACTAAAAAATGTTAGTATATGATCAATGTCTACCCCTCATGATTGTATGCACATTTTGTAAGGCCCCCTTTATGAGGAGAAGCCAAGCGTGCATTACCCAATTGATGGGAATCCCAACTTGCATGTTGGATGAAGGTCATATTGGACCATGTAAGGTATTATAAGGAAAGGAAGTTACCAGGGTCCCCAATTGTGGGGTCCGGGGCAGCGGTGAGCAGCCCCGGCTGGGGGGTCCAAGGGGGCCAGCGGGCCCCCTGGTGGAGGTCCGGGGGCAGCGCCCCCGGCGCGACGGTAAAGGGAATATTCCCTGTCGGAGTCAGAAATCATTTATAGGTCGGTTCAACCAGTCTAAGCCGTGTATGACAATTACGCGGGCGGTGGCTGCCCACGCTCTACCGCCCATGTATAGCCGTCCATGGCAGGCCACCCATGATCCTATATATACATGACTTCTGCACTACCTAAGACACTGAGTTGAGCCAGCATACCTCTACCTTGTATCTCCCTATCTAGAGTTGTCTAGATCACCATTTAAGCTCTACCTTGAGAGCGCACGGGTGGACAACGCCATCATCTTTGTACTTGATGCTACTAGAAAATTTTTGAGATTCTCCTATATCTGTTATCTTCTCTGCTATTGCTCCTGTGTTATATTGCGTAACTATTGTCTTACATGGTATCAGAGCTATAAGGTTCAAATAGCTTGAGAAGTATCATTATTTTAGCCTACTAGCAGACTAGAATATCAGTAGATTATTCGAGTGATTACATGATGGCTTCATCGTCGAACACTAGTCTTGGTGCTTCAGCTAATGTTAATGCTGCACCTATTCGAATTTGTCCACCTGCATTCACTGAAGGGAAGCTGGATGGAACCAACTATACACTCTGGAAGTTCAAAATTTCTGCAATTTTGGACTCCTATGAATTACTTGACACTGTCATGGGACCGATGGGATTGGATCTAGAGCCTATACCAGTTGAAGATCTAGCAAATTCAAGATTGATGATTCAGCCAGATCCAGATCTTCTACGAGCTTGGAAGAGGCGGAATGCTGATGCATTATGTGCGATTGTCACTAGTGTAAGTGATTCTGTGCTTACTTTAGTTCAACATACTACTAAAGCACATGAGGCTTGGGGCATATTGGCTCGACAATATGAGACCAAGAACCACACTAGAATACAAAATTTAGAAAACTGTTGGCAAATGAAAAGCATTCTGATTCTGAAAAGGCTGAAGATTTTATCAAACGGATAAAGCATCTTCAAGATCAATTGGCCGCAGTTGGTGTTGTTATAACACCAGAAGAGTTGGCTCGAAGATCTGTACGTGTTCTTCCAACAAAGTATGATGGATTAGTAACAACCCTTAACACTCAGGTAAGGCCAACTCCTCTTACATTTGAAGAGTTTTGTGCGATGCTTTTAGAAGAAGAGATGCGGCTGAAGAATCGGCAAAGTACAACCGATGCTGCATTCTCAGCAAATGCAAAAGGTAAAGGCTCTTCAGAGGGATCAAAGAAGAAGCCAAAGAAGAAAAAGTTCACAGGAAGTTGCTTCTATTGTGAAAAGAAAGGCCATGCCATCAAGGATTGCAAAAAGAAGCAAGCTGATGAACGGAATGGGACTGTAAAATCACCATGGAAGAACAAAGAGTCTGCAAACAACACAGAGCTGGAACTTTGGGTAGCTATTGAAGAGGTATGTTCATCTGCTCAAGCTCGTGTTGATGAGCCATGGATTTTAGATAGTGGAGCTTCTCGCCATATGACTAGTAAAAAGGATTGGTATAGTTCCCTAGTGCCTCTGCGGGAATCCATCAATGTAGTGGTGGGAAATGACTCCAAGTGTCCAGCTGAAGGAACTGGAATCATCTCTTTTATCACTTCTCCAAGTGTTGAGAAAAAGTTATCCGATGTTCTCTATGTACTCAAAAGAAATTTGTTGTCAGTTTCTGCAATAACAGATCGTGGACTCGAAGTCAACTTCAATAAGAGTGGTGCGGAAATCATGGATTCATCAGGTAATGTTGTAGGTAAAGGCATACGACGGGATAACTTGTATGAGTTAAGTGCTTTAACTGCTACAGAAGATAAAGATGTAAGCAGGTTATGGCACCAACGATTTGGGCATCTTGGATTTGCAGTTTTGAAGGAGATGCAACGAACAGGGATGGTTGCTCATTTGCCTGCATTTTTAGAGTTGCAGGAACCTTGTGAAGCTTGTATGATGGGCAAGCAACAACGAAAGGCGTTTCCAAGAGAGACCAGCAATCGATCTCAAGCTCCTCTAGAGTTGGTACATTCTGATCTCTGCGGTAAAATGTCTACACCTGCTTTAGGAGGATCTTTCTACTTCTTGCTGTTAGTCGATGATTATAGTAGAAAGATGTGGGTTTATTTCATTCGAGAGAAGGCTGATGCTTTTGAAAAATTTAAAACGTGGCATAAGTATGTAGAAAATGAATCAGGAAGGAAACTGAAGAAATTTAGAACAGATAGAGGAGGTGAATTCTTGTCAACAGAATTCAACAATTATTGTAAGGAGCATGGTGTGAAAAGGAAACTTACCACAACTCATACACCCCAACAAAATGGCGTTGTTGAGCGCAGGAACAGGACAGTAGTTGAAATGGCTCGTTGTATGTTGAAGGCTCAAGACATGCCTGATTCATTCTGGGCAGAAGCAGTCAATACAGTAGTCTACATCCTCAATCGAAGCTACACAAAAGCACTGAAGGGGATGACTCCTGAAGAAGCATATTCTGGTAAAAAGCCTTCAGTTTTGCATTTCAGAATTTTTGGTTGTTTCTGTTATGCACATATTCCTGATTCAACAAGATCAAAGTTGGATTCAAAAAGCAAAAAGTGTGTCTTCCTAGGATATAGTGAAGAATCTAAAGCATACAGGTTATGGGATCCTGAGGCAAGGAAGATTTTTGTCAGCCGAGATGTGGTGTTTGATGAACGACCATACTTAGTAGAAGATAAAGGTAAATCTACTATCTCATCAAACGGAGAAATATCTCACCTTGTGCCTATCAAAAGACAGGTTAAAGTTGAGGAGGAGGAAACATCTGATGGAGAAATTTCCTCAATAAAAAGCCAACCAATTGTAGCTGCACAGCGTAAGCCACTACCGAAGTGGGCACAACAGCTCTTTGATGATCACAATCCACGTGTAGATGTACCAGAATCATCATCGGATGGATTACGAAGATCAAAGAGAATAGAGGAGCAAAGAAGAGCCTCAGAACACATTGTTAACATGGCTCTAATGGTAGATATCATGGGTTCGATAAAGGAACCTACCACCATTGAAGAAGCCATTGATTATCCAGGTTGGAGAGCGGCAATGCAGTCTGAGTATGATAGTATACTAAAAAATGATACATGGGATCTAGTCGACTTGCCGCCAAAGAAGAAGGTAATAGGTACTAAATGGATTTGGAAAGCTAAGTATAAAGCTGATGGAACATTAGAAAAGTATAAGGCACGATTAGTTGCACAGGGTTTTTCACAGATTGAAGGATTTGATGTTCAAGAAACTTTTGCACCAACAGCACACATGACAACTATTCGGACGGTACTTGCAGTAGCTGCACAAAAGTCCTGGCCTATTTTCCAGATGGATGTCAAATCTGCATTTTTGAATGGTCACCTCAAGGAGGAGGTATATGTATCTCAACCACCAGGTTTTGAGGTGCCCAATTCAGAAAATAAAGTTTGCAGGTTGAAGAAAGCTTTGTATGGAGTTAAGCAAACTCCACGGGCTTGGTACCAACGAATAGATCATTTTTTCAAAAATATGGGTTTTGAAAGAAGTACTTCTGATGCTAACTTGTATGTAACGAAAAGGGATAGCAAGCTAGTTGTTGTCATTGTATATGTAGATGATTTGATCATTATAGGAGATCATCAGGAACTCATCAATCAAACTCGGATCAGCTTGGGAACTGAGTTTGAAATGACAGACTTAGGTCTACTCCATTTTTGTCTGGGAATTGAAGTATGGCAAAGGAAGGATGACATTTTCATCTCACAAAAAAAATATTCCAAAGAAATTCTCAAGGCATTTGGAATGATGGACTGCAAACCAACTAGCACACCTATGGAGGTAAATCATAAGCTATCTATGGATGATAACATGCCTGATGTAGATGCTAAGAAGTATAGGAAGCTCGTTGGAAGTCTTATTTTTCAGTGCAACACTAGACCAGACATTTGCTATGCTGTTGGAGTGTTAAGCAGGTTTTCCAACAAACCTAAGGAGAGTCACTGGAATGCTGGAATGCGAATTCTAAGGTACATTGCAGGAACCTTGGATTTTGGTATTTTGTATACCACAGGTGATACACTCCAAGGATATTGTGATTCAGATTAGGCTGGAGATTGTGATTCTAGAAAATCAGTTTCTGGATATTGTTTCTCACTTGGTTCAGGAATATTTTCTTGGGTAAGTAGGAAGCAATCAACTCTTGCACTCTCCTCCACTGAAGCAGAGTACAAAGCAGCTTGTTTTGCTTCTTGTGAGGCGGTCTGGTTAAGGAGAATTCTTGCAGATCTAGGCTTTCCATCAAATATGCCAACTGTACTCAAGTGTGATAATCAAAGTTGTATGGCTATTGCAAAGAACCCAGTATTTCATGCTCGCACCAATAACATAGAAGTACAGTACCATTACATTCGTGAGCTAATTGAAGATGAAATTGTGGAGCTAGAATATTGCCCAATAGAGGCAAATTGTGCTGACATATTCACTAAAGCACTTGGAAGAGAGCAGCTCAACAAACATCTTCAACAGATGGGCATAGGACCGAGATCTACTTGATTTATCATCGGTAAACATTGAGGGGGGGTGTTAGTATATGATCAATGTCTACCCCTCATGATTGTATGCACATTTTGTAAGGCCCCCTTTATGAGGAGAAGCCAAGCGTGCATTACCCAATTGATGGGAATCCCAACTTGCATGTTGGATGAAGGTCATATTGGACCATGTAAGGTATTATAAGGAAAGGAAGTTACCAGGGTCCCCAATTGTGGGGTCTGGGGCAGCAGTGAGCAGCCCCGGCTGGGGGGTCCAAGGGGGCCAGCGGGCCCCCTAGCTGGGGGGTCCCAGGGGGCCAGCGGACCCCCTGGTGGAGGTCCGGGGGCAGCGCCCCCGGTGCGACGGTAAAGGGAATATTCCATGGAATATTCCCTGTCGGAGTCAGAAATCATTTATATTTGTTAGGTCGGTTCAACCAGTCTAAGCCGTGTATGGCAATTACGCGGGCGGTGGTCGCCCACGCTCTACCGCCCATGTATAGCCATCCATGGCAGGCCACCCATGATCCTATATATACATGACTTCTGCACTACCTAAGACACTAAGTTGAGCTAGCATACCTCTACCTTGTATCTCCCTATCTAGAGTTGTCTAGATCACCATTTAAGCTCTACCTTGAGAGCGCACGGGTGGACAACGCCATCATCTTTGTACTTGCTACTAGTAGAAAATTGTTGAGATTCTCCTATATCTGTTATCTTCTCTGCTATTGCTCCTGTGTTATATTGCATAACTATTGTCTTACAAAAAATTGATTGGCAGGATGGCGTTCTGTCCGTATACTAGATTGAATGGGGTAGTTCCAATGGCAGTCTTGTACGCAACTCAAAAGGCCCAAATTGCATGATGCAATTGTTTGTCCCGGCAGACCTCCCATTATTGACAATCTTTGTCAATACTGTGCATAACACCTTATTGGAACTTTTCGCTTGACCATTGGATTGGGGGTGGTATGGGGCTAATTTTTTATGGATCACTAAAAACTCATCCATTAAAGACTCTATTACTTCATTAATGAAGTGCGTTCCTCGGTCACTCACAATCTCAATTGGTAATTCGAAATGAGTGAATATATGCTCAAAAAGAAACTTAGTAGTGGTTTGCGTATCATTTTTTCTAGTAGCCTTTGCCTCTACCCATTTTGTCAAATAATCTGTGGCCACTATGATGTATTCGGCATGTGACCCTTTGGCCGGTGGATTAATGGGTCCTACGAAATCAATACCCCATTTAGAAAAGGCTTTGGCACAAACCATAGGTCTCAATGGCATGTCATCTCTCCAAATCGGGTATTTAGCCCTTTGGCATGTCTCACAACTTTGTACATAGGTCTCCGCATCCATATGTAAAGTTGGCCACCACAAGCCCACAAAGAGGATCATCTTCACGGTTCTCTCGGCTTAGAAATGACCTCTTGCAGCACCTGCATGTGCCATCTCCAATATGGGTACATTCATGCACATAGTCGTAATTGATTGTCTTTTCCTCTCCTAAACAAGTGTCTTCCCATGAGTACATAATCCTTGCTCATTTCCTCCAGGGATCGTTTTCTTGCTAAGCTAACTCGTTCCTCATGTTCTCTTGTTTTTAGGAATTTCACCAATGTTTTGCTCCAATTGGGTGCTATTGTTGAAAAAGGTATGGATGTATGATCCTCGGGGATCATCTCCTGGCATTCTGCGCAGTTACTCACATAATCATGGACATCCTTAGGCACATGAGCTTGTTCAATCAGCTTCAATTGTTCGTCTTCCTCAACACATCTTAGTAGTACACCGCTGGGTTCTTTATAGTACACACCCCGCAATAATGTGCAAATTCCTCGACTGTAGAATTTCGTTCTTACTTTCTTTATTGCTTGAGTGTAGTGGGCCATGGATGAGTATCAGAATTAGTTTTTCTGCCCATTTTGGACACACTTTCAGGTTAAATAGGTAAGTGTCTGGCAGATCGTCGGGCACTCCACTTGGCGGTTCTCCATGTGTTAACCTAGAGAGGTGATCGGCTCTTACATCGGTATTTCCCTTTTTCACTATTACTTCGAAGTCGAACTCCATCAATAGTAGAAACCATCTCACCAGTCTCCCCGTGTTACAAGACTTATTGACTAGGTACAATAAGGCCTGGTGGTCCATGAAGAACTTGAACTTGTTGGCTAAGAGATAGTGTCTAATTTTTTTCACTGCATAGACCATTCCTAATCCCTCTCGCTCTATAGTTGTATGGTTCCTCTCGGCTTGATTTAGTTGTCTACTCGCATAGGCAATTGGGTGATCTAACTTTCCTTCATTTGCCGGCTGAGTTAAGATGCATCCTGTTGCGTAATTTGAAGCATCCGCATGAATATGAAAAGGCTTGTTCCAATTTGGTGTCTTCAGAATTGGGGCTGTGCTAAGCCGCTTCTTTAACTCATTGAATGCCTTCTCGCATTCCTCTGTCCATGTGAATTGAGTCAAAAGTCCATACAAGGGTTTGGCGATTATGGCATACATGTGGATAAATCGACGGTAGTATCCACAATGTCCCATAAATGCTTGCACTTCTTTTGCATTCTTCGGTCTAGGGAGCTCCAAAATGACCTTAATCTTGTCTTCATCTGTGGATATTCCATTTCTAGAGACTATGTGTCCTAAGATCTTCCCTTGTCTTACCATGAAGACACACTTCTCAGGGTTCAGGCAGACTCTATATTGTCGGCATTTATTAAATATCTTCCGCAATTCAGGAATGTGGTCTTGTCTTTGATTTGAGTATGTACATAGGTCATCTATATACACTTCCATGCTCTTCTTCAAGAATTCTTTGAAAACATGACACACCAACCGTTGGAAAGTAGCAGGCGTGTTAGTGAGTCCAAAAGGCATCACTCGGAAAGCATAGACTCCCCATTCAGTCGCGAATGCGGTCTTATGTTGATCCTCTGTAGCTATGGCTACTTGGTTGTACCCAGAGAATCCGTCTAAGAAGCTATAGACTTCTTTTCCTGCTACTCTCTCCAATAGATGGTTAGTGATGGGTAAAGGGTAGCTATTGCGAATCGTGGCTGCATTCACTTTTTTCAGGTTAAACTCTGAGTTTCCCATTCTTCTTGGGAACAACCACTAGTGGTGATACCCACTCCATGTGTTCTATTTCATAAATGAATCCTGCCACTAGTAGCTTGTCTATTTCTTCTTTTATTTTAGTAGCATAGACCTCATTGTATGTGTAAGGGCATTGTTTTGAGGGTTTTGCCTCTATCGTCATTGGTATTCTATGAGAGCAAATAGAGGGTTCCACACCCTTGAGATCCTTATATGTCCATGTGAATACATCTCGATATTCTCGGATCAATTGTATTAATTCTTCTTCCTCCTCGGTTGACACATCTTTACCTATGTATGTACATCTTTCTTCTCCCCCTTCCACTGTGACTATGATTTTTTTGTTTGTTCTTTGTTATCGTATGCTTCTCCTTCTCTAGCCTCTCTCTTAGGCATTTGAATGGCTATTTTTCTCTCCTCTACTTTGTACCTTTTAAAATGCTCCGGAACCTCAAAAAGATCAGGAATTGGTTTGATCTCACTCACTCTTTCCTCCTGCTTCGGTACTATGGGGGCGGCTTCTATCGCCAAGATCTTGGTAGGCCTTGCTTATCTTTGGTTCGAATGGTGTCTAGGTAGCTTTCTTCTGAATCAAATTCTGGTTCCATTTCTATACTCTCGTATTCCTCTTTCCACTCTTTTTCTAAGATCTCCCCTGCTTCTACTTCTTGAAGGACAACCATGTACAAATTTACATCATAGCCTTCTTCGTCTATGCATTCGTTCATAGTTAGAACTTCCTCATTCACACATACATCTAAGGTTGCTAAGATTTCCATCCATCCATGTGGTTCAAATGTTTCATCAGGGAAGATTTGAGGCATATACATTGGGTCCTCTACAGGTCGGTAGTTAGGATGTCCTATTGGCCACAACTACCTTTTATGATCCTCTTTCTTGGCTTCTTTGCACATCCATAATTGGGTGTCCTCGTGCATCCATGATTGATCGCTTGTTCCAGCGCTATGAATAGATAGGTCATCTTCCTCCTTGTGTATGGGATTCCACTGTAGTGGGGGTACATCTCTATATGAAAATGTATGCAAGTTTATCTTGGTGGTATTTCCTTGATGTTGCAGGTATAATCAATCTCGTCCCCAGTTTTGCACTATCTGCATTTGTCTCATGAAGGGTCATCCTAATATCATTTCATAATTGTTAGCCTTTTCAAATTTACAGAGGGCTAGTGTGTGTTCAAATTCAACTCCATAGGTGGTTAATTTGATCCTTTCTAATATTCCTAAGGGTTTCTCCACATGACCGTCTACTAATTGGAGCTTCATGTGTGTGGGTCGTAAGGCAGGCTTTCCCCATTTCTCCCAAATCTCCTTGGTGGCAATTCCTACTCCTGCTCCTGTGTCTAGTATAGACTTGGTCATGTACCCCTTGTAAGTGACAGGTAGACATGTATTAACTTCGTCTCCTTCACTAAATTCTCCCACCTTATCTACTAGGATTTGTATTTCGATGGGTTTTCTTTTCCCTTGTTTTCCTTTTTGTCCTTCTCCTGCCCTAATTCCAGTTGACTTGCTAATTGTTTCCATAATTGCGGTTTAACCCAGAGTAGTTCTTCCACAGTCAGTTTGCATTGTACTTTTGTATTTTTAAGTTCTGTTAGATTGTGTGAATTCTGATCTGAGATCCCTTTTCCTTTTCCCTGTACTGTGGGTGCTCGGATTATCATAGCTTCCTTTTCATATTCTCCCATGTAATTTGGTAGGGTTGAAATGCTCTGAGCTTCTTCTCTATTTCGGTCTAGTCTTGATACTTCCTCATATACTTCTTCCATGTTGGGATTTGGTTGATAAACTTCCACATCTAATTCCTCAAAGGGAGGCTTAGTCACTCCATTCCTCTTCCATTGTTCTTCTCGGATTCTATTCCATAATTCTTTTGGCCAGTCAACCTCTGAATTAGGTATTGTTGACATAGGTTCGTCCTGGGTTTTCACTCACTCACATTTGTCATCCTTCTCTTTAGGTTCTTTATCCTTGGGTTTAAGACACTCCTTGTATTGCTCCTCTGCTATCCTTGTCTCTGGAAGGGCTGGGATAGTCTTTTCTAGGGCTGCTTGTGCTAGCTCTATAAGTTTCCTGCATATAGCAAGCCTCTCTTTTTCTAATTCTCCTTGTGGGTAAAGTTTTTCGTGTTGTTCCACATTTGGTCCGTCCTTAATTCTAGTTTTGTATGCTTTTAACCACATGTCTAAGTCTTCTGGTTTTGGGTCAGCTAGAATTGATCCGGGTTTCTCTGCGTCTCGAATAAGTGGTGGAATGAGAACTTCTTCCTGAATCTCTGGTTCTTTATGCTCCTTACTGCTTCTTGTGTGTTTTTTGTTTTCTTGACTTTTTTTTTCATCCATTTTTCTTTGAGCTTCTCTCTTCTTTCCTTCCATTTTTGCGCTTTTATATTCTGGGTATTCTCATGTGGATCCTCTGAATCTTTTGCTATTTGAATTTTGGGGTTTATGGTTCTATTGTTTTCTTGTTCCCGATCCGGTTGTTTTTCTTTTCGTTCCTTCGTTTGAGCTCGTGTAATGGCCTTTAAGGGCACGATTTATTCCTTATCACCTCCAGGTGCTTCTATCACTTCAATTACATTAATAGGTGCGGTGTCTTGGGCCTTAGTGGGATTCTTTGGGCAGTCTCTGAAAAGATGTTCCTTCCCACAATCATTGCAATACCCTTCCCAAGTTCTAGGAGGTGGCGGATTGTAAGGCCGAGGACATTCTCTAATAAAATGATCTCCTCCGCGCTTATAACATGGTCCTCTCGGCACTAGAGGTCTAATGGATGGTCTCCCAGGTGCGGGTGCTTTGGGTGCAGTGTACATTAAAGTAGCCACCTCCGTTCCATAGGCCTGGTCATAGCCTTCATATCCATGGTATGCTGGCTCATATGCTGGTTCATACTCAAACATATTGGTTTCATAGGGATAGTAATCTCCTTGGGATAGCTCATATCCAGGGTTTGCTGATTCTACACTAGTCATCGTTGAGGCCGGTACTATGGCTCTTTCCAAGTTCTCTTCTGGTTGGACATACTTCACAGGTACCACATGTTGGGGCTGCGATAGTTGTGGTCCTAACACTGGTTGGGGTTGTGGGTGTTGTGCTTGCTCGTATGGTCTCGGTGCTCCTGGTGGTGTTGGATATGGATTGTACCTGGGCATATCTCTGCCTGGCTCTCTAGGTGGATATCCATATGGCCGATACTGAGGTGGTTGTAGAGGTCGTGCCTGCCTATTGAATGGGCAGTTCTCCATGGTGTGATTGGTGTATTTTTGTTCTATGTGACAGTACAAGGCAATTCCAAGGTAATGTTGTCTATTGTAGGGGTACGTTTGAGGTACTCTGGCTCCTCCTCGGATGCACAAGTGAGTGGGGTTATCTCCTTCACATAGACTACATCTTCGTAACATAGGCACTCTTAAGGCTGGGTGTTGGTAATTTCTTTGTCCTTGGACTCCTAATTTCTTTGCCACTAGCTCCGTTAATTCCTCCACATTAGTGGAATTGGAAGTAACCGTACTCCGAGAGTCTTCTGATTTAGTGGGGCTGGGTGTACTCTTGAGATCCTCTGCTAGATTGTCTTCTAGGTCGATACACTCTTGAAGACATTCACTCAGGGTTTGTAACCTCTTCACGTAAACTAGCGTTCTTAGAGTTCCATTCGTTAATCCATCCAAAAAAAATGATATAATTTTTTGTTGCGTGGGTCTCTCTGCTACCGGACATCTGTCCACATACTAGTTGAATCTTCGCGCAGCTGTTTTCACGGTTTCATTGGGGTTCTGTTTAAAACTATGGATTAAAGATGCAGAATTATGTTTAATCCCTCTCTTAGTGAATTCCCCAATGAATTCTTGAAAGAATTGCTCCATATTTCCAAATTGGTTGGGATCTAATGGCTGGAACCAAGTCAGAGCCGTTCCTATGAGGGTGAGTCCGAAAGACTCATACTGCACGAAGAAGTCGTCTACTTGTTCAGCTCTTAAAACTTGCTTAAATTCTGCAATGTGGTCGTAAGGTTCTCCTAAACCATCATAATGATTCCTCAAGCATTTGGCCACCTGAAGAGGTCTCAATCTTCTCATTGGTTCTGGTTGTCTAGGCATTACAGGAACGCGAGAACTGCTGGCCTAATTGGGGGTATTCCTGGCTGCACTCTTATTGGTGGTCGTGGCCTTACTGGTGGTCGGTATTGATTTCCTACTCCTGGGTGGGTCTGATTGTGTTGTTGCACTCTAGGAGTCGCAAATTGTACATGAGTTCGGTTCAGAATGCTCTGTTGGCTTGTTTGTCCCAACATTGAGTGCTCTACCTCCTGTTGTGTTTCGAAAGGGTTCTGAGAGGTGGTTGCCTGTTCTCGTGGAGGAAATACAGGCAAACCCATATACTTTAATCGAGATCTGTCTATGGCATCAACAAGCCAATACCTCCTTTGGTTTTTGTCCAGATATGTTACTCTAGACTCGTCTTTCGGATCCTTTAACCCATAAAACGTCATCGGACTTCCTTTTCTTCCTTGGGCTGGTGGGTCAGTTTGAAGTAACAAGTCTGATCCATGGATCAAATAGACTTCCAGTAAGTAGTCGTCTTGAGGTATCAGGTCCCCTCTCAAGACTCGCATCACTTGGGACTTGCCTCCAGGGGTCGTCACCAACTCTTCAGGGTTTGGTCTCCTTGAGTTTTCTTGTCCCACTAACTCTCCCCGCTCATTGATCAAATCAGGGTATTTAGTCACTATGTAGATGTGACCCAGCTTGTCCATGTATGCTCCTCCTTCATACTTAACAACCCCTCTGGGCAAAATTGTTGCATCCATGGAAGTCACCATCCTAGCCACATATCTGTTTAAACCATCCAGGTAGATGGGGATCTCCTGGGCATTAGTAGAAACGTACTGTAAAGAAGTGTGATACTCTCCTTCTATAGTGGTCATGAAGTTTCTTTTGGGAGTGGGACCCTGCATGTCTTCTGTAGCCATGGGTATCTCCTCCTCTGAGTCACTAGAGGTGTCTAAATAGACTGAGCGGTGACTGACCTGAGCGACACTTCCAACGGAAGATATGACACTTCTCCGGCTACTTAACACACTTCCTGACCTCAAGTTCATTCACCCTCCTGGGGCTCTCTAGGTCTCTAAAACTCTCCCTAAGTGGCTCCTCAAATGCCTCAAATTTGCCTTTGAAAATGCTCCAAAAGTTTTGGGCGATACCACTTTTGGCGATACTGCACCAGGCGATACTGCTCGTTAGACGATACGATACCACTTCTCTAGGCGATACAATACTATGGCAATAGACGATACGATACCGTTGTTGAGCACGATACAATACTGGATGCTCTGGCGATACGATACTATGGCAATAGAGGATACGATACCGCTGTTGAGCACGATACGATACTCGATGCTCTGGCGATACGATACCTCAAGTCTAGACCATACGATACCAAATCCAGTCACGATACGATACCTAAGGAGTCCATGATACGATACCAGAAAACTGGACGATATGATACTTATGCACTGGGCAATACGATACTAGGAATTCTGGCAATACGATACTAAAATTGGGATGATACGATACTGGAATTCCCCACGATACGATACCTAAGTAATGCACGATACGATACTAGCAAGTCACGCGATACGATACTGTAAAACCACATGATACAATACCAATGCAAGTGGTGATACGATACCACCAACTTGCACGATACGATACTAAAATGGTATCGCGATACGATACTGGGAAGTGAGACGATACGATACCAAGAGTGGACCGTGATACGATACCACTATGGTAAAGTGCGATCGCGATACCAACCAGGCGATATGATACCACAAGTGGTATCGCGATACCAAGGCTAGTAATCGATGATACGATACTTCGATGAGTATCGTGATACAAGAGAATTTTTGGTATCACGATACCAAAAACTCAACCGATCGCGATACTCAAGCCAAAATACCTCCAAATTCAAAAATTTTTTCCCCCCCTTGCTCTTCTCTCACCCCTCTTCACTCCTAGCCTATTGTCTCACTCAAACAAGTTCAAAAAACACTCTGTACCACCCCGCGATACCGATCGGGACTTTAATCACGTGGAAATGCAGATTTTCAGACTTTTTGAGATTAAAGTGTGATTGTAGCTTACCTTTAGGTTGTAATGCACAAGGCTTGAGGTCACTAGGTAAGGGTGAGGGCTCAGTTTGCACGATACCAACTCGGCGATACCAGTCGCTGCGCTTAGACGATACCAGAATGAAGCAAAAGTCAACTGAACTCCAAATTTTTTGGTTTTTATACTTTTTGGTGACTGAAGCTTAACTACACTAATTTGGCAAATTTTTTGGGATTTTTCTTGGTAATCTTGGCTTACTCCTACTCCACTTCTCTTCCTAACCTAACCCTAACTCTTTCTTCTCTCCCTCTCTCCTAACCCTAAACCTAAAAGCTCATTACACACACCTCCGGGATGTGAAGTAACAAGTGCTAAAGTGGTTGACTACTTTCCACTGAACGAATTCACTTCTACAAGTACGATTTCATCACTCTCCAGCTATAACCATCACAAAGGCACCTTGGTTGAGTGTGTTCCCGGCAACGGCACCAAAAACATGTGTACCTAAGTCAAGAAGTCTTAGGGACTTGTGCCAAAGAGACTAACTCTCATTTGCCACACAAGTGCATATAGTGGGGAATTGACACACGCTTATTTGTCAACCGGACGAACCGACCTAACCAAGCGTATGAGGACTCGTGCTCATGTGAGGGAAAATGAAGTGGTTCAGCTCATATGCATGAGAAAAGACCAACCTACCTCTCCAACTCACTTAACTATCTAAAGTGTCTATTGGGATACCACTTACAATAGTTTTCACTAAATCGAGGATTTCTCCCAGCTCCAGACTCCGAATATGGCCAATAGTGGGTTCCTTTCGAAGCTCGTGATGAGACGCATCTATTGGAGGTAGTTTTCACTTAATTCTGACAACCGTGCTTCAAGTTATGACCAAAATAGTGAATGGTGGGAAGCACACACACTTGCTCCACAACTCATACTAGCTCACACACACACTACAGTAGCTCAAAAACAGTGGGGAGGGGTAGACAACAGTCTTACACACACACCAAAGATCATAGAGGAGGTAGAAATCTGCAAGAAAGAAGCAAATTCGAAATTCTCAAGCTCTCCTTCTTCACAATGGCAAAAAGTGTTTACAAAGAGTCATCAAGTGACTTATATACATGTGCCCTTAAAATGGTCCTTTCACACAAGAGACCGGTACTTTATTAACTAAAAGGTGAATTTCCTACTAATTTACAAGGAATATATTACAATGATTCGGGATTATGCATCTAGAGGACTCCTCTAGTGCATTTACATGGCTTGAGGGAATTTCCTAAGACTTTGAAGAAGAAAAATGTGCCCATTAATTTGAAAATTTTGGGGCTCCTCTTTTGTGCCTCTTTGCTCTGCAACAGCCTACTACCCTAATGAGATACTTATCTTTGTACATTCAGTGGTAATACATTCAGTATTATGTGTTTGTGCTCCAAGCTTCTTCTTCTTCCTTGTGTTGTTCACATGCTTCCACAGACCTCAAACTTCAACAAGAGATGGTCTTCAAAAATGAGTAAAGTTTTCAGGGATATTTGGAGGGTTCATGCTTGTAAAGTTTTTACGGATTTTTGGAGTGCTTATGCTTGTAAAGGTTTCAGGGATATTTGGAGTGTTCGTGCTTGTAAAGGTTTCAGGAATATTTGGAGTGTTCACGCTAAACTACATTCCTTGTATTGTGCTTCTTGGTTAGGTTAGTAGTAGTGGGAGAAAGTTTATTCCATAGGTTCACATATTAGCTTATTTTGGTGCAAATGCAACGAGAGTTATGTTTCTTGCACCTATGGATCTCTACCTTTCTTTGGTACACTCATTCAATATGATTACGCCTATGCCTGCTTTTGTCCTTGAACATGAGTTTAAATGACTAATATTGCTTGCTTACATCTTTAGGCAGAACAAGGGAGGAGGGCTATGGTTCTTGCATGCATGCGAGGCTTTCCCTTAAATTGTTCAGAATTGGTTATAGTGGATTTGGAGGCATATGTTTATATTTAAGAAACTTGTTAATAATCACTTCTTTGAACTTCGGGTTTTTTTTTTTTACAAAAATCAGAAAAAAGAACTTCAATGAGTATGCAATGTCCATGCTTTGAACACAATCCGAATTTCTTTATCTACTAAGCATATTATGGCCAATGTCATATATTTACACATGGAACATTTTATTATGAAGCAAATATAATAAATAGATATCTTCAAAAATTTTAATAATTTACACGTTACATATATTTACACATGGAACAAATTATCATGAAGCAAATAGAATAAATAAACAACTTCGAAAATTTTAATTATTTACACATGGAACAAGTTATTATGACGAAGCAAATAGAATAAATGAATAACTTAAAAAATTGTAATAATTTCATAAATGTTAACATGCCTCCCAATTGGTAAAAAAAATTGTGGTATATCATAGACTAGTGCACGAGGAAGAGCATCTGAGTGTTTCAGATGGTCTTTATTGATGTGGTCTCCTTACAAAATTAAGGTTATTTTTCAACAATTAAGACAATGGAAAAGGTGAATGTGATTAGTTAATAAGTTTGAGGTTAACACAAGAAGATATTGCAGTTCATTAATAATGTATGAAGTCAATTTCGATTAGAAGTGATGGTCCATATGAATTCTTTGACTAGAAACTATATATTCCCGATATGTAAGGTCTTTGTGAAGAAAGAAACGCTTTTCACCATTTCATTTCAGTAATTAATCATTTATGCAAATGCGGTAGTAACATTTCTTAATCGGGAAGGCATTACAATAAATTCTTAACATTGATTGAAGTTCTAAAAACAATCTTATATGTGTCACTATTTCACATGCTTGTTTGATGATAACCATATTCTAGATGAGTTATACTAAGTGTAGCATTTCTTTAGTTAACTTAGCATGTTATCTACATTTTTTATTGGATATTGCTTGTTGACATTCACTTTATGCAAAACTTGCAAATCATGATAATTTGTGCATGTCATTTAAGTAGTATCTTCCTTTTCGCTAAAAGAATAGGAACTTCAAAGACAGAAACTAGACTTGCTTTGTCAAAGTCAATTTCTTGCCCTCCCAAACATTGATAATGCATCAATTAATTTTTTTTATTTTTTGTAATTAGGATTAGAAGGCTCTAAAACACTCCTCTTTGTAACATTTGTTAAAATTTAGGGCCATCCTCGAGCTGTCAATGTGGCCTTGCTTTCCCTTGCTTTGTGGAATAAGGGGGATCTTGTGGGTATTATCCCCCCTTCTCTTGTATAGCCGTTCTTTTAATTAATTCATGCCAAGGTACTGTCACCTTTATTCCATGAAAAGTAGTCAAGGTTTGTCTATCATTGAAGTGAAATTGAGGGGATAGAGAAGATTTTTTCACCTCTTGAAGTATTTTTTATGCCATTGGTTGATCAATATTATGGCACAGGACGTTCTATCAAAGTTTTCTTTCACCACAAGATAATTAGTTGTAAACTCAACTTTTTCAAGATCTAAATAAGATTTCTCCAAGTAGAAATCTCAAAATATGGTACCTGAGAAAGAATAAAATGACTATCCTTGTGCCTATCGAATTTGAAAATTGATTTTTTTGGGCATCAACCTTGGACTTCATCTTTTGTGGTTCAATGGGTCCTTTCACCAAAAAAATATTGTAATTTGAGATCGAGAGCACATACAAATAGTATGAGGAAGGACCTTTGGGGCACAAACTAGAGTGTATTACCATGTGTAAAATATGCAAAAAAGAAAACTACCTTAGTAGTTCTATTTGTGTTCACACATGATACTACCAAAATATACTAATAAATCCCCCTTATGATTGATGTGGTGAAGAAGGGGCTGAAAACCATGTATAAGTATCAATCGAGGCATAAGATTAATCCACAAAAGGGAGTAAGCCAAAAGCTTTACGAGAAGTTTCGAGCTTCTCACAAGATAGGGCCTTTCTAAAAAGGTTAGCAACATTATTCTATCTGGGCAAATATGCCAAATCAATCTCTCTAGTATAGAGTTTCTCCATGACATAATGATAATGCACCTGAATGTGCTTAGTGTGAGCATGGAACAATGGGTTTCTCAAACGTATCAATACACTCTAGTTATTTGTAATAAAATGGTGGTGGCAAAGGTCTTACCAACACCCAAGATATCCATAAGGCATCTCAGTCACACACTCAACAATAGTTGTGCAAGCTTCCCTATACTGATCCTCACAACTAGAAATGATCATCATAGGTTGCTTCTTGCTCAACAAAGATATGCATGAGCTAGCAAGCATGAAGCAAAAATGGCTTGTGGACACAAGAGTATCATAACACCTAGCCCAATCTGACTAAAAAAAGTAAATTTGGTAGTATTGATATTCCCTTGGGATAAATTAACTCAAGTTGAGTTTGCCATAATTAGAAAACGTAATTAACTACTTATCAATGCTTGACACCTTGGCTATATGCTTAAATTTGCTTATTTGAGAGACAACAAATAGAATAACGAGTAGAGTGATGTATATATAAATAAGGAATCCAATAACTTGCTCATAGAGGCTAGCATGAAATACATCTCTAGCATCATGAAAACTTGATTATAAACTTCTCTCCATGGAAGTGGTAATGGGTTTACAATCTTCAAGGTCAAAACATTACAATAAAGTATCAATGTATTCTTTTTGACAAAAAGCTATGCCTCCATCAAGTTGCATAATTGAACGCCTAAATAATGATGTAGATGCCCCAAATTTGACATTTCAAGACGCATGAAAATCATTCTTAAACTTAGAAATATGCATCTCATTATGAATAGTGAGAAATATCTCATCCACATAAACAACAACGATAAGAATTTACATCTTCATGCTTCACATACGAGGTGGCTTTAGTTGGACTGTCATGAAACACATATGCTAATAAGTAGGCATATACTTGTTGGAGTTTGAGGACTACAAACAAGGTGTTTTTAGTTGGACTGTTATGAAACACATATGCTAATAAGTATGCATGTATTTGTTGGAGTTCAAGGACTACGAAAGCATGCAAAACCATTGTGAAAAGGTCTTCAACATTATCTTGTGTGGGAACATAAGCCAAATTGATCTCTCTAGGAGAGATTTTCTTATTGAGATAGTGATTGCACCTCAATGTGCTTAGTGCAAGCATGGAACACACGGTTCCTTGGAATTGCCAATGTGCTTTGACTGTCAGTAATGATGGTGGTGGCACGAGAACTACCAACACCCAAATTAGCCAAAATATGTCTGAGCCAGATGCACTCAAAAATCACTATGAAAGATGCCCTATACTCAACCTCACAACTAGAAGTGTCCATAGTCTTACTCAACCAAGATATGCATAAGCTACCAAACATGGTGAAAAACCACTTATGGATACTTGAATTTCATAGAACCCAACCTAATCCGAGTATGAAAAAGCATGTAAAGTTGGTGGTAGTGATCTCCCTTGGGATAAAACAAAAAAAAAGTAGGTGGGTACCACTTAACTAGCAAACAGTGCACTTAACTAGGAAATGCTTAAATCTTGGGTTATGCATAAATCTACTCATCCGAGAGACAAAAAATTGATTATCTATCCATGTTATTCATAAGTAAATCAAGCATCCAATAAATTGCTGATAGAGAAAAACACAAATGCATCTCCAACATTGTGAAGAATCAACCCCAACCCTCTCTTTATAGGAGTAGGAGTGAGTTCACAATCCTTAGGAAAAAATTTATGCATTAATATATCAATGTATTTCATAGGACAGTGTGTAATGCCATTGTCGACTCGTGTAAAGTAAATTCCCAAATAATTATGTAACAACCCCTTCACATGCAAATGAGGCATGCAAATCAAGCTGCAAATTCATCAATATACTTCTCATATGGTCCAGCAAGGAGCATGTCATCCACATAAAAGACAATGGTCAAAAGTACATTTTCATGCTTGACATATAAGGTGTTTTTGGTTGGAATATTCTCAAAACCATGTTGTAATAAGTAGAAAAGCATGTGGTGCTTGCTTCAATCCATACAATGTATTTTTCAACCTTCACACTTCTTTTTCATGTCCTTTTTGCAAAAAAATACATGTTGCAATACATGCCTTTCTTCATGAAAATTACGATTAAAAAAATGTTGTTTTCATGTCCAGTTGACGTACAGTCCAACCATTAAGAGCTATGAGTGTATATATGCTATGAATGGTTTCCATGTGACAAATAGGGGCAAAGGTCTCATTGAAACCAATGCCCTTATCTTGAGCATAACCTTTGGCTAAAAGCCTAACATTATAATGATCATCTATCCATCAAGCTTGTACTTTAGTTTATACATCCATTTAGTGTCAATGGCCTCCTTTCCAGCAAGCAAATCACATAAAGAACAAGTACTACTCTTTATAATAACATCATATTAGCTTTCATAGTAACCATCCAATTTTTTGTATTAAGTGCTTCATCAAAAGAGACATGCTCATTCTCATAAAAAAGACTAGAAACAACCATTGCATAATAACTTGGTGCAAAAGAATCACTATGAGAGCATGAACATGTACAATATGGCAAAGCTCGATCTAACTTGCTATCTAACATTGAAGAGGCTAAGAATATGCCTAAATGGCCGAAAAAGAATGATCTATATTCTCATTAGAAGTTTGCATAGAATGAGGAATTGCTTCACTAGAAGATACATTTGACTACCTACCAATGAGAAAAGAAATAGTGTCATACATATCTTTAAAGATAATTGATGTCTCTTTTTACATGAAATTAGGGGTTGCATTGCATCATCCATAAATATTACATCTCGACTAACTCCAATCATTTTATTCACTAGAGGATACAAATGATAACACTTACTTTCAAAACTATACCCAACAAAAGTAAATTTCACAACCTTATCATTCAATTTTCTATGTTGTTTCTGTTGGAGTTTGAGAAAAATGAAAGCACACGAACATCACAAGGAAGAAAAAGAAGCTTGGTATCAGAGCTCAAGAGGCTCTGAGTGGTGCAAAAGTAAAAACACAAAGGTTTCAATGACAAAAGAGAGAAGATGTCAAGTAGTACATCATCGTCTACAACTGGGAATCAAGGTGGTTCATCAACAAGAGTACGGTCGATCATCCCAATGTTGCAGATATGACCACCAGCCTTCATGAAAGGTAAAATTGATGGTATGAACTACATTCTCTGGAAGTTTAAAATCACTTCTATCATTGATTCATATGAGCTTTTGGAAACTGTTCTTGCAACTGAGCATGAGCCCTAAGAAACACCTCATCCAAATAATCTTGGTCAAATGATTCCTCCTTATGCTAATCTTCTACATGCATGGAAACATAGAAATGCAAATGCACTCTGTGCTCTAGTTATTACAAGAAATGATGATGCTCTTCTTCAACAAACAAAAGATGCCCTGAGTTCAGAATTTGAAATGATAGACTTGTTATTGCTTAGTCCTCGAAGTTTTGCAACAACCAGGGAAGATTTTCATATCTCAACAAAAGTATGCAAGATAGTTATTGAAGGCATTCCACATGGAGGATTGCAAGGAAATTTCTACACCTATGGAGCTCAACACAAAATTACCTATTGAAGATACTTCACTTCTAGTGGACATTGGAAGATACAAGAAATTAGTTGGAAGTATAATCTATTTGTAAATAGCAAACCAGATATCTCTTATGCTGTTGGAGTAGTAAAGAGGTTCTCTAATAAGCCTTGCCAAACTCATTGGGAGGCAAGCATGCTGATACTGAGGCATGTGAAAGGAACCATTCATCATGGTGTTCTTTATCAAGAAGGATCATCTCAGGTCGGATACTATGACTCAGATTGGGTAGGGGATATTGATACCGAAAAATCAACTTCTGGATATTGCTTTTCTTTAGGATTAGGGATTTTCTCTTGGATCAATAAGAAGCAACCGACTGTAGCATTATCTTCTATTGAAGCTACAAACGTGCATGTGTTGCATCATGTGAGGTAGTATGGTTGAAGATGATCCTATGGCACATAGGAATACAAGGATAGGAGGCTACAGAGTTGAAGTGTGACAACCAAAGTTGCATGGCCTTCGCCAAGAATCTTGTTTTCC
Organism: Ceratopteris richardii; assembly: GCA_020310875.1. Lineage (NCBI taxonomy): Eukaryota > Viridiplantae > Streptophyta > Polypodiopsida > Polypodiales > Pteridaceae > Ceratopteris > Ceratopteris richardii. The sequence goes on along the minus strand of CM035439.1, from coordinate 132,705,218 downwards.
ATACACATACCGACCACATAGAAAATGGAGCATCATGGATGATTTGTGGTCGCTTGAGGGTGGAGTATTGAGTATATCTAATAGACACACTCAACAAAGTGAAGAAACCGTGCTGAGAGGTAATATATTTGGTTTCACCGATGTCAAAATACCAAACGTTTGAGTCTATTATATTGTTCATGAGAAGATGGATCATAATTGTAATCAATGGTAATTTCCCATTCTTTATTCTCAATAAGGTGAGCATAATCAATTTTAGGAGTAGGGGCCTTTACAACAACCATTCCACTCTCTTTTTTCTTTGCCTCTTTTACAAACAACCAGTTTAGACAATTCTTAATGACATGATCATTTCCCCTTATAGGGCTTGTAAAATTAATTGCTTTTGGATTTTTGTTTTCTTGTCATCGCTTAGCAAAGTAAAAGCTTGATCTACAACACAAATAATTGACATGCTTTATCTAGATCAATCTCCTTTCAACAAAACAAAGAGTAAATCTTCATAATTTAAGGCAGGTGGATTTTCGTTCATCATTAAACAAAGAGGAGACGCAAGACTCTCATAAGAATCCAGAAGATCATTAAGAACAATCTACATAAGTAAACTATTTGGCAAGTTTTCATTTGTAGAAATGAAGTACTCTTTAAAATCCTTCATGTATGGCAAAAAAGTATCTATTAGAATCTTTACATTCATACGCCTCATTTCTACCTGGTATAGTGTGGAAATAGTATCCCAAGCTATTTTGCATGAGCAAAGATGCATGAGCTAGTTCATGTTTACGGAGTTTTAATCCTTTTGCCAAATTGAATTGCAAAGCATCCCAATTAATGGCACTGTACCCTTTCCACACTATACTCTTTCCACACTATACTCTTTTGCCAAATCAAATTGCAAAGGAGCCCAATTAATGGCACTAGGGATCTCCGAGTGTGGAGTTGTACTGAATACATCGCTTGCTCGCATGTGAATAAGTGAAGCAGGTGTGTTGGTTTGGGCATGAATACTTCAATATGATAGTCTCAAAAACCTATAGTAAAACATGTCTTTGAAAGTTTTCTTGTAGCAGGTTGGGAGGTATTTAATATGGGCATGCCAAACATAGGCCACAAAAATTCTAGGAGTCATGCTCATATCATACACATGATCATAATTGCCATTTACAAAGCCCAAAAGGGCAATGTGTGGGGCCTGAGCCTTACAAAAGGTCTTGAAGATCACCTGTATCATGTAAAAAATTTTCAGCACCATTTGGGCCGCAACATGTGGTGTTGGTTTGAGGTGAGGGATCCAATGATGAATGGTAGCGATCATGTATGAAATGGAGGGAGGTCCCTGTGGTGGTGCTATATTTGAATAATTGAGCCGTTCTTTGCATTGTGCATTATTTTGAACTTTAATCACAAAGGCCTTCCATGATCAGCATCTAGGAACTGGTGTGTAACATGGGTTGTAAAGAAGGTGAAGTGGTGCATTGTTCCATGTGCGCAACATTTTTGGGTATGATTCTAGGAGGGTTTGCTGCCAGGTGGGTTGAAAGATTCTGCCTTTTCGTGCTGCAGGTGGTAGATCCTTTGGTTGAAATTGTATGGAAAGCGTGGGAATTTTGTTAGTAACCTGTTGAATTCCTACATTATAATCAGCAAGGATCACAAAATATGGCCAATATTGGAGTTTCAATGTGGTGATGAGGTGTCAATGGGAAAGATTTTGGAAATAAACTGATTGTAGGACTGTATCTTTGATATTCTTCAAGGCGAGCATCTGAGCAACAATGTGATCGTCATTCAATGCGGCCCATATCTTCCACTTGCTTTTGCCAGGGGGGGCGTGGAGCTTCAAAACTATCCTGTCCTTCCTTGATGATTCTTTCCCCAGGAATGGGCTAAGGTTCATAGTCATCTTCAAAATGTTGTTCCATTGGAATGGAAATAGCTTTTGTGTCCTCTAGTACCTCTAGTGGTGATTGTGGTTGTTCTTACTATAGCAGCCTAGTTTGCAATTCCAAACTTCTTTCTGTAGTTCTATCATCGCTATGGAGTCAATAGCTACTGGAGAGGGTGATGGCATGGGATGTGGAAGAACCATAGGTTCTGACTCCCTTTGTTGTTAGGTTGATGTAATTCTTTGGATAGTTTATCATGTGCCTCTAATAAGTTGCCATAATTCAAGGATAAACTTGATGTTCTCAGGGGGGAATAACTTGAAACTTTGATGGACTAATTGGTACCCCTAGTGTGTTTTATATGGCAGCTGCCAAATTTTCTTGATTCTGTAACTGCAATCATCTATTCTCCTCTTGGGCAGCTACAAGATGCCTCCATAGCAGTGCCATATTGCGCTGAAGTTTTGAGTTGCATTCCACTTGAGTTCATAGATGCTCTTTGACAAGTTGCATAGTTTTTGTACCTACTTCTTAAAGCTTTGTCTCTAGTGTGCTATGCACTTCTTGTAACGTGTGAAACTGATCTTGTAGACTATCATTGTCTACTTCGAGTATTGTGATGCATTATTGTAACTCCTCAGAGCGATTTTTGTAGTGTGCTATTTCTTGTTTCAAGCAAGTGGTCCTCTATTCGAAGTAGAATCATACATTGAATCATAGCATTGAATGCATTATCTACACATGAGGATGTAATTTGTACACTTGCCCATGCAAGGGAAAGGGAGTGGGGAGTGTTTTAAATGCTATGTCTAATAGAGAGGTGGATGCAGGTGAAGTTGGTGCAAGGGGGATGGGAGAGGGTGGAACTGTGGTAGGAGGGGGAGGTGCTATGGGTGGTGAGATGTCCATACTGTCGGATGTGGAAGTGTGTGTGGTGTCTACCATGTACATAGGCATGGTAGGTGGGGAGCGTGTGGTGGTGGTGAATAGTTGTGATGTGGGTGCAGAGAGCGGAAAGGACAAAGGGTTTGGGGTGAAGGGTTGGGGAAGGTTAGAAAAATAGGAAAAGAAAGGTTGGAGAACTACTGGGATGGAGTTCAAAATGGTAGAGGTTAAAGCTGGGACCACCATGCAACGAGGTTCAATGATACGAAAACCTAGAAAATTGGATCTAAAATTTGGGTGGCCTATTACAGAGGTTGTGGAAGTGGGATGTCCCATAGAAGGGTCAATGAAAGATTCTATTGATACAATGGGTTATAGAAGGAAGAAAATAGAGATGAAATGGAAGTTTGGCTATGGAAGATGAAGATGTTCTCTCTTGGATCAATCATAGGTATAATATTTACAATTTTTGTTCGAAGGGGTGATGGTGGGGGTGTTGGAAGAAGGCCTTTGGTTGTCTCTTCGTGGATGATAGTCGTTCCAGGGCCAAGAGTTCCCAACAATTGTATCGATGGACTTGGCATGGAAATGTCAGTTTCTTGGAAAATCATCTCGCCTTGGAAACTTAGTGGTAGTCTTTCTTTGCTGTTTCGAGTGCCGTAGTAGTTGTCTCCATGGTAGTGATGGGAATCTGGATGTTTTTTTCTTAGCCTTGGTCATGTTTGTAACCTACATGGGTTGTATTGGGCATGAGGCCTATGCAGAGTGTATCGTATGGCTTCCACTACACCACAGTTCTTTGAGAGCAATTGTAGAGTTGCATTGAAGTGACAGTCTACACAGGACTCTTCCAAGAGTTGGGCCATGAGTACTCTATTGCTCTGTTTAGAAAGTAACTTTTATGCACAAACTCTTTCCATGGTTTGGTATAATCTATGGAGTTGTGTAGTATAGGCTAGAGCTCTTGTAGATTCTTCCTCTACTTCATCCTCAGGGTGTTCTATGCAAAGAATGGGTCAATTACTCATATATAGCCCCACCATAGGGACCTACCTCCATTTCATACGTGATGGCTTCCATTCATCACTAGATCCCTTGCCTCAAACCAATGCTAGATTTTGCAGACCAAATGATGTTGAAAAGTTTTTACATGATGCAGGCGATCTTCAAGATCTTTCATAAGGTTCAAGCCCCACACATTTCCATTCCGGGCTTTGCAAATGGAAACTATGATCTGGTGTATGATATGAGCACGACTCCTAGCATTCATGTGGCCTACGCTTGATAGGGACTTCCCTCCATTTCATATATGAGGGCTACTGAACAACTCTTAAGCCCACGGAAAAATGGTTATATGCGACTTTATTCGGTTTAAATCCCTCGGAATTGGTCTACTTGGATTACCTAGAGCCCACAATTATCTCACAATGGATTCTTCTTATGCCTATGCACTAGCTCATATGCTTCCCGGCAAACGCACCAAATGTTTTGAGAAATTTCGAAGGAAGGAGGATGGTTTTGCTAATCTCGCTCTCTTCGAATCCACATTCAATAGCATTTCCCTTCCCCCCCTCCTTTGAACTAAACAGACATAAGGATAAACTAGAAATGGAAGGCTCCCTAGCCCTGTTCGTTATCCAAAATCCTTCGATATGTTCAAAGAAGGCAACCCTACAATAAGAGGCTTATCGATTGAGAATATGATCAATGAGAGCTAGTGCGTATTTGGGGCCTATAGGGTTGCTCTAGACATATAGCATATACTATGCCTCTATTTCCTCCCTTGATGTACAGTCGTGCCACCGAATAGGAAGAGGTAACGGCCACCAACCCTGAGTACCTATATGTTCTCTCAATAGCCTGAAAAAACATCCTACAAACCACAAAAGAAGAGAGTATTTCTTTTATGAACCCCTAGACATAATCGCTTCCAGATAATGTATTTCATTCATGCTCTAATTCACGGTTGTACCTTGAACTCTTAGAAAGGAAGAAACAGAATGACTCTGATCTGCATAAAAAAGGGGAGACTATATGTATCAAGCATTCACCCGTCGTTGATGTCCACAACTCGAATGACGAGCTAAAGGAAAGGCAGACAGGGGATTCCTCCAATCAAGGTGCTTCCATCATGCACTAGTGGTAACGCCCTCTCAACGGTCATATACTCTAGCTGCATATATGCATATGTATTGTCTCTTGCCAAAGTTGTGATATCACAGACGACGCCAATCTCTCTCTACTATATTTTGTAAAGTGTTTGTACGAAGGCACATTTGACATTTAAGAACAGGAGTTCCTCCATGGATTGGCATTACAGCTGCGGAAACCTGTAAAAATTAGCTCCTGCATAACACTGAAATAGGTAACGTTCCTATATTGCTGAAATGGATTTTTGCATCACGTAGTAGCAATCATGAGCAGATTTGACGAAGGGCAAAACAGATTGGACGTGCCACTGTAGAATATAATGAAGGTGCATGTATCCGTGTAATAAGGTGAGTTCCCAAGTTTCCCCTCCCTTAAGTTGTAATCTTTTTCACCAACTTTTGGCGTTACCCATCATGTAGTTCCCTAGCTACACATACATGGGTTGCTGCTAGCTTTAGATCATCATAAAGGGTACTGGAATGCAAGTAATAGAGTACATAATTTCCTTGCCTGCTCTATCAAGACCACGTAGTTCTCGCAGATGACGAAAATATTCCCTTAATGATGTCGCACCAAGAAAAATAAAAACAATACCCGCAGATAATATAAACCCATGAAGACAATCTGTGAAGACTAATATGGGGGTCATATGACTATGAAATAACTGTTGCATTTCCAATAGACTTCTGACAAAAGTAAAGCGCCATATCCAGAAAGTTGTAAATGGTATAAACCCTAGTCAGAGCAATAGTACAAGAGCGAAATGCAAAAAAACATGCATGCCACGACCACCTTTAAGAGCCAATCCCAATAAAAATTCCTGAGATGAAAGCCTTGATGGTGCATTCTCAGCATATACTAGAGAGAAAGTGAATGGATGTTTGCATACCTCACATTGGCGAGCGTTACTGTGGCTAAGCCATTGGAGCAGACAATCCTGGTGTACATATTTTATGCTACCGTTGCATGCACAGGGATAGTAAAGAGGGGATCCGTTCTCTCCTGCAGTCTTGCAAATGCGACAAACATCCTCCTGCTCATCCTCACCGCTGCTGTTTGCAAAAGGGTGATCCCCTCTTGGACACCTACTGAGAATGAGCAACCCAACCCTCCAATGGACCTCCTTCCTTCCTCTGTTGCCTCCTGTATTGATCTTCCAGCTACCGAGAATGCCTGCCGCCCCTGTCGAAGAGCCCAAGACACACTCTCGGAATGTCCTTATGGCCTGCAGAGAACAGGCAAGAAGCGCGAGCCCCCAGTAGATGCCTTTTCTCCCTCCTTTCCGAGCAGCTGTTCTTCCCAAAGACCCCCAAAACGAATAGCCAAAGACTGAGGAGGAATACAAGAAAGATCCGTATGTGTCCGCCTTCCCCTTCGGTCTGCTGGCAAAAGAAGAAAAAAACCCTTCCCCTTTTCCACGAACAGAAGAAGAAGTGACCCCCGCGCTGCTGCCTTCCCTTTTTTTGTACTCCCTTTTGTGAACTCCCCCTCCAGCCACTTATCCTTCCCCTTCTTCGTGGCCACCCCTTTTTCCGTTTCTTCTTGTCAGCTCTGAAAAAAAACGGACATGAACCCACCTTTTGTCCTTCTGAAGGGTCTGGTATCATACGAGACTGTGGGGGGTGGGGCTGCCATTTGGGAAGCAGCAAACGTTCGAGACTGTAAACAAGATACAGAATACAGAAATGGATACCATACTGGATAAATGCGAACCCTCCTGCTTCCAAACGCATGGATAGTGCCGCAAGATCTCTGAAGCAAGATTTTTGACATCTACTCATGCTAGCATGCACTACATCGGTGCTAATTGCTCTGGCGTCATTCAAAATTGTTCTTAAACAACATTGATTGGATGGCCACTCCTTTGGATGAGCTACCCCGTAGAATCAATATAACTAGTATCATTTGCAAAGAGATTCATCTATAATGCCCAGTAAAAGCGGACACTTTTCTACTCTCCATTAGCCTGGGTTATTTCCACATACATTGTGTTAACCGGTTTATTGATATTTTATCTCCTAACTTGCTCATGAAAGTAAATATGGTCAAAATAACGTGGGCACTTTTCCCTCTCATTTGGAAGTCTTGTTTGCTCTCAGATCTCCATTTAGCACATCCTTAGCATCCTGCAAGGCACCAAACTCGAATCAATCCTGAATCAAAGCATATCCACACTGTTTCCTTGAAGTCTCTCCAATCGCAAAGCTTCCATCTTCATTGCATCATCCAGTCTGCCCACAGCAGTATACAAGTTGCTCATGCTGACATATGACGTACCATCCTTCTCATCCAATGCCACTGCATTTTCAAAAGCCCATCTCCCATACTTCACGTTCTTCCACACTACACAAGCACCCAGAAATATGTGCCATAGAGCAAGATTAGGAGAAACCTCCATTGACTTGATAACTACTACTGCTCCATCAAGATCACCAACGCGACAGAATAAATCAACCATACAAGTGTGGTGCTCCAGAGTAGGAGTTAGACCATAATCTTTACTGATCATCTCGTAGTACATTTGTCCCTCCTCTAGAAGGCCACGATGACTGAGAGTAACCTGCCATGAGAACACTCCATGCAACCACCTCTCGAACTGGAAGCTTGTCAAAGATTTCTTGGGCATCAGTAAGCATACCACATTCTGTGTACATAATCACTAACCCAATGTTAATGTCCTTGTGTTCTTCAAGCACTGCCTGTTTGACAATATCTACATGAACGTTTTGCCCTCTACGCACAGCACCTGCCCCACCACAAGCTTTCAAAATGCAGGCATATGTAACTGCATCTGGAAGGCAGCCATCTTGTTGCATTCGATCAAAGCACCTTAATGCCTCCTCATTAAGATCATGATGAACATATCCTGCAATCAATACCTCCACATGCTTCCCATCAATTATCAAATTCGTGCTTCAAGTACCTGAAATCAAGCGTATTTTCCTGCCAAATAAACCCACATTAGTGCATAAAAACCAACCATTTTCGGAGCTAACATACTCCCCTCTTCTTAATTGCGAAGTCGTCCTCGACGAGCCAATGTGTGCCTGCACTCAAATCATCCAACCTGTGCTCATCAGTCAATCAAATACAAATCTTTACCTTGCATGCCTATTCTCTTCTTCCTCCATGTAACACCTGAAATCATACTCATACAATCATTTGTTAGTACCACAATCCAATCATTTCACTTACCATCTTTGTCCATCTTCTCGCATCTTCACCGCCATGTCTACCTGTCTACAAACTTCATTAAAACATTAGAACCTTTCTTCATCAAATCACAATATGTACAACCAAAATGAAAAGACAATTATATCCTTCATACACATCACACATATATACTCAGCACACACATCATGATCCGTGTCACACATGCATTCTCGTCACGAACAACATACATACATGCAAACAGAAGACATGTCCACATTCCCTCTCGTCACTCTTCTAGACTGTTCGTTCAACACGTCATGAATCTCTACTCCACATGCCTACTCAACACACTTCCCACACACACCATATATGATCAAAAACCATTCCCCACTTCCGTTTTTTGATACACTTCCCGGTCACACGATCGTTTTGTTGATTCCTTTTTCTCATTTCTAACCAAATTCTCTTGCCGATTTTTTAATGCCCCTTTTACCTAGGGTTTCCACTACCCACTTTACTTCCTGTCTATCTCTCTGTTTTTCTTGCTCGTCAACTAGATCAGATGCTAGGTCACCACCACACCACACTAACTTGATGGATACACGATAAGGACCACTCAAGTCTAACGTCGGGTCACCTCGACAAGACTGCTCATCATCAACGCGATTCAGGACTTCTCAAGTTGTCATATCACCTAAGAGCCAAACTGAACACTTCCGGAAGGTTTGCAGACAAACAATGCAACTAGCACGATTGGATTCCTCAAGTCCAAGCTTTCCATAGACACATCGCAACCAAAACCCTAGCCGAGCTTAAGCTTCAATTTGACATGTTTCATCAGGAGCCCACACATAACCCAAATCCCCACAACACAAACACAGATATTCCCATCCGAGCATCATGCTCTCTCACCTCTCTTCTGTCCCCCCTCGAGCGAGGAATTCTTCTCATTCATTTTTTTCCACATTTTTTTCCCTTTTTTCATCATTTTTTTTTCACATATTTACTCACACTTGCCGGCCTACGCCGAAGCTGGATGCGACTCGTGGACTCGACCACCCGATCAAGTTTGTTCCACCCATCTACCAACCCAACGCAGCGCGCGACACACAGACAGCTAGCCCTATGCGAAACCGACGTCGGTTCGTGGCTTTGACCACCCGGCCAAAGTGGGTCCACCCACCTATCAGCCCACATAGGCGCATAGCCACATGCGCATATACATAAACATATATTTTTCTCATCTTTTTTCATTCCCGCATCTCGAGAATTAGGAGACAAAAGAAAGGACTTTTTCCCAACCATCCCAATCACGACACACACACATATAACCCCCCGTGGACATCCCAATGAGACATATCTCCTCTCTGCTGCCACTCAAGCCAAAATCCAGCCACTAATGCCATGGTCAACCCTTCCTCTCAAGATCCGCACATACTAATCACCTTGTCGACCTGAAACCTCAAAAAGTGTCACTTCAGTCCTAAGTGTACAGTCAACTCGATCCATCCGTCCTCACATCTTTGACTCGCAATCCGCAAAGCAAACCCTAATCAAACTCAAGCCGTCCTAACCGGCATCCATCATATCATCTTTTTCTTTTTCATCTCCATCCTCTGCCTCGCAGAGATTCCACATGACCCGACAAATGACCTGAAAAATTACCATTGCTCGTTGTGCTCCTCAATGATTCAAGCCTCGCCGCTAAGTCCCTTAATCCTTGTTTGTTGTGCTCAATATCACTCTGATATTGGAACAGGTCACAATCGATGCCTCGGAACCGATTCCATATTTGCTCCATCTCTTTATCCTCTCTCACCCTTTTTGCAGATCCGAGGGGAATATCCTCCCTCTTCTCAACTCGAACGGTTAACTTCTCGACTTCCTCTCTAATCGATCTTTCCTCCCAAATCCTACTCATATTTTCTTCATCCAGGTCATCTACCTTCTTCGACAATTCATTCTTCGTCTTTTCTAACTCTGTTCCGAACGCATCCAACCTATCCAACACTGCTTTCAGCTCTTCCTCCGTTTTCCTCGCTCTCGGATCCTCCACCTGTCCTCGCATCTCGTCGTCTTTCCGATTCATCCACCTACCGAGCTTGCTACTCAGCCTTGCATTCTCTTTCTCTACCCGTCTCACTTTCTCATGGCTCTCTGCTTGGGCACTTTTCATTTTTTCTAACTCCAGGTGGAACTCGTCACATGCCTTACCCGCTTGATCACTGTATCGACAGATTATGCTTTGTACCTTCTCGATTTCATGCTCCATTCCCTCGACTCTCCTCATTAGGTCATCCTCGTCTCTTGAGAGCTCTTCTTCGATCGCCACTCCAAAGCAATCGGCTACCATCAAGCCGGATCTCAAGTCCCAGACCACGTTTTCACTCTCGGGCTTCACCAGATCTTGCCTCCAGCTTTTGTTTACTCTTTTCCACTCCTTGTTTTCATTTTTCAACCTTCGTACTTGCTTTTCCCAAGTTCCTAGGATCTCGGCCATTTTCACTTGATTTTCGAGCATGATGACCCACCATCAGAAGCACAAAAAGGTAAAATTTTTCAACCAAATTGGCGATAAGCACTACTACAAGAATATCCGGAGATGATGCACACATGGGTCAAGGCACCATTGCATTTGAAGTACAACCCATGTTGGGGACCTATGCCAAGACACCGCTCCTAGAAGGCATTCACTATCAAAGTTCAAAATAATAAGCAGTTTCGGGAATAGCTTAATTATATTTCACTCCACCCCGCAGACCCCCTACAGTCGGATATATGATGGCCACAATTCACTACTGGCTTCCCCACTTACATCGCATGGATGATGTTGCAGCACACATGATTGTAAAGATATTTGACATGATTGTTGACAGGATGCGGGAAGAAGCAAGTATGGACACACATGCAGATCTAGCACTGAGGCTACCCTTCATTTTTTTCAAAAACCCCAACATCATTCTAAAGTGATTCTCATCACTACAACCCCTTGTAAATATCATTTCACCTTTTTGTAGCTCCATTTTGTACAAGCCGAGGAGTCCTCGAGCTTGGGGAGCCTTAGATGTAGTTGCCTGCCAATTTTCATAATTTTTAGCTCTCGTTTGGGCCCTCAAATAAGCCCCGGAACCTAATTTTTAACTAGGCCGGACACTAAGTCTGAACAGGGCCGAAGCTAGTCAAAAACTATAAATAGAGCTAGAGAGCTCATTTTTGGGGGAGCTTCTTGTAGTTTGAGCTTGTATGAGAACTTTCTTGCAATAGAAGTGATTCCATTGTCTTACTCTCTTTGTTCTTACTGTGTGTGCGCGTGTGTGTGTATGTGTGTGCATGCTTGTGTGCTTCTCACTCACGCACTTGTGCTTCCACTTGCTCGTGGTCTTCATACCATCCTCATGTCTTCCCGGATTGACATTAAAGGAGGTGCTACTCATCACTGAGCTACACCAAATTTTGGCGCCGTTGCCGGGGATCGAGCTTTGAGGACGAGCGTGTGATGGTAAGACGTAGAGAGGACGCGTTGGAATGGTAAGTAGTAGGTAAATTTCTGATTTTTCTCCATCTCCATCTTCATCTTCACCTCCTTCTCCATCTCCACCTCCACCTCCTTCCCCACTACATATCCCCCCTTCCCTTCCTTTCCCTCATTTGTTGTGTGCGAGTTTGAGAGAGAGCGATTGTGTGTGTTTGCATTTGTGTGTTTTTTGCATGTTTCTTGCAGGTACCAGCTCCATCACCATCTCCAGCAAGCTCAGCAGGTACAGAAACTGCCTGCACAGTCCCCGAGGCGTTGAGCTCGAGCTATCGCGACACTCCGAAAAGCTCGACTTCTCACGATTCTGAGTGCACCACGGCATTGCGCAGGCCTAGAGCTCCTAGAAACCCTAGATAGAACAGGAAAATTCGCCATATCTCGAGCTATCGCGACACCCCGTGAGCTATCGCGACACCCCAAGGTATCGCGACACTCCAAGGTATCGCGACACTCCGAGCTATCGCGACACCCCAAGGTATCGCGACACTCCGAGCTATCGCGACACCCCAAGGTATCGCGATACTCCAAGGTATCGCGACACTCCGAGCTATCGCGACACCCCAAGGTATCGCGACACTCCGAGCTATCGCGACACCCCAAGGTATCGCGATACTCCAAGGTATCGCGACACTCCGAGCTATCGCGACACCCCAAGGTATCGCGACACTCCGAGCTATCGCGACACCCCAAGGTATCGCGACACTCCGAGCTATCGCGACACCCCAAGGTATCGCGACACTCCGAGCTATCGCGACACCCCAAGGTATCGCGACACTCCGAGCTATCGCGACACCCCAAGGTATCGCGACACTCCGAGGTATCGCGACACCCCAAGGTATCGCGACACTCCGAGCTATCGCGACACCCCAAGGTATCGCGACACTCCGAGCTTTCGCGACACTTGGAGGTATCGCGACACTTCGACCCGACCTATCGCGATACATGGCCTTAACGCACGAAATTTTAGAGTGAATTTTTGGAGTAAAATTGAGGTACAATTGAGCTTAGTTTTGGTCACATTGGAGCAACATTAGAGCCTAGAAGTGGGGCAAGACCTAGGAACCTGTGAGGAAATCCCTGAACCCTGAGAGCCTGTTTTGACCCCTATCTGCCTGAATGGTCACAACTTGACCATACGAACTCCGATTGATGAGATTTTGGTCTCGTTGGAAAGCTCGTTGAGAATCCTACGTGGACCTTGACTGGTTTTTGTAAGAATCATACGCGGAGTTTCGGAACATGCATTTTTAAGTTGACCTTTAGGTGGAACTAAGTGGTTCCCAGATTCAAGGGGTACAGTGAGTTACTCCAGGGGGACTAAAAATAATGACGTGTGTCTTCCAATTACTTGTGGTAATAAAGCTATACTAACTGGTGAGTTTTTGCAGGAACTTGGTGTGCGCTCAAGGCAATCCAAAGCAAGCTAGCAAGGGTGAGTACCGAGCTTGGGAGAAGGCTTCCTGGGCTTGGGTAGCAGTCTGGTCAACCAGCTAATTGAGGTTGGAAGATCTCTCAACCCTCCTTTGTCAATTCCTAGCTTAGGCTGAGTACGACTTAGGTGTGGTAATTAATTAGGGCACGTTAGGCACGAATTAAGTCCAAGAGAATTAATCAACCAAGTGCAAGAAAATAAATAGGTCTTAAGTGCGAAAACACTAAGGGACAAAAAGGTAAACGGGAATCGATCACTCATCAATTGCGGAAATTCATTAAAGTACTCCTGACGACGCAATTTCAGACAAGACCATAAACATACTATTCAACTAAAAAGAACAAAGTGATTGGTGCAAAATCAGCCGGCAACGAGAGTGTGCTTGGGTTCCAGGGGGTGAATAAATCAGGCTTATGAACCTTAGATCAGGCAGACACTTAGGCCGAGACAGACAAAGCCTCAGATCTTCTGAAGCTAGTGTCAATCACACTGCCAGGTCTTGGGCCCAGCAGTTGAGTGATTACCCATACACTCCCAGATCAGAAACCAGTGATTCTGAAATGTCCTATCACATGGAGAGACCCGTAGGGAGTTCAGGGTTGGCATATCTAGAAAAGCCAGAGGGGCCTTATAAGACTCAATTGGAATATATCAGGACGAATCGTCTAGGTGCTCGCATCTACGAAGACGGACTGAGAAGATCAGTGGTCCAGATTAAGAACCCCGACCAACCCCATGGAATAGACCACCCGGTAGTCAAGTTTGAGAATGGAGCATACCTAGATAAAGAGGGGACTATATATGTAGTCACCACTCTTCCCGATAGAACTGATGAGTTTGGAAATGTGATTGCGGAGACCGACTTGGGAGATATAGAGCAAGGGAACTTAGAGAGAGAGCCAAGAACTCCCCGTGGTAAGTCCGTCTTGACCAGAATCATGACTCCCGAATGGATTCCACAAGATAATAAAAGCATCGATCTGCTTTTAAATCGGGAAACCGATGAGGCTTTTTGGAGATATAGAACTTCTCAACCTCAGGAGAGGAACACCCTCACAATCTACGAGTTTAAAGACCCTGATAGTCCAGGCCAAGTAACCTACCTAGACGCTGCATCAGAGAGAATCTTCGTGGTCACTGAGCAGGGCAAACATGCCTACACTTGGAAGGGTGAATTTGTCTTTCCCCAACCAAGGTCTAATGTATCCTTTGGTCATCAAGGAGCTGGGACCTCCCAAGCTCATGGCGCTCAAAGAGATAGAGGTAGAGACAAACCTGAGGTAAGTTTTGCCAACTCCCTGGGAAGGGAAAGAACGGGAACAGAAAGGAATAGAGTAGAAACTGAGAGACATAGAACCCCATGGAATCACCGGGACATTGATGATTTTCCTTTGCCAAGGCCGAGAGAACACACTAGGACCCTACGACCAACCCAACTTGTGAAGTCCATGAAGAATTATTTCGATGGCACGGGAGACCCTTATGACCATGTGGCCGAATTTCGACAAGTGTTGAAAGCTGAACAAGTGGAGGACCTATTCACGCAATATAATGCTTTCGGTCTAACCCTTAGGAACACTGCCCTTACGTGGTTCCAACCACTGAATGAGAGGCATTTCAGAAACATAGACCAACTCTTAGAGGCATTTATTGTTGAGTTTTCTAAGAGTGGAATCAGGCATAACACCTCCTCACTAATTCATAGCTTCAAACAAACACCTCAAGAGACGGTCAGACTAGCTGGAAGAAGATTTAGACAGTACCTGGAGAGATGCCCTATGCCAGAGTTACCCACACCAGCCAAACAAGTGGCCTTGTTCCTAGATGGATTGTTGAGCACTAAGCTCAGGTCATATGTGTACCTAAAGGACCCTAGAACGATAGAGGAGTGCGTGCGCATGTGCATAGACATTGAGGACAATCTAGGTGAAGAGTTAGAACTATCAAAAATCTATAGGGATTCTGATAGCTCTAGTAAACAGACATCTGGTCAATCCACATCCATCGAGGAACTTGCAGAGAAGGTAGCCCAAAAACTAGGTGTCTCTAGTAAGCAAATTCCGAGATTTGCCCCAGTTAAGCGGTGTTACAATTTGTTGGAAGTGAGGTAGGCCCTTAGGCTCATTTCATATGTCCATGGTTCCATAGGTCCAGTATATATACAACATTAATTCTAGCAATCTTCCATATTGACAAAACATGAACATACCACAACTTAATCATAAAAATGATGAGATAAAGATAGAGAAAGAATAGACGACATGTGTAAGGTTTTACGTAAGCCATCGCTTACTCATAGTATCATATATACCAATGTTCAATGTACAATGTGGGAGCAAAACTCTCAACCATTCTATGTGATGAGAAATAGATGAATGAGTGCATGTACAATGTAACAAACATATTCAGATGTATGGGCAGTAATCTGAATATACATGAGATGTGTGACCTTATAGGTTATAGAAGAGTGAATATGAGTGACTGAAAGAGGAAGGATCAGTGTGAACGGAAATCCTCAAACTCATGTGAACACACCTTCTCAAACACCTCATAAAATATGCATAAAGCATATACGTACTGTTTCTCTTGTACCTATGCCGAATAGGACTCCTCCTGATATGAACGCCACAGCTTCCATAAACTTCAAGTAGTACCTGTGTGCATAAAGAGAATATGTACCTGAATACTTTAACATAAGATGTGAATCTTATGTTAAACTCCATCTAATGTCTTTGAAGTAGCTAGACATCTTCTTGTAGAAGACAATCTTCAACCTAACATCTTCGTGTAGAAGATGATCTTCAAATACGCCATGTAGATGGTCCCATCCAATGTCTTTGAAGTAGCCAGACATCTTCTTGTAGAAGACAATCTTCAACCTAACATCTTCTTGTAGAAGATGATCTTCAAATACATCATGTAGATAGGCGATCCTCACCATCAAGCTGCTAATGACCAAGTCTTCTTGCCATGAACAAGAGATAACCTCCTCTCCATGAGGTAGAGTGTGAGCACACCCTTCATCTTCTCCAAGAAGAATCACCAAGAAGAACTCCATAGCTGCTCCTCAACATGCTTCAAGTTAGCACCATGGCTGCCCCATGTGCTAGAAGAAACACCACCTCTACTGAGGTCCAAGCTCTAGAAAGCTTGTGTTGATCCTAGGTGAAGGATGATTCAAGTGATCCCAAATAGTCTCTTATATAGTAGAGCTTCTACCTTGAAAAACTCTCCTCCAAAAGCACAAATCAAGCGATCGCTATGCGATCTCCAAAAGCGAAAACGCTATCCGTCTGTCGTCATCGTTTAATTGATAAAAGCATAAAAAGCTTCACGAATTGCGCCGTTGCCGATTGGAGGACTTGAACCCGAGTGGGTTCATTAGAAGCCATATGCTCTATCCACGTGCCCACGCTGTTGTGTTGTACCAAGTACTAAACCCGTAGCTATAATTCCTGTGAGCGCCCGTAGATTTTGAAGAGCAAATTGTATAATGTATACAAGGAGTTGGATGCTAGACCATTTTGTTATTGGGACATTGTTTTCCAACAATCCCCCCTGCAATGTCACAATGGTACATTCTGGCTGAATCTGCAAACTATCAAAGTTGCAAACAACCACAAGTTTCAAGCTTGTACTCCCGCACTTCAGAACTTGTTCTTCAAAACTGAATTTGAATTTCCTTCAAAAACTTGAACTTGCTGAATATGAACCATAATACTTGAGAAAATATGCAAACTAGATATCCAATAGTGTTTCCATCAAGCAATCACTGCTTGACAACAAATATAGCATGAACTGACTTCTGAACCTGCTATCTCCTGTTTTCAAAAACCTGAAAACGTACACTAGGATCCATATATTTGCATTTACCTTTCGAAAAAGATTTCTCAATGTACTTCTGCTGCGTCATGTAAATACACTAAACAAAATCAAGAACTGAATCCTGGAACCTGTGACTGTTAATTCACAACTTAGTGTATTATGAACACTGCTGGTTCATCTTTGACTGTACTCAAGTCAAATCAACTCAACTCAATTGAAATCAACTGAAATATGAGTCAAAGAAGCTATGATATCATCATGTCTTCATCCTTTAAATCCTTCATACCTCTTTCCTTCAGAACTTGGTATAACCATATATGTGCGCACTTCTGAAATAAACCTTTCTGAAATATCAAGCTTCTCTTCAATAGAATTTTGGAACCTTTTCCTGAACAGGAAGTTTCTCCAAACATTCTTCTTCTTCCTTCTTCTTTCAAAGATGGAGTATAAAGAGAACCTGACAAAGGAAATATAGGAATACCTGAAGTAGGAATACCTGTAGGTATGACTCTGCATTCTTTTACATATGGCTTGAAAATAAGTCTTCATGTTTCATCACCCCCCTGGATGACTTAACACTAGTATCCAGTATTCTTCAAATATATCAGACTTTATGAAATGTGGAACGTCTTCCTTCTTTCAATAAATCTGATCTTTAGTAATCCATACTTGTATCTGAAACAAAAGTTTTAGGATCCATATTTTTCTGTAACATAACAAGTATCTTCTTTTTCTCTGCAACACAAATCTGATAGAATCTGAATCTTTGACTTACTTCTTCCAATGCTAAGAACCTTACCAAACAAAAGATTGACAACTGACTCATAAATGTTCAAGATCATACAAGATCAATGATCTCTCTTGTGTAGAATCTGCTCTTATCAAACCTTCATGATTGAATGTTTGATTTGCTACCTGAATGTCTCCAAGTGTCCATGCTACTCAAAAAGCTGTAAAACTTTTCTTCAAACAAATCCTTCCAAGAATTTGCAATTCCTACTTGAAACATAAGTGGACAAACTTCTCACCTCGAGAACTCCAAAAGCTGCAAGTTGATACTTCATAACTTTCATATTTTACCCGGGTGAAATGTGATAGTACCTGCTTGATCTTCTTTTGGTTAACTCCACTTTTCAATCAAGTTATAGGATCTAATGGAACACCTTTTTGAATACAAGCATGTATCCAAAAATCAAGACAATCATAAAAAGTAGATTCTTCAACTGACTGGTACATCAACAAGTCTGAATTTTCTGAAGTTTCCTGAAAATACTGAATATGAGGTAACCTTTTCCAAACATAAAACCTCAACCCAAGTCTTCAACATCTGCTACAAAAAGCTCTTTTACCTCAAGAGTTAGATAAAGAAGAAATATACTTCTCTGCAACTTGTCATATACCAAGTAGCTCTGTATTGACACTCCAAGAATTCTTTGAGGGAAGATATAAGCTGCCTGCTTAAATAGCTTCAACATAACTCATATATATGAGTCAAAAGTTACATCTGCTGCTTTTTCTTTCTCTCAATGCAATTCTTTGTCAAATCTACTAAATCATGACCAAGTGTAATGCAAAACAAGAAACTGCTTCTTCTTTAAACAAGATGTTCTCGTAGACTTGTCTTTGGATGTAGAGGATAAAATAGGAAAAGTATATGGAAAATATATGAGAAAAGAAAGTCTTACTTTTCTTTTGGAAATGATGGACTTTCTTCTTCTGCATCTTTCTTCCACCTGATGATGTCAACATCTTCAAACTTCTCTTCCATACCTTTTGTTATCTTCATCTTGAAGTAGCAAGCACTCTTGATTTCTTCAAATGAACTTTTTCTCTTCCTCTAGTGCTAAGAGTAAGAGATAAAACAAACATGGTATATAAATGGAAGTGAATATAGAAACATGTTTTACCATCTCCTCATATCTCTGAATCAAAATTCTGCTTCAAATGTCTGAATCGACTAAATTCACCAATCTTTTGTATGAATGATGAATTACCCTTCTAGAGTTACCTTGATATCCAACCAACTTACAATAGAAAATTGGCTGAAAAAACTCATCTCATCTCTGCGCTTGTCTTCTTAGATGAACTTTCTTGCCATGAAAGAGATCTTCTCAAAACTCTCTAGAAAAACCTCTAGATACCTGTTTTGATGTAGCTAATGCTTTAACTTTCAAATGATGAAAGCGTATAAAAGCACTCCTTGAAATTCTTCAAATCTCTTCATAACTGCTCTTCTAAGATATGACCTGCAAATGATAATCTGATAGTAGAAACTGATACCTGTGATTTGATGTTGATCTGATTTCTTCATCTTCTCTAAACCATTGTTCTTCCTTGAATTTGAAGTAGTCTTCTCTTCATCAAGTCTGGGTCTTCAAACAATACTTTTGTAAAGTATTTGCATACTCTTCAAAAATATTCGGCTGCTAACAGATCATCAACTTCGTACTCCACACTGATAAATACACATGTAAATGAAGTGTCTAATTCTCAAATCTCTACTCATCTAGATTAAGTGTGTATGTCAAATGTCAAATATTAGAAGATGCTTTCAAATCATATGTTGTAAATCTGGAAGACTGGGAACCTGGGCTTATGAATGAGCCTTAATGCATTGATGCCAAAGATCTAAAGTTCTGTAACCAAAACCTTAGTGCTCTGATACCAAATGTTGGAAGTGAGGTAGGCCCTTAGGCTCATTTCATATGTCCATGGTTCCATAGGTCCAGTATATATACAACATTAATTCTAGCAATCTTCCATATTGACAAAACATGAACATACCACAACTTAATCATAAAAATGATGAGATAAAGATAGAGAAAGAATAGACGACATGTGTAAGGTTTTACGTAAGCCATCGCTTACTCATAGTATCATATATACCAATGTTCAATGTACAATGTGGGAGCAAAACTCTCAACCATTCTATGTGATGAGAAATAGATGAATGAGTGCATGTACAATGTAACAAACATATTCAGATGTATGGGCAGTAATCTGAATATACATGAGATGTGTGACCTTATAGGTTATAGAAGAGTGAATATGAGTGACTGAAAGAGGAAGGATCAGTGTGAACGGAAATCCTCAAACTCATGTGAACACACCTTCTCAAACACCTCATAAAATATGCATAAAGCATATACGTACTGTTTCTCTTGTACCTATGCCGAATAGGACTCCTCCTGATATGAACGCCACAGCTTCCATAAACTTCAAGTAGTACCTGTGTGCATAAAGAGAATATGTACCTGAATACTTTAACATAAGATGTGAATCTTATGTTAAACTCCATCTAATGTCTTTGAAGTAGCTAGACATCTTCTTGTAGAAGACAATCTTCAACCTAACATCTTCGTGTAGAAGATGATCTTCAAATACGCCATGTAGATGGTCCCATCCAATGTCTTTGAAGTAGCCAGACATCTTCTTGTAGAAGACAATCTTCAACCTAACATCTTCTTGTAGAAGATGATCTTCAAATACATCATGTAGATAGGCGATCCTCACCATCAAGCTGCTAATGACCAAGTCTTCTTGCCATGAACAAGAGATAACCTCCTCTCCATGAGGTAGAGTGTGAGCACACCCTTCATCTTCTCCAAGAAGAATCACCAAGAAGAACTCCATAGCTGCTCCTCAACATGCTTCAAGTTAGCACCATGGCTGCCCCATGTGCTAGAAGAAACACCACCTCTACTGAGGTCCAAGCTCTAGAAAGCTTGTGTTGATCCTAGGTGAAGGATGATTCAAGTGATCCCAAATAGTCTCTTATATAGTAGAGCTTCTACCTTGAAAAACTCTCCTCCAAAAGCACAAATCAAGCGATCGCTATGCGATCTCCAAAAGCGAAAACGCTATCCGTCTGTCGTCATCGTTTAATTGATAAAAGCATAAAAAGCTTCACGAATTGCGCCGTTGCCGATTGGAGGACTTGAACCCGAGTGGGTTCATTAGAAGCCATATGCTCTATCCACGTGCCCACGCTGTTGTGTTGTACCAAGTACTAAACCCGTAGCTATAATTCCTGTGAGCGCCCGTAGATTTTGAAGAGCAAATTGTATAATGTATACAAGGAGTTGGATGCTAGACCATTTTGTTATTGGGACATTGTTTTCCAACACAATTGTGGTGGTGAACATATGGCAAGTGTGTGCCCCATTATGGCCCAACCTCAGGTGAATCCTAGTAGCCAGTACTGCACCATAGAGCGCAGGTATACCAATCACACGGCACAAGACTGCCCATATAACAAACAAACTGTTAGGCAAAATTATCCTCAGCCATATCCGCAACATGGTAGGTACCAGAATCAGTACCCATCACCACAATACAACAGACCACAACAAACTTATCAGCCACCTTATCAAGGGCAGCAGAGACCTCAACCAGTCCTAGTGCAGCAACCCCCTGCTCCAACCAATGTGATCCCAGTAAAATATGCCTCTACGGAAGAAAATCTGAATAGAGCCATAGTCCCAGTCACCCCATTGCTATCAGACAGTGATCCCAGTGACCATAGTTTTGACTCCGCACATATTGATAGCCCACAGGCTTACTACATGCAGTCACCCGAGCATAACGAGTCATACTACTATGAGGACCCAAGTGAAAATAATGGGGAACCGGAGTATTCTAATGTCATGTACACAAACCCCAACTCTAGACCTCAACCTAGGCAGGTACGACCCCCATTTCCTAGAGGACCATGCTTCAGATGTCAGGGAGATCACCTTATACGTGATTGCCCACTGCCTGCCCCTACACAGCCTCAATCAGTAACCATTCAGGGCTTCTGTCAAGATTGCGGGAAAGAGCATCTCCTACGAGATTGCCCGAAGAACCCTAATAACATGCCTAAAATCACTCCTATCAATGTTGTTGGGTTAGTGGTAGACTCCATAGGAAGCGTGACTTCCACTGCACCGGTGCAGGTGATCACAAGAGCCCAGGCACTTCAACAACACAAAGGTGGAGGTCCCGAACAGAGCCCCGAGGTGAGTGAAACAGAGAGCATAACCAAAAAGAGGACTAGAGCCTGGAAGGAGAGTCGTGAAAGAATGAAGAGACAATGGGCAAAAAAGATAAATGAACTTGAAGAAAGTGTGAGAGAAACCAAGGCAAAAATCATAGAAATCACATCTCAACCGCACTCCCACACACTTCCACCATTACCTCCCCCATCACCCTCCATTCCTCCACCCTCTAATACACCCCACGTAACCCACCCACCACCCCGAGTAGGATCAGTATTAGCTGACCCCACTCCTGAAGGCTTGGACATGATGTTTAAAGCCTACCAGGCTCGACTTCAAGAAGGGCCAACAGCTGCAAACCTAGACAGGAGTTACCCTAGAGCCGACTTAGAGATTGAACGGATGAAGATGTGCATGAAAATGGTAAAACAAGCTCAAGCTATACTTGAGACTAGCCAAAAGTTCAATCAGACGAACGCTGTCAAGCCGGATTTGCATTTCCAAGGCTTACTAGAAAGATTAGAGCAGTTGGTAAACAAATCACAAGTTTCTTTACCTCCACAGGCTCAACCAGTTGTTGAAAGAGGAAGCTCACCACAAATGGTAGCTTATGTTCCTAATTCTACGGAGGCTGGAATACCTCCTTCAATACAACAGTACTCTCAAGAGTTCTTGCGGGAAATACAAGAAGAGAAATGGGCCAAAGAGAAGGGTGATTCCCCTCCTATTCCTGAGATTGATGATCTTCGTGATCAATTTCCCCAAGACATTCCCTCTATCTATGGGGATCAAGCAGAGCAACAAGAGGATGAGAGATTAGATTTTGAATCTAATTCTTTACAAGAGTTGCCTCATTTCACAGGCCCATGGGAATCTGAATCTCTCCAGATCAGAGCGCCCACTATATTGGTAAGAAATGAAGACTCAGTGATTCCCAAGAACACTGATGTCGTGAAAAACACTAAGGTTCAATGTCACCTCACTGTAGAGGAGCTGCTCAAGGCAAAACCGGAGCTCTGGAATCATGTGAAGGATCAGGTTCCAGAACTTGAATCCAATTTACCAAAAGTAGGCTCTAAGCAGAAAGTTCCCGAGATACCTCTCGACAAGATAGGAGACATGAGCGAAGGTGAAGAAGGTAACACTTATCTTCCGATCACCTATCAAGGTTACACAACCAAAGCAATTGTGGATTCGGGTGTGGGAGTTGCTATCGCAACTACCTCCTTGTGGAAACGATGGGGCAAACCCACCTTAAGACCAACGAGAATGAAACTTCAAATGGCAGATGGTCATTTTGAAAGACCTCTCGGATTGCTTGAAGGGATAACTCTAACCACTTGTGGTGTGGAGTTTGAACATACGTTTGCTATATGTGACTTTGAGAAGAATAATGTTTACGAGATGATCCTAGGAAGACCTTTCCTACGACAATTGCAAATAGTACAGGATTGGGGAACCAATTCCTTGTACTTACAGCACTTAGGGGTCACCACCAAGGTCAATCTGAAGGATCACACCTTCAGAGATGTACCACCCCTACAGTGGAATCCTATCCACAAAGCGAAAGAAGATTCTATCTCCGTGCGTTCTGGAAGTTCACCTGAACCATCCTGGCTGCATGAAGATACTCACTTGTGGATGTGCAAGGTCGCGGAGGAAGAGGAAAAGCGCCGGAAAGCGAGAGAAGAAGGAACTTCCCCAGGAGATAGACCAATAAAAGACCCAGCCTATACACCGATGATATTTCCAGATGAGGAATTTGAGCCTCATGGTTGGGCAGAAATCTTAGCTACCATGGACATTGCAGTCAATGAAGAACAATGGACACCTCATTGTGATGAGGAGGGTTATGATATTTCAGTGTTCATGTGTCAGCCCTTGTTGGAAGAGTGTGATCCTAGCGAGTCCATAGAAGAAGAAGAGAGTGACGATGATCTAGAATCCATTGTGATGGATACTTACTTTGACTCAGAGGAACACTACTTAGAAGACATAGGAGTGTTAACCCAAAAAGAAGAAGAACCCCTTGCGAGTATTAAAACGATAAATTCAAAGAAAGGAAGTGAAGGAAGTCAAAAGAAAAAGAAAAGGAAAGCAGTAAGACAAGAAGAGGAAGAATCATTGTTTGAAGTACCAGAAAATTTCAAGAAATATGAAGTGGAAGACCGGAAAATATTGGTACGAATGCCTAAGAGAGAGGCCATTATAGGAGAAGCATATGACAATAAAGAAAAGACCAAAAAAATTGTAGTGACCCTTGAAGGGAACGAAGAGAGATGTACGTACATAGGTGACGACCTAAGTGCAGAAGAAGAAGCAGAGCTTGTAGCTCTATTAAGAGAATATAGGGATGTGTTCGCATGGCATTATAGAGACTTGAAAGGAGTAGATCCAGAGATCTGCTCTCATACGATTCCGATGACCGCTGATGCTAAGCCCACCAAACAAAAACCCTACACATATAATGACAATTATGCGGCCAAAATAAAAGAGGAAATTGACAGGCTGATTGAAGCCGGATTCATCTATGAGATTGAGCACACTGAATGGGTGTCCCCTATTGTAGTGGTGCCCAAGAAGAATGGGAAATTGCGAGTGTGCATTAACCTCAAAAAAGTTAATGCCGCTACGATTAGAGATAGTTATCCACTGCCCATCACCGAACATCTTTTGGAGCGTGTTGCAGGCAAGGAGGTTTACAGCTTCCTTGATGGATTTTCAGGTTACAACCAAGTAGCCATTGCCCCCGAAGATCAACACAAAACGGCCTTTGCCACAGAATGGGGAATCTTTGCATTCCGTGTGATGCCATTTGGGCTCACCAATGCACCTGCAACATTCCAAAGACTCATGTGTCATGTCTTCAAAGAGTTCTTGCGAAAGAGCTTAGAAGTATATGTGGATGATTTGTGCGCTCATTCCCAAGAGAGAAGTTACCACATCCCTGAACTCAGGCAAATCTTCAACAAGTGTAGAGATTATCGAGTGTGTCTGAATCCAGAAAAGTGTGTGTTTATGGTACGACAAGGTAAGATCTTAGGCCACATCGTTTCTAAGAATGGAATTTCAACAGATGAAGACAAAGTAAGAGCAATAGCAGAGTTGCCCAGACCAAGGAATGTTAAAGAGGTACAAGCCTTTATGGGCCATTGCGGATATTACCGTAGGTTTATCCACATGTATGCCATCATAGCTAAACCTCTTTATGGGTTGTTAACAAACTTTGAATGGAACGAGGAATGCGAGAATTCCTTCAATGAGCTGAAGAGACGTTTGTGCACAGCACCAATACTGACTACTCCGGATTGGAGCAAACCCTTTCATGTCCATGTAGATGCCTCCAATCATGCTATAGGATGTGTGCTAGCACAACCCACAGGTGAAGGAAACCTAGATTTGCCGATAGCATATGCTAGTAGGCAATTAAATGCAGCTGAACGAAATTACACCACAACGGAGAGAGAAGGCTTGGGCATGATATATGCTGTGAAGAAGTTTAGACACTATCTATTGGCCAATAAGTTCAAGTTTTTCACTGATCATCAAGCGCTACTATATTTGGTCAATAAACCTTGCAATACAGGTCGCTTAGTAAGATGGTTTCTCTTACTAATGGAATACGACTTTGAAGTTGTTGTCAGGAAAGGTAGAACCCATCTTAGGGCAGACCATCTTTCTCGCATCACTTCAGGAGAGCCACCGCAAGGAGTGTCTGATGAATTGCCCGATGCGTATCTGTTCAATTTAGAAGTTGTTCCTAAATGGGCAAATAAGTTGGTACCAGTCCTAACCTTCGGGCCTGCAAATAAGAATGTGAAAACTAGCAAAGAAGAAGTTGTAAAATCATTAAAGTATCAAATCTTGGCTGGAAGTATGTACAAGCAAGATACAGAAGGGGTGTTAGCTTGTTGTGTCGAGGAGGATGAACATGCTAGTTGGCTGCAGCAAGCCCATGAGGGACCGCTAGGGAATCACTACTCTAAACAACGAACCTTGCAGAATCTAAAACGCTTAGGAGTGTATTGGCCTAGCATGGACAAAGAAGTACAAGAGTGGATCCAGAGCTGTCCACAGTGCCAGGAGAGACCCCCAGTGGAGCATGCAACTCTTTATCACATGTCATTAATCCCAGATTGGAGTGCTCCACTGGTTGAGTTCATGAGAACAGGAACATTAACCAATCAGGCTAGCATTGCAAGAAAACGGAGCATGGAGCAAGAGGCTCAAGACTATGCTTTAGTAGGAGACAACCTGTATCGAAGAGGCAAGGATGGTTACCTAAGACTGTGCGTACATGAATCAGACTACTTGAAAGTCTTAGAAACGGCACATAGCGGTGCTGCAGGTGGGCACTTTGGGCCTGACAGAGTGATTAAGACTATTCTATTCTCAGGACTATGGTGGCCCACTCTTCATATGGATGCACATACTTATGTGAAGAGTTGCGACACATGCCAACGTGCCCAATATCCGACAAGAAAAGATGAAATGCCCTTGAGGCCAATGATGGGAGGACGTGCATTTTCAAAGTGGGGTATAGACTTTGTAGGTCCCATCAACCCCCCAGCTAGGAACTCCCATGCAGAATACATTATTGTAGCCACAGATTACCTTACAAAGTGGGTGGAAGTAAAAGCCACGACAAAGAATGATGCTCAAACGACGGCTAAATTCTTATTCGAAAATGTGTTCACTAGATATGGGTTACCAATAGAGTTGGTTAGTGATAGAGGTACGCACTTCTTGAATGAGGTCATTGAAAATCTCCTTCAAGAATTCTTGGTGATACATAAGAAATCTGCACCCTATCACCCACAGGCTAACGGACAAGCCGAGAGCACGAATAAGATCCTGTGTAATGTATTGACGAAACTTGTAAATAATAAACGCTCTGATTGGGACAAACAACTTCATCATGCTGTTTGGGCATACCGAGTTGCTTACAAAACGGTACTCAATGCCACCCCATTTCAGATGGTCTTCGGACAAAATGCGGTGTTACCCTTAGATTTCCTAATTCCAGCTTTAAGAGTAGCACAAGAGCATGAGTGGAATGGACACGAGTTGTCCTCGAGGATCTTAGATCTAGAGCGCTTAGGTGAGACGAGGCTACGAGCAGCAGCAGGTATCTATGCTGCAAAGAAACGGAAAAAGGCATACTTTGATGCCCATGTGAAGGATAAGGGCTTGAAGGCAGGAGATCTAGTGTTAGTCTACACATTGAAACAACACGCAAGAAAGCTAGAAAAGAGAGGCTACGGACCTATGATCATTAATAGGATCTCCACGAGTGGAGCAGTACGACTAGCCACTTTAGAAGGGGATGTCCTCCCAAACTATATTAGCGGATGCAGAGTCAAGCTGTATCAGGAACCCCTCACGGAGGAGATGCTAAGCCGACTCAATATTGCTAAGCAACGTAAAGAGGAGGAAAAACGAATTCGAGAAGAAGCACAGGCAGAGGCCTTAGAACGTATCAAACGAATGAAGTTGAGAAGACTAGGAAGAGACCAGCCTATGACTAACACTGAAGAGTCCCCAGGCTATCCCATGGCCATGTGTGAGGCTTCAGGTGGACACACCCATAAGATAGTAGACCGACGACCTTTTGTGACCCTAGAAATAGGACAAAAGGACAGCACAACAAGCGTGAGGGCTTTAATTGATTCAGGAGCAGCCACAAGTGCAGTTCGGCTTTCTTACTGCCAGCAGCTGCAGTTGAAGGTAAAACCCATAGAAGCATATCTGATAGGATTAGGAGGTGTTGAAACCCCTTGTATGGGAGAGGTGGATCTTCCCCTCTACATACGAGAGGTCCTCATGCCAGTAAAAGTGCTAGTGTGTGAAGACGAGGATCTGACCGAACCGCTTATCTTGGGCCAAGACTGGATCTATGATCACGCAGTCAACCTGAACCTAAGAAGTGGACTTCTTCAGGCTTGGGTAGGCCAAAGTCGTCTCACGATTGAATTAGAAAATCAAGCACTCAAACCAATAGAACAGGCAACAACTCCTGGTCCCTCCAGGAATCCACGCGAAGATAACCACGTTGTGCTTGTCCAAACTTCTATGGTGCAGAGGAATGTCAATCTTACTGAAGGTTCAGGAGCCAAGAAGGAGTTCCTAATTGATCCAAAGAAGATTCTAAACGAACGGACCGAACACCACTCTATACGAAGGAGACCGCTGATCAAGAGGAAGGAGCGCCAACCCGCGCAACATGGAGCATCTCGTGGCGTGAAGCAGATCTGGATACGCAAGGATGGGAGACCCACAGCCCCAATCGCAGATTCTCAAGAAGACAAGACACGAGCCTCACAATCAAGGATCAAAGCTAAGAAGCCCCCTAGGATCACCCCTAGGCACACCATCTCTATTTGGGTCCCTAAGCGGTCAATGAAGGCCATCCCTAATGCTAGACAGATATGGGTGCCCAAGGCTAGCTTACAAGCCCAAATTACTTCAACTACAGACACAAGGATGAAGCAGCTCTCACAAGCACTCTTGGCCAACAACTCAGGAAGTGATAAGATACCTACACCTCTCACTGTCCACACTCCCATCAACCCCAGGAATGTCTGGAAATGGGTACCCACAAGGTCCCAACCACATCACACACTCAGACCAAAGTCTTCACCTGTCCTTAACTCTAAAAGCTACGACTCCTGTATCAAAGTGTGGAGAGTTAAACTGTGTACTAAACCCCCTGACCATCTTCTGTAAATCCGTCCAAACTAACACAGAAGCATTTCGAGTCCATTGCATAACCAAAGTACGCATCTAGGATGACACTGACCTTTAATCACCACTCACACATATCATAAACACCTCACCACTAACTACTGACCTCCGGGATTGTCATGTTAGTATTGTGAAGGGAACACCATTACATCTTGTTTCCTATGCAACACTAATGTGCCTTTCGTCTTCCAGCAGATAAGCAACCTACTCTCATGGCAACCGCGGCAGGCACAAGCTCTCAGGCAGGATCTGGTGCCCCCATCAACTGGGATGCCATGCCAGTGGAAGCTCCACCAACGGCTAGACCTGAAGAATTCTTGAATGTGCGAAGAATCCCTATTCCAGATCCACCCAGTGGACTAACCGAAAGAGTAAAAGGGCACTCCCATTGGTTCAATGAAATGCCAGGGGATTTGGGAGACGCGGACCACATCTGGGAGTCCAAGATGGAGTGTGGAGGGGTTTGGTGGACCTTCCAATTCTTTTCAAGAGAATTTGAGGCCTTACAAAATGCAGCTCCCCTTCAAGAGATCTGGCGAAAGGCAGGACTGCAAACTTACTTCAGTGCAGCTCTACCAAAACCTGACTTCCTCAGGTGTTACTACTTGATTGCCACGATGAAACCTACCGGGGATAAAGATCATTCAGGCACATTCTGGGTGCCCTCCTTATCTAATCTGGAGGAGATGAGGAAGTTTGAACTAAATGTAACGTTAATCAGGGAAGCCCTTCAAATGTATGGCACTCATGTGCCTTCAGATCGCGACCCCCTAATACCAGAATCAATGAAGAGCAATAGAGTCAAGAAGCTCAAAGACATGTGCGCCCTCACCCCTAACATCGCCATACCCCTGCGGATGTGCCTCCAGCACTTCGCATTTCCAGCTCAAGACCGTTTCACTCAGCCTCACAAGAAGATATGGTACGGACTGTATTTAGCAGAGACCGGAAGCTTGCCCATTAAGATGCCAGTATGGATCTTAGATCAGGTATATGAGGCAGGCAAGCGGGGGGTGAGGAAGCCCACTCTACATGGTTGCTGTGCGTTGACTAGAATCATCTACAGATGTCTGGCGTATGACGTGCCAGTTGCTCGAGCCCTAAAGTATGCACATCTAGAATTGTTTAAAGGGCGAAAGTCAGGGAGTCAGCCTGCAAAAAGAATGCGTGGATCCCTTTCACAAGTCCTGATCCCTCCAGCAACCACTACCGAAGTCTCCCCTAGAGAGGAAGCCCCGGCGGCACCAATCACAATCCATCTCCAGGAGTCTCAACCAAGAGAGGTGGTACAGCCCACTCCCTCTGCCCCTCCGCTACCTACCGATGCAGAATTCGCAGCGATGGCCACTTTCACCGAAGACCAAAATTTTGATTTTGAAACATTTCTGCAGACGGCTCATCTATCAGACAGTGAAGGTTGCCCTGACAATATCGATCCGGGGACATCAACCCAAAGAGAACAGGCACGAGGTGAGACAAGCAGCGTACAGGAGCTAGGAGTGACGCAACCTCCTCAAAGTCCAAACACACAAGCTCAGGAGCAGGCACCAAGGAATAACCCAGAAGAGAGTGAAGACGAAACCCCTGCCTATACGGCACAGCTCAAACGATTATACCAGACAATCAAGCAGGTACAAAGACGCCATAAAATGTCAGAAGAAGCAAATAGGGCCCTAGTAAACCAGATGTTACAGTCAGAGCATATCGACCCCCATTTTGTAGAATCGCTAAATCTTTTGGCAGACACCTGTGGCATCAGTGAAGCATTGAGAACCTTGGTCTATCAAGAGAATCCTGCTTATGATCAAAGAAGAATTGATACGCGGCCGCGACAAGGAAAGATGATTCAGATGGAAGTATCTACCGCGCTAGCTACGTCCACATCAGAAGATGTTCACATGATTAGCCCTAGGCACAATGATGAACTGGAGGAAGTTACGCATGCCCCATCCCCCCCATCATCTTCTATCCCACCCTCAGAGCCTCTCTCCACTTATCTTTCTACACAACCATTCTCCTCCTATAGTGAGACCATTGTACACACCCCCGTTTCTACTCTCCTTCCTTCACCCTCATCCATCTCTGTCACTCAGATTTTTGAACCCCAACTAGGTCACCCTTCCTTCCTCCATGCCTTTGGACAACCATCTGTCACGAGTCAGACTCTTTCCCTTCCCTTACCCTCCACCCTTCCATTTCCTCCCTCCCAAACTATACCTACTCCATCCCTTGTAACTGCCTCGGGCACCACACTAATCACCCAACCCTCCTTGTGGACCCAATTTGTAAACATTCTTCGACAGGTTGAGGAACATAAGAAAAAGTCCCTTCCCCAAAGTCACTTCCCCACATTCACAGCCACCACCATCACACCACCCACCATCCCGGTGTTCACATTTCACGAATCACACTCACTCATGTCCGATCCCATGGACATCTCACCATCCGCTGGATCACCCACCACCACTGTTCTCACAACACCATCACAGGTTATTACACTCACATCACCACTTCCACACACAGTAGGCACAACATCCACTTTTCCCACTCCCACTTCCCAACCCCCTGCATCTTCCACCTCATTTAGTCTTGCACTTGACACGATGCTTGAAGCTGCCACTCAGCTTAAGCAAGAATATACATTATTGGAAGAAAATAACAAAGGGCTTTGCACCCTCACAGCAACACTCCAAGAGCGTGTCAATGCCTTGGAGTTCATTCATACGGAGTCACAAAGCAAGATATTCGCCCTCGAACAGGTGAATGCGCAACTCAAAGCGGAGCATATGGAAGAGAGCAAAGCCATGGAGGAACAGCTGCGCGATCAAATGGGCCGCAATGCACGGCTTCAACGAAACATGGCTTTGCTACGACGACATCTGGCAGCAGCGCAAGAAGAGAATAGACGGCTTCAACAACAAAACCAAGAAAACCTCGAGGCTGCCATGGAGAACACCCCGGGAGCACCCATAGACCCGGTCAAATTTCAAGCGGTCCCCTCAGAAAGCATACAACAAATATTGGAAACGTATGCCAATCTATTAGAAGCACATGATCAGCTTGCCGATCAGCTAAAGGACTTACAGAGACCCCAAGAGTCTACACCACACCGACAGGAACATAAAGAAATGACAGACGCTACTACTTCAACCGAACCTGAACATTCAACGCCCAACGACGTGCTGGACTTACGACAGCAGATCGCAGAATTAAAACTGAAGTTGATGCAGTACGAACGACCCCCTTCCCCACCAGAGCAACCGTCAGAAGAAGAAGCTGTTACCATCCCAGTGGAGGAAGCATTCGACGACGACTACGAGCCTCAACCACTTCCAGGAGGACGCGTAACAGAAGAAGGTCAAGATACCTATGAGGAACCCCCATCGGCATGGATGAAACAAGTAGAGGAGATGGGGAAAACTCATCAGGAGCGGATATCCACTCAGATGCTGGCAATGAAGGCCATTGAGGACACCATCCTTCACTCAGAATACTTCAGGCACCTCGCTCCTAGACGCCTGATCACTAGTTCAGAACTGCAATACAAGCCCTATTTTGTATTGTTGGCTGACTACAATGCAGAAATCAAACGAGTCACCAACAAGTGCCCAACATTTGCCACATAGTTCGAACCAGAAGACATACCAGAAGCGGCACGAAAAGGGGCCATATTCCAACCAACGTGGAGGCAAAAGTTACTCGAAACTTACCCAGAAATGCTTCGAACATGGGATCATGCCCCCATGCATTTGAAGTACAATCCGTGTTTTGGGCCAGTGCAAAGACGCAGATCATGGAAAGCTTTTGCCATCAAGGTTCAGAATAACGCAAACTGTAAAGAATGGCTCAACTACCCCGCTATCGCCCCCCCAACCGGTACTCCTACAGTGTCATACATGATTGCAACCATCAGACATTGGATACCACGCCTCCACCCTATGCCAGATGTCGCTGCACAGATGATGCTCAAGATCCTCGACATGATGCAGGTCGTACTCAAAACTTTTCGCAATGTATGCCGTATTCAACCTCCTATTCCAGGGTTTATCAATGGTAACTACGACCTGCTATATGATATGAGCACAACCCCGAGCATACGAGTGGCTTACGCATGGCATGCACGCATAAGATATCTCCCTGCCTGCTACAAGCAAACATTTGACGACATGTTCACCACGGGGTTTTGGGAAGCACATTCAGAGGTATTTGCGCCACGGCCTACGCATCTACTCCATCTCTTTGCATGTGAGCAAACGATGCACTCCGAGCTTTACACGATGCCACAACCTGACATACCTGGTACAGTGGATTGGGAGGCCTTGCAACGAGATCTAATCAGAGGTTTAAAAATCAAAGAACACGAAGTGGCAACCGACCTTCTGCAAAAATACATTGATCAAACGGCGGAAAAGAGGTCTGTCAGAGGCGACAGACCCTAGGGGGGGAGAGTGTTGACAGGATGCGGGAAGAAGCAAGTATGGACACACATGCAGATCTAGCACTGAGGCTACCCTTCATTTTTTTCAAAAACCCCAACATCATTCTAAAGTGATTCTCATCACTACAACCCCTTGTAAATATCATTTCACCTTTTTGTAGCTCCATTTTGTACAAGCCGAGGAGTCCTCGAGCTTGGGGAGCCTTAGATGTAGTTGCCTGCCAATTTTCATAATTTTTAGCTCTCGTTTGGGCCCTCAAATAAGCCCCGGAACCTAATTTTTAACTAGGCCGGACACTAAGTCTGAACAGGGCCGAAGCTAGTCAAAAACTATAAATAGAGCTAGAGAGCTCATTTTTGGGGGAGCTTCTTGTAGTTTGAGCTTGTATGAGAACTTTCTTGCAATAGAAGTGATTCCATTGTCTTACTCTCTTTGTTCTTACTGTGTGTGCGCGTGTGTGTGTATGTGTGTGCATGCTTGTGTGCTTCTCACTCACGCACTTGTGCTTCCACTTGCTCGTGGTCTTCATACCATCCTCATGTCTTCCCGGATTGACATTAAAGGAGGTGCTACTCATCACTGAGCTACAATGATGCAGACTGTTTTTAAGATCTTTCACCACGTCAAAGCACCGCATGTCAACACCTTGGGATTTGAGCATGGTAACCAGGACTTGGCATATGATATGAGTACTATGCCATCACTCCAGGTGTGTTATGCTTGGCTCTACCGCATAAAGTACTTACCCGCATGTTATAAGATGACCTTTGAAGAGATGTTCACAACAGGCTTCTGGGAGTACCACTCCGAAGTTTTTATTAGCAGGCCTACCCATCTACTATAACTATTTGCTTGCAAACAACTGGTGTATTCCACGCACTAGTGGCTTCCACCTCCCGACAAACCTCAAGCCATCGATTGGGAAAAACTAGAAATTGATCTCGCACGAGGAATTCGCATCTTGGAGCACACCCTCGCACACGACATCTTGCAAAATTATATCATGCAGACCCTGCAACAAGGATCTGTCAGGGACGACAAACGCGAGAGGGAGGGGTGTTGGCAGTAGCCAAAGGCACAGATGTAGAGGTAGCATGTGAAGGTGGACTACAAAGAGTCGTGGGGAGCCATGCAGTCTATTTTTCCAAAGAAATATAATTAATATTACTTGTTCAAAACTCAAAAAGTGTTTTTCATCACTTTTGTACCATATGTATCATAGAAACACCCACTTTTGTAATTAATCGCTCCATTTTGTGCAAGCTGAGGAGTCCTCGAGCTTGAGGAGCTTAGGTAGAACAAGCATACCAATTTTGGCTATTTTTAGATCTCGTTTAGACCTTCAAATAGTGCCTAGAACCTATTTTTTAACTATGCAAGACACTAGATGTGAAACTAGTCAAAACTAATCTAGAAACTATAAAAAGAGCTAGAGAGCTCATTTTTGGGGTTAGCTTGTGTGAGTTGAGAAGAGCTTAGAGCTATTTTGAGCTTGTAAGAGTGTTATTGAGCAATAGAGTCTACTTTTAACCTTCCATTGTGTCTTGCTTGTCTCTTACATGTGTGTGTGCATGTGTGTGCATGTGTGTGTGCATCTACATGCTTCTCACCTTCACTCTCACTACATCTTGCGTTCACGATCTTCATAT
Source organism: Ceratopteris richardii (assembly GCA_020310875.1). Classification (NCBI taxonomy): domain Eukaryota; kingdom Viridiplantae; phylum Streptophyta; class Polypodiopsida; order Polypodiales; family Pteridaceae; genus Ceratopteris; species Ceratopteris richardii. Next base: position 132,670,540 of record CM035439.1, on the reverse strand, counting down.
CACTCCTATCTCTTCTGCAGATCGACATTAAGGAGGTGGATCTTCTTAACGTGGTGCTTACCATCATACTAGAGCAACACATTGATTTGGATCTATATAAATGAAGAATTAGAGAGAAAGAGAGAGAAGCTTTGAGGTATACGTGATGAAGAAGAACCAGAGTGTTTGTTGATGGTCATCCTCCTTATTAGATAACAAAAGAAGAAAAAAAGAAGTTTTTTAGTTAGTCTTGATAGGTAATATGAACTCCAACTAGCAACAACAACACAATGGATCTCTCTAGGATCTCATAGATGGCTACTATAGTGAACCAGAATCTTAAATTCTCTCAATCCACTCAAAATTGGTTCTAGAGACCTTTGCACACTCAAACTAGATTATTTGAGCTATGACGCTGAGCCAAAACCTTGACTTCTCTCTATCCACTCAGAGTTGGATCTAGGGACCTTGCAAACTCAAACTAGACTATATAAGTCTATGTGTGCATTATGATCAAGTTACACACCAACTTTGTAGAGATGTAACTTGAGAGTTATGATAATAATCTATAACTATATGAGGAATTAAACAACAATAATACATTATATAAATGATCCTTGATACAAAGCATAGGCTACAAATGGTAGCAACCTATAAATCGATATCTGTGTAAAACGATATATGCATATGTGCATAGTTAATCTAGCATGTAGTAGCCTTCTTACAATAATCACACACTAATGAAAAGCCTAATCCAAGTTAAATAATCTCGAATCATTTGGAATCCATACATGGCAATATATGCATAGTGTTTTGTTATGAATGTTGGAGTTTGAAGACTATGAAAGCACACATACAACACAAGGAAAAAGAAGAATCTTGGAGAAACACTGATCATATTACCAAGTGACTATACAAAGTTATGATGATAATTTCTAATTATATGAGGAAGTAAACAACAATAAATAAATTATAGAAATGATTCTTGATCATATACAAAGAATATAAACAAAATAGGCTACAAATGGTAGCAACCTATAAAGAGATGTGTGTATAAAGATAACACTGATCATATTACCAAGTGAATGTACAAAGATAAGGCACTTGTTGGGCTTATAGGCATATGTATTGTTGGAGTTTCTAAGGAAAATGTAAAAACACATGCCCAAAAATCTTGAGCCATGTTAGCTTCATCATTCTTTGCATTTGCTAAATTTTTAGCAATAGAGATGCCATATTCCTTCTTCTTTTCATTGCATTTAGCAAGCTTTCTACACTCATCAATAGTATGACCAGCCTTCCAAAAATATTTGCATCTCTTCTTCTTTTTCAAATCACCATCATTAGAGGAATGAGTGGAAGAGGAAGGTTGAGGCTTAGATTTTGATGAACCCAAAGCTGAACCATACTTGATTTTCACCTTTCGTGAGATAGCAAGTGCTTGCGCTCCCTCAATCAAACCACTCCTATTCACTAAAGATTACTCTTCTTGCAAAAGAAGAGAAACAACCTCATCAAATGCATACATATTAGGATTCCCTTTTGCAACCAAACGGAGTGTAGTAGCAAAGCTTTGAAAAGATTCTTGTAATCCTTTCAACAATGTAGAAATGAGTGATGCATCTGGAATAATCTCATCTATGTTTGCCAATTGCTCTTTCAAGTCCTTGATGCATGTCACATACACATCCACTAACTCATTTTCAACCATACATACATCCTCAAGTTGCTTCCTCAATTATGCAACATGTGCTTCATTACGCATGGCATACAAAGAAGCAAGAGTGTCCCATGCCTGTCTTGATGTAGAACATGACCGAATGTGTGGAACTATATGATGCTTCACAGAAAGCACAATAAATGCATGAGCTTAAGCATCTTTTCCATCCCATCTAAGCTATTCTTGTGTGGGTGGAGAAGGAGAAACCACAGTACTTGAAGAAGAAGCTCCATCTGTGATAGTAGACTGTGAAGTAGAAGAACCTATGGGTCTTCGATCTACATCTACCACTATGTTCCAAAGTTTTTTTGCAACAAGAACATGCTTCATCATGTAAGACCACATTGGATAGTTTGTCCCATCAAGATTATCTTCAGCTTGAAGCATTCTAGACAATTCACTACTGTCCGCCATTTCACGAAGGAACAAGAATGTGAAAAAATATTGACTTCGATGAAAGCTGAAATAAATGTTGAAATTTTCAATTCACTATGACACAGAAAATTGAAACTTGAGAAGGAGCTGAACCTGCTCTGATACCATTGTTAGGTGTGTGTAGAAGTGTGAGAGACACAAGAAGCACACACAAGGAGCACAAATGCAACAAGACACACGGATCAGAAGACAGATGGCTGGAATAGCTCTCTCTATTGACGATGAATTGAACTGAAGTAAGAGCTGAATAATATCCCTAAGTACAAAGTACCACCGCATATGAGCTAATCATATATGTGGTAACATGGGGAAAAAACCTCTAGCCAACACTAGAGTAAAAAATGCCCATGTGTAGGGAAAGAGTTCACATCAAAGCTACTCAAGGAACAAGTAAGTGTAATAGGTCACACATAGACCTCATCTAACTTGGAAGTTAGGGTTCCACAAATGTCTGAGCTCTCACAATGGCTTCTCCTCATAATTGAGGCCTTACAACTTAGAGCACCATGGATCAGTTGTAGTCACATGAGAGTGGAGTATTGAGTATGTCTAAACCCCCCCTCAATGTCCACCATGCAGTGAACTACCTCCTTGGTCCAATGCCAAGCTCTAGAAAGTGTCGATGAATTTTCTCTCCCAAGAGCCTTGGTGAAGATGTCTACTCCATTTTCTTGAGTTGGACAATAACTCATCTCCATGACCCCATCCTTGATCAAATCATGCACATAGTGATTCTGAATTTCTATGTGCTTGGTACTGCATGGAAAACAGGATTCTTGGTGATGGCCATGCAACTTTGGTTGTCTTACTTCAGCCTTGTAGACTCCTATCCTTGTATTCCTATGTGCCATAGGATCCTCCTCAACCATACTTCTTCACATGTTGCAACACATGCTGTTTTGTAATCAACTTCAATAGAACATAATGCAACAATCGATTGCTTATTACTGATCCAAGAGAAAAATCCTAGATCCTAAAGAAAAGAAATATCTAAAAATTGATTTTTTGCTATTAGTATCTCCTTCCTAATCTAAATCACAATATTCAACCAGAGATGATCCTTTTTCATAGATAATATCATAATCAATGGTTCCTTTCACATACCTAAGTATCCTCATGCTTGCCTCCATTGAGTTCGGCAAGGCTTATTAGAAAATTTGCTTAGTACTCCAATAGCATAAGATATAACCAGTCTGTTTTTGCACAAGTAGATGAGACTTCCAAATAATTTCTTGTATCTTCCAATATCCACTAGAGGTGAAGTATCTTCAATAGATAAATTTGTGTTGACCTCCATAGGTGTAGAAATTTCCTTGCAATCATCCATGTCGAATTTGAAAATTTGTCTTGCATATTTTGTTGAGAGATGAAAATATCTTTGGTGGTCATATTCGCAAGGTTGGGATGATCAAAATCATTGCTATTCTTGCTTTTGCTCCACCTACTCTCATTGACAAACCAACTTGATTCGTAGTCGCAGATGATGATGCACCACTTGACATCTCCTCTCTTTTGTCATCGAAGCCTCTACAATCGCTGCATTTCTAGTTCTGCACCAATCAGAGTCTCCTAAGCTCTGATACCATGTAAGAAATAATAGCACAATGAAATAGACCTATGAAAAAGGTGAGAAAATAATGCAGACAAAGAGAGATGTAGAGTGAGAGATAGAGAACTCAAATTCTCAAATTGCCAAGATTAAAGCAACTACAAAGATGGTGTTGTCCACATGTGCACTCCCAATGTGGAGCCTAGATGGCGATCTAGACAAATTGTAGATGAAGGGCTTACTAGTATGCAATGCAATGTAAAGCTACACATGGGCCATGATTATATAGCTTTTACAAGGGGATTTGGTATAGATAAATGTAGTTGAGAGATACAAAATAGTCGACAAAATATACAATCTAAGAATATCTCCATGACCAAAATTCCTACCATCTCCGCCCTATGGGTTGGGGTGACAGGCTTCCTTGACCTCCTAGAAGGGGGCAAGTGTCAGGGGAGCACTAGATTGTGCTCTCTGACTACAGTAGACAAGATTTCAGAAATACTCTTTTGATTACAAGAACACCCACGAAGGAAAAGTGATACAAGAATATATGATCGATACAAGATGTCCCACAACCCGGGACCTATAGGTGAGGAAAACTCAACTAGAGATGATACAAGAGATCCCACAACCCGGGACCGTAGGTAGGAAACAAGATATCTCAATTACAATAAACCCCTTCAGGGATATGAACTAGATACAAGAAATAACTAGAAAGGATCTCGTACTACGAGATTACAATAGGACAAGAAAGGATGTCCACAATACAAGACTAGACAAGACTAGAGCAAGAGACAAGACTAGAACTTGAACTGGAACTTGAAAGTACTTACTTGGTGGTCCAGGATACAAGACTAGACAAGACTGGAACAAGGAACAAGACAAGAATAGGAATTGGAACTTGGAGAGTACTTACTTGGTGGTCACGACTCCTTGAGCTCCCAAGACTCGTATCCACAAGACTGGCATTGGCAAGACTGATTATGAATGTGGCCAACCCCTCCTTATAAAGGTTTTCAAGGGCGGTTACGACTTGATGATGTCAGTGATGATGTCATCGATTAGAAACGAGACCTCCGGGTGTCAGAATTCAGCAAATAGACAATCAATCTTGGGGTTTTGGCACGTTCTGGATGCAATGGAAGCATTAGTTTCTCCAAAATCTGAGATAATCATGAGATATGGAAAGTCACATGGAAAATGAGGTTCAAGATGGTTTCCTTTGTGTCCATGACATCACCTCCCCCTCAAGCGACGAGTTCCACGAGGAGCGGCCATGTTCTCTAACTTGGGTTTCATTGGATTCTTCTTATGGGATTCACGAACCTTGACTTTTGCTCTCTGAAGATTTTTTGTAAGTTCACAAGTACGATCATTGATGTCATATGCTTTCCAATGAATAAAGCATTCCAATCGTCCTCGCAAGATTCTTGAATCTAAGACATGATTAACCTTGAATTCTTCATGATCCTTAATGTTGAAAGGTGGTGAAGGACTCTGTCTCCCTTGAGCTTCCTTAGCTCCATGAAAATATAGGTCCTTTGAGCTTTTAGTGGTGTGTTGTAGTTTTTCCAAGATTTTTGATGGAGTGCCTTGAGTAAGCACACCTCCTTGATTGAACACGAACTCCTCTTTGTCCTTTAACTTCTTGTGATCTTGATAATTTGTATGCTCCATATCATTTGTAATGACTTCTTGGCCTTCAAAGATTCTTGATTTAGATTCTTGAGGAATAGTGTCTTCATTATTCAAGACTTCTGACTCTTGGACTTGGCTTTCTTTTAGCAACTGATTCTCACATTGAATTGCTTGATTGATAACATCCTCCAAGGTATTTGCTTGAGGCATGGATAGCAAGAGATGTTTGACTTCATGATTGAGGCCACTTCGAAACTGATTAACCATGTAGTCTTCTTGATATGTAGTTCCACGAAACAACATCTTGATATTCAAGGCATAGCTTGAAACTGATCGATCATCTTGTTGTAGCAATCTCTTCATCTCTTGGACATGTTCGATCAAGTCCTTTATGGTAGATTGAATCTCCTTGCATAAGGAATCCATGGTGCTTGGTCTTGATGAAGGCAGCCTTGCCAAAATGTCAGGGGAGCACTAGATTGTGCTCTCTGACTACAGTAGACAAGATTTCGGAAATACTCTTCTGATTACAAGAACACCCACGAAGGAAAAATGATACAAGAATATATGATCGATACAAGACGTCCCACAACCCGGGACCTATAGGTGAGGAAAACTCAACTAGAGATGATACAAGAGATCCCACAACCCGGGACCGTAGGAAGGAAACAAGATATCTCAATTACAATAAACCCCTTCAGGGATATGAACTAGATACAAGAAATAACTAGAAAGGATCTCGTACTATGAGATTACAATAGGACAAGAAAGGATGCCCACAATACAAGACTAGACAAGACTAGAGCAAGAGACAAGACTAGAACTTGAACTGGAACTTGAAAGTACTTAGTACTCTCCAAGTTCCAGTTCCTATTCTTGTCTTGTTCCTTGTTCCAGTCCTATCTAATCTTGTATCCTGGTGGTCACGACTCCTTGAGCTCTCAAGACTCGTATCCACAAGACTGGCATTGGCAAGACTGATTATGAATGTGGCCAACCCCTCATTATATAGGTTTTCAAGGGCGGTTACGACTTGATGATGTCAAAAAATGATGTCATCGACTAGAAACGAGACCTCCCGGTGTCAGAATTCAGCAAATAGACACTCGATATTGGGGTTTTGGCGCATTCCGGACGCAATGGAAGCATTAGTTTCTCCAAAATCTGAGATAATCATGAGATATGGAAAGTCACATGGAAAATGAGGTTCAAGATGGTTTCCTTTGTGTCCATGACAGCAAGCCCCCCTTTGCACTCCCCCCATTAAGATTCTATGGGCAAACCACACATTGCAACAAGGCCTTTATTTTTTCCTTCAATGAAAACCCAATGGCCTGAAAGTTTACGCTCTACCAAACCTAATGATTAGGCTCACAAAGATCATCTATTACCATCAATGATCACAGATAGAACTCATTTAACTTGGAATTTAGGGTTCCACAAATTTTTGGGATCCCACAATGGCTTCTCCTCATAATGGGGGCCTTGCAACTTAGAGCACATATTTGTGGTCACTTGAGGGTGGAGTATTGAGTATATCTAACACCACGGGGCTGAAATACATACACTTCTTCATGTAAGTCACCATTGAGAAATGCAATTTCAATGTCCAACTCATGTACATTCCAACCATGATGAGCTTCAAGTCGACAAATGCTACGAACAATGGTATACAACATGTGGGAGAAAAGGTATCATCAAAATCAATGGCTCTCTCTTGATCATAACCTTTTGCAATAGGCCTTGCCTTATACCTATCAACTGTTCCATTAGGCTTACCTTTCAACTTATATAGTCATTTAGTGCCAATGGTATTTTTGCATGGAGGAAAATCACATAAAGGCCAACTACAATTCTTCACAATAGCACCATATTATGATTGCATAATAGTCATCCAATTTTTTGAATTTTATGCTTCATCAAAAGAAACAAGCTCATTCTCATCACAATGACTAGAGGCAACCATTGCATAGCAAACTAATGCAAAGGAAAAACTATGAGAGCATGACCGGGTACAATATGATAAAGGTGCATCTAATTTGCTATCTCTCCCAAAGTACACACCCGCCATTTAGGCATTGTTTTAGCCTCTTTTATGTCAGCTCTCTCATCAACAAGTGCATCATGCAAACCTACATAAAAAATGGAATGATTTGCATCATCATATGGAACCTCTAAGGCTGAGAAGTTGCCTCATTTGGACCAGTACTTGATTGTCCACCTATAAAAAGAGTCATACACATCTTTAGAGATAACTAATGTCTCCTTGAAGCATCAAAATATGGCTAAATTGCATCTTCCATAAAAACAACATCATGGCTAACAAAAATGAATTTAGTATGTGGATGATGCAGACCATGTCCTTTGCTTTCATAATTGCACCCAGCAAAGATACATTTCATTGCTTTATCATCTAGTTTCTTGGGTTGTTTTTCAAACACTCATGCATATGCTAGGCAACCAAAGACACACAAATGAGCAATAGATGGCTTTCAACCATGCCAAGCCTCATATGGAGTGATCGATTGCAGTTCTTTGGTGAGACTGCTAAGCACAAATGTTGCACACATAAGAACCTCAAGCTAGAAGTTATGTGATAAAGCTAACTTTTGACATATACCTTGTCATCTCCATGAGACACCTGTTCTTTCTTTTAGAAACTCCATTTTGGCACTGTACAATGATGTTTTATCCCATGCTCAACCAAAAATGCATCAAAATCAAAACACATGTGCTCCCACCCATGATCAAAACAGAATGATCAAAGTAGTCAGAATGATCTTACCAACTACCATTATAGGATGAGAGGAGTTGTTAGCACATGTGACAATATTCCCTGTAGGGCAAGCTCAAGTGAACTAAAGAAATTATGCTAAGAGGTAATATGTTTGGTTGCCCCACTATCAAAGCACCAAACATCTGAGTCTACTGCAAACATACACTACTCATGAGACGATGGGTCATAGTTGCAAACAATAGTAAATGAGAATTCTTCATTTTGAACAAGATTAGTAGACTCTGTTTTAGGTATAGAGGCCTCTGCAGTAACCATTCTAGCATCTTTCTTCTTTTCCTCTTTTGTAGTTAGTTTTGGACAACTCTTTATGACATGATAATTTCCCCTACAAAATTTGCAAAACTAATTTTCAATTGTGCAACATTAATAGATTTTTGCGCACTAGTGGATCAGCTTCATTTACCTTCCTCCTTCTCATTGTTAAGAAATATTGATCTACAACATGCATAATTGACCTATTTTTCTTGGTTTGATCTTCTTGCAACAAAATAGAGACTAAATCCTCAAATGTTAATTCATTTGGATTGTATTTCATCATCAATTGAAGAGTAGAAGCAAAAATCTGATATGAATATGGAAGACCATTAAGAACACTAGACACAAGTGAACTATCTGGCAAGAGTTTATCAATAAAAATCAATTGTTCCTTCAAATCTTTGATCTTTTCCAAAAAACTATCCATGGAATCTCCTTCATTCATATGCTCACTCTCAAAGTATTTTTAGAGGTAAGCAACAAGAGCATCATTTCTTGCTTAGTATAAAGTTGAAAGGCTATCCCAAGCATCTTTTGCTATCTTGCAAGGCCAAACATGAGGGATTAAGGAACATTTGATAGACAAAGCTATCAATGCATGCTTGAGCATCTTTTCCATCCCAAAAAAGTTGCTTTGTAGTAGGTGCAATAAGAATTAGAGCACAAACATGAATTCAAAGATCATCATCTTCAATGCCATCTTCATCACCTTCATAATTATATTTGCAGGTGTGGTAGGATATTTTTCAATACCCTACACAATATTGCACAACCCTTTTGCTATCAATACATGTCGCATCATATATGCTCACAATGGGTAATTAGTACCATCCAACTTATCCTAAACATCCAACATATGGAATGCATCATTGGTTTCAACCATGGATAATGAATAAATACCATGAATGACTATATCTCAAAAAGTTGAACAAAAACACCCTATATGCTTACACTGGTGAGCCAAAACTAGTATACATGTTTGGCACAAAAAGGTGAAATTGCATGCAGAATCATTGTGATAGTGCATTCAAAGGCAAAAATGAGCTCATATCAAAATTTTGATGCGACACAAAGAAGCTATTTTGAAATATTAATCATCTTGAGTATGCTCACCAATTTTTGTGTGATTAAGAGACTGTGACCAAATGGGTGTCAATGATTCCCTAGATGAAGGGCTACCTTCTCTGATACCAATAGTTGGAGTTGGAGGTCTATGGAAGCACACAAACAACACAAGGAAGAAGAAGAAGAAGAAGAAGAAGAAGAAGAAGCTTGGGGCACAACACAATATAGAATGTATTTCCAAATGAATGTACAAAGATAAGTGACCCATTAGGGTTATAGGTTTGTATACAAATCAGGGGAAAAAACCTCCTAGAAAGGGAAAAGAAGTACCCGGAGGTTCCTAAGTGTAGAGAACAACATCAAATGCATCTCTAGTATCATGGAGACTCAACCATTAACTTATCTCTATAGGGATGGCAATGGGTTTACAATCTTCAAAGCCAAAATGCTACAATAATGTGTCAATATATTTTGTTCGACACAAAGCTATTCTGCCATCAACTTGCATAAAATGAATGCCCAAATAATGATGCAAGTGCTCCAAATTTGGCATCTCAAATGACGCATGCAAATCATGCTTAAAATCAGCAATATGCTTCTCAATAGGACCAGTGAGCATCACATCATGAACATAGACAACAATGATTAGAAGCACATCATTTGCATGCTTAACGTATAAGGTGCTCTCAGTTGGACTATTCTCAAAACCATGTGTGATCAAGTAGGCATGTATCTTTTCATACCAAGCACATGGTACTTGCTTCAAACCATATATTGCCTTTTTCAACCTCCACAGTTGGTTTTCATGCCCTTTCTGCACAAAGTCATGGGGTTGAAAAACATACACTTCTTCATGCAAGTCAACATTCATAAATGCAATTTTGATGTCCAATTGGTGTTCATTCCAACCATGATGAGCTGCACTACACACATGCTATGAACAATAGTCATTTGACATGTAGGAGCAAAGGTCTGATCAAAGTCAATGCCTCTTTCTTAAGCATAACCCTTTGCAAAAAGCCTAGCTTTATACCTATCAATTGTTGCATCAAGCTTATGCTTTAGCTTGTATACCCACTTAGTGCCAATGGCCTTCTTACAAGGAGGCAAGTCACATAAAGACCAGGTACCATTTTTCATGATAGCATCATATTTTGATGGCATAGCAGCCATCCATATTTTAGAATTTTGTGCTTCATCAAACAAAACAGGCTCATTCTCATCACATAGATTAGAGGCAGTTAGAGCATAGCAATCTGATGCAAAAGAAGCAGTATGAGAGCGTGAACAAGTACAATATGATAGAGGTGCATCTAATATGCTATCATCCAAAGTCTGCATCATCCATTTAGGCATAGTTTTTGCCTCTAGTATATTAGTTGTTTTATGAACAAGTGCATCATGTAAATATGCATAAAAAATGGAATGATCTGCATCATCACATTCAAAATCAGTGACTTAGGTGAGCTCACATATTTCCTAGGTATGCAGCTAATATACACAGATGAAGGAATGCATTTGACTTAAAGGAGATAAATTGAGGATCTACTTCTTAAGTTCAAAATGGAGAACACTAAACCTATAGGTACAACTTTGGAGATGAATCATAAACTTAATGTTTATGAAGGTGAGAAAATTGAAGACATTAAAGAATTTAAAAGCTTGGTAGGTAGCTTGATATATGCTACTCATACAAGACCAGATACATCATATAGTGTGGGAGTGCTTAGTCAGTTCATGCACTCACCTAGAAGGCCACACGTGGATGTAGATAAGAGAGTACTTAAGTATATCAAAGGTACAATCTATGAAGGTATATTCTATCCTTACTCTTCAGATTTGGATATGGAATCTATTTAGATGCATATTGGACAGGAGTGAAGGATGATAGAAGAAGTTCCTTTAGTTACTTAGCATTTGCAGGTTCAAAGCTCATGTCATGGAGTTCCAGAACCAACAAATAGTTGGTTTATCCTCAATTGAAGTAGAGTACAGAGGTTTGACCATAGCAACTCAAGAGGCAATATGGTTCAAAGCATTGTATACAGATTTGGGACTTGTAAGTTCCAAACGTCATCTACTTGGAGATAATGTACGTTCCATGTATTTGGCTACAAATCCATTTTTTCTTGCAAGGAAAACGCACATAGAATTCCACTACCACTTTGTAAGAGAGAAGCTTATGGCAAAGGAAATTGACATTTCATTTTTTCCTACTAAGAAGCAAATAGAAAACATGATGACAAAGGCACTTGATGGGATAAAGCTTTGTAGATTCAAAGCTATGGTAGGCATTCAACCTATCAGAGAATGAAGAATCAAGCATACTTTAGCTTGAGGGGGAGTTTTTGGAACAATAATCTTTCATTATGCTTGAGGTGGACATGATCTTCATCAAATTCATCATTGGAATGATGACATATATACTCCTTGTAAAGTTTTATTTGCATGCATTTGTTGTATTGGGAGTTTGATCATAGGATCACCCTCTTGTGTAAGTTGCAAAACATTTAACTTTGTAAAAGGGAAAAGTAAAAGGCCTAGAAGCCACGAGTTAGAAGTTTTTGGGATTGATTCTCAATCAATCAACCAAAGGGTAGATGTGATTTCAAATTTCCCTTTTCCTAGATTTTAGGGAAAGATGCCTGTTGCAGAGCTAAAGAGCGCAGAAAGCAGAGAAAAAAGACGGGCCCCAAAATTTTTCCGATTTGGACACACAATTTTTTGTAACATAACCACTTTTGTATATATTTTCCGTTGTAAAAGCACTAGAGGAGTCCTCTAGATGCATCCCCTCAAAGATTAGTGATTTACCCATGTACAATAGTAGGAAATTAGTCTTTTTAGAGAATAAAGTGCCGGTCTCTTGTGTGAAAGGACCAAACTTAGGGCACTAGTATATAAGTCAAAAGTGACTCATTGTAAAAAACTTCTTGTCATTGTGAAGAAGAGCACTTCTGAAATTTCGAGTTTGCCTCTTCCTTGCTGATTTTGATCTTCATTTTGCTCATGTATGTGTGTGTGATGCTTGAAATGCAAGTGTAGGACTGTTGTCTACCCCTTCCCCCTTGTTTTGAGTGGCTGTAGTGCGTGCGTAAGCTAGGAGAAGCAAAAACGCGGGTGTTAGTAGTTCCCGTAATTCACTGTTTCTTCCATAACTTGCAGCAGAGTGGTCAGAATTGAGTGAAACCACCACCATTGGATTCGTCTCGTCGAGAGCTTCGAAACGAGTACCCTATTGCCTATGTTCGGAGTTCTGGGCTGGGAGAAAACCTCAAAAAACCAAAACTGCTGAAAGTAGGTTTGCGGCAACACTTCCAGTTTTTCAGTAGGTGTGGGTAGTATTTGTCTTTTCTCTTGCTTGGATAGTTAACTCACTTCATTTTCTATCACGTGTGCAAATGTCTTCATACACTTGGTAAGTCACTCCTTGGATTGATAATTAAATGTGTGCAAAGGACTCCACTATATGCACTTGTATTGCAATCGAGGTATAGTCTCATTGGTACAAGTCCTTGAGTCATTGTGGCTCAAGTACACACGTTTTTGGCGCCGTTGCCGGGGAAGGCACTCCACCAAGTTGCCTTCGTGATAGTTAGAGAGCAAGTGTGATCGAATCGTACTTGTAGAGGTGAATTTGTTCATTGACGAGTAGTATTCCATTTCAGCACTTGTCACTTCTCATCCTTGAGGTGTGTGTGATAAGTTTTAGGTTTAGGTGTAGGAGGAGGGAAGAGAAGGAAGAGTTAGGGTTAGGTTAGAAGGAGAGGAGAAGTGAGGGAAAGAGGAGTAGGAGTAGGTCAAAATCCTCAAAAAAATCATCAAAAATCCCAAAAAAAAAAAAAAAAAAATTTTAAGTTCAGTCAAAAAGTATAAAAACCAAAAATTTGGCTCATTTGACACTTCACAGTGTTCTGGTATCGTTTGCGAGCAGCGACCAGTATCGTGGGATTGGTGTCGTGGCTTTCAGGCTTTTACAGTTAGGTTTTGAGCTCACATTACAAGCAAGACAGTATCAAGGTAAATATTCTCACAATCCACCTGACAAAAACACTTTAAAAATGATCAAAGGCATGATTAAAAGTTTGCGCAGTATCGCGGGGGGGGAAAACTGATATTATAGTTATTTTTTTGTGTGATACAGAGGTCTAGGAAGGAAGGGGAGAGTGAGAAGAGCAAGGGGGTAAAAAAATCTTTGGAAAAAACTTGCATTTTGGCTTGAGTATCGCGATCGGTTGAGTTTTGGTATCGCGATACCAAAATTCCCTTGTATCGCGATACTCGCCGAAGTATCGTATCGCTTGATACCTGCCTTGGTATCGCGATACCATTTTTGGTATCGTGACCCCGAGTTGGTATCGCGATCGTACATTTTCTGTGGTATCGTATCGCTTGATACCGATCTTGGCATCGCGATACCATTGTTGGTGTCGTGTCGCTAAGTTGATATCGCGATCTCGTTTACTGCAGAGGTATCGTGTCGTCCGGTACTAATACTGGGTGTCGCGACACCAGTGTGGTGTCGTATCGCCTCAAGTTTCTAGTATCGCGACCTCATCTTACCGAGTGGTATCGTATCGTTTGATACAGTGGTATCGGGACACGATTTTAGTATCGCGACACTGCTTATGTATCGCGATCGTGCCCTCTCAAGTGTCGTATCGTCGACTGCTTGTCTTGGTATCGCGACACTACTTCGGTGGTATCGTATCGCCAAGATTAGTATCGCGATCTCACTTATTGCGGTGGTATCGTAACGTCTCCTGTCAAGGATCGTATCGCGACACCACATTGAGATCGTATCGCCACTCATCTCCAGTATCGTAACGTCTACTCTGCTGGTATCGTATCGGGGTATTTCCCAGTGGAGTATCGCGATACAACATCGGGTATCGTATCGTCTGACACAACCTGGTATCGCGACACCAGACTGATATCGTATTGTCTGGGTGTCTGGTATCGTATCGCCGAGAGCAGTATCGTCAGGAAGTGGTATCGCCGAGACAAACCCTTTCTTTAGTCAGACACTTTGAGCCATTAGGAGAGCTAACCAAGGGGAATCTAAGAAGTATAAAGGGAGGCTTAGGTGTGTGGATGAACTTGAGGTCAGGAAGAGTGCTAAGTAGCCGAAGGAGTGTCATCTCTTCTATAGGAAGCACTGCTCAGGTCAGTCACCACTCCGTATACTCAGAGACCTCTAGTGAATCTGAGGAAGACATACCCATGGCATCAGAAGACATGCAAGGTCCAGCACCACATAGGAACTTCATGTCTACAGTGGAAGGTGAGTACCGTACCTCCTTACAATATATATCCACAAATGCCCAGGAGATTCCAATCTACCTGGATGGCTTAAACAGGTCCGTTGCCAGAATGGCAACAGCACAAGATGTCACTATCATACCACGACCAGCTGTCAAATACGAGGGAGGTGCTTACATTGACAAAATGGGTCACATCTACATAGTAACTGAATTTCCAGAGAGGATCAACGAAAGAGGAGAGTTCATGGATCCCAACAACTCTGAAGAGTTAGTGACCACCCCTAGAGGCAGATCACAAGTATCACGGGTCTTGAGAGGAGATTTGATACCTCAAGACGACTACTTGTTGGAAGTCTACATGATTCAAGGAGCAGACTTATTGCTTCAAACTGACGTACCTGTTCAAGGAATAGGAGAGAGCCCCATGACCTTCTATGAGTTGAAAGACCCAGAGGACGAAACTAGACTCACTTACCTAGATAAGAATCGAAGGAGATATTGGCCGGTAGGTGTCCTAGACAAGGCTCGGCTGAGATATATGGGTGCGCCTGTATTTCCTCAGAGAGAGCAGGCAACTACCTCGCAGAATCCTTTTGGAGATCAACAAGAGACGGAACATACCACATCAGGACAGACCAGTCAAAGAAGTGTGCCCAACCGTACTCATGTACAGTTTGCAACTCCAGGTGAGCACACTCATAATCAGACCTACACAGGGATGGGGAACCATTTCCGACCACCGGTCAGACCACGACCACCCGTGGGAGGACAGCCAGGAATACCTCCATTACGACCAGCTGTCCCGGTTTTCCCTGTAATGCCCAGACCACCTGAACCAATGAGGAGATTGAGACCAATCCAAGTAGCTAAGTTTATGAGAAACCATTATGATGGATCAGGAGAGCCATATGACCATATTGCCGAATTTAAACAAGTTCTAAGAGCAGAGCAAGTAGGGGACTTCTTTGTGCAGTACGAGTCTTTTGGACTCACCCTCACAGGAACAGCTCTAACTTGGTTCCAACCTTTAGATCCCAATCGATTTGGAAACATGGAGCAATTCTTTCAAGAATTTATAGGAGAATTTACAAAAAGAGGGATTAAGCACAATTCTGCATCATTAATCCATAGCTTTAAGCAAAACCCTAATGAAACTGTGAAGACAGCTGCCCGAAGGTTCAACCAATACGTGGATAGATGTCCTACGGCTGAGAGACCGACTCAACAAAAGATGATTTCATTGTTTTTAGATGGACTCTCTAATGGGACCCTAAGAACCCTAGTGTATGTAAAAAGGTTGCAAACATTGAGTGAGTGTCTTCAAGAGTGCATCGACTTGGAAGATAACCTTGCTGAGGATCTCAAGGGTACTACCGACCTCACAAAATCAGAAGACTCAAGAAGCACAGTGACGTCCAATTCTAGTAATATGGAAGAACTAGCAGAACTATTAGCTAAAAAACTAGGAGTCCAAGGACAGAGAGCTTACCAATATCCAGCTCAAAGAGTGCCTATGTTGAGGAGGTGTAACTTATGTGGAGGAGAACATCCCACACACTTGTGTACCAGAGGAGGAGCTGGTGCACAACCAATGTATCCACACAACAGACAGCAACAACAAGGGACTTCTTCATACTGTCACATCGAGCAAAAATATACCAATCATACAACTGAGAACTGTCCCTTTAATAGGCAAACACGACCTGTCAATCCACCACAATACCGACCTTATGGATACCCACCTAGAGAACTTGGTAGGGAGATGCCTAGATACAATCCGTATCAGGTAGGAGCTCCAAGACAATACGAGCAAGCACCGTACCCACCACCACAACCAGTATTGGGACCCCAACTATCTCAACCTCAACAAGTTGTACCTGTGAAGTATACTCAACCAGAAGAAAACTTGGAAAGAGCCATAATACCAGCTTCAATAGCGACCAATGTAGAATCAACCAACCAAGGGTATGAACCTCCACCCGGAGAGTACTATCCATATGAAGCCAACATGATGGAATATGAACCAGCATATGACTTGGCCTATTATGGATATGAAGGATTTGATCAGAATTATGGAGCGGAAACTGCAACTTTAATGTATACAATGCCCAAAACACAGCAACCACTGAGACCTCCCATTAGACCACCCGTGCAGAGAGGACCATGTTATAGATGCGGAGGAGATCACTTCATTCGGGAGTGTCCTCGACCTTACAACCCTCCACCACCCAGGATTTGGGAAGGATATTGTAGTGATTGTGGGAAAGAACATCTTTTCAGAGATTGCCCTAAGAACCCTACAAAAACTCAAGGTCCTGCACCAATCAATGTAATAGAGGTCATAGAAGAATCTGGGAGTGATAAGGAGTACACCGTGCCGCTGAAAGCTATTACTAGAGCTCAAGCAAAACAACAAACTGGAAAACAACCTGAAGGGAAACTAGAGAACAATAAAACAGGAGACGCTAACATTCAAGTAGTCGAGGATTCAGAAAACTCATGTGAGAATACCCAAAACACCAAAGTACAAAAATGGAAAGAAAGACGAGAAAAGCTCAAGGAGAAATGGGCAAGAAACAAGAGCCAAGACAGAAAAAAACAACCGAAGGGTTCTAGAAAGCTTAATGAACAACAAATGCATAAGGAGACCCCTGAAACACCACCAATTAATTCAGAGGCAAAGAAGCCAGGATCAATTCTAGCTGACCCAAAGCCAGAGGAATTGGACATGTGGCTAAAAGCATACCAAGCTAGAATCAAAATGGGACCAAACCTAGAACAACATGAAAGACTCTATCCTCAAGGGGAATTAGAGAAAGAAAGACTGGCGATATGCAAAAAACTCATAGAAGTAGCACAGGTGACTCTAGAAAAGACTATCCCAATTTTGCCTGAAACAAGGATCGCACATGAACTATATGAAGAGTGCATACAACCTAAGAATAAGGAACCTAGTCGGGAAGATGGTCGAAATGAACGAATGAAATCTCAAGAAGAACAGGTATCCATAATACCCGACTTAGAGGAAGATTGGTCCAAAGATTTGTGGAAAAGAATTAGAGAAGAGCAATGGAAAAAGGATGGAATCAGTCCACCTCCTTTTGAGGAAATAGTTGGAGCAGAAAGTCACCATGATCATAACCTAGAGGAAGCATATGAGGAAGTGTCAAGATTTGATAAAGGAAGAGAGGAAACCATGAGCATCTCAACGCTGCCTAACTACATGGGAGAATATGAAAGAGAGTCGATAATAATACGAGCACCCACAGTGCATGGGAAAGAAAAAGGAAACTCAGAAGAAAGTTCACACAATCTAACAGAACTTAAGAAAACAAAGGTGCAATGTAAACTGACGGTGGAAGAGCTGCTTCAACTTAGACCACATCTATGGAGACAGCTAGCAAATCAAATAGAACAACCGGCAGAGACAGGAGAAATGAAAGGAAAGGAAAAAGAAAACCACTCCAGAATACGAGTTCCAGTTGATAAGGTAGGAGAATTTAGCGAAGGAGATGAAGGTAACACGTGCTTACCTGTCACCTACAATGGGTACATGACCAAGGCCATCTTAGACACTGGAGCCGGAGTAGGAATTGCGACGAAGGAAATTTGGGAAAAGTGGGGTAAACCAGCCTTACGACCCACTCGCATGAAGCTACAATTAGCAGATGGACATGTAGAGAAACCCCTAGGAATATTGGAAGGAATTAGGTTAACCACATGTGGAGTAGAGTTTGAACACACATTGGCCATCTGTAAGTTTGAAAAAGCAAACAATTATGAAATGATATTAGGACGACCATTCATGCGACAGATGCGAGTAGTACAAGATTGGGGCAGAGATTCATTATATCTCCAACATCAAGGGAACGCTACCAAGATAAACCTGCACACATTCGCTTATCGGGATGTCCCTCCATTACAATGGAATCCAGTCCATAAAGAAGAAGATGACCTATCCATTCACAGTGCTGGATCAAGTGACCAATCGTGGATGCATGAGGATGCCCAGTTATGGATGTGCAAAGAAGCCAAGAAGGAGGAGTGTAAAAAACAAGTGTGGCCAATAGGGCACCTTAATTATCGATCGGTAGAAGACCCCGATTATATGCCTCAAATTTTTTCAGATGAACTCTTTGAACCACATGGCTGGATGGAAATCCTAGCCACATTAGATGTTTGCGTGAATGAGGAAGTCTTGACGATGAACGACTGTATAGACGAGGAAGGATATGATGTGAACCTCTACATGGTTGTCCTCCAAGAAGTAGAAGCAGGAGAACTTGCAGAGGAAGAGGAGAAAGAAGAATACGAAAGCATAGAAATGGAACCAGAGTTCGACTCTGAAGAACAATATTTAGACACTATGCAAAAAGAATCAAAAGAAGAAACGACAGAAGTCTTAGCAATTGAGACTGTCCCAAGAATGCACGAGCATAGAGAGGACACAAGTAAAGTGGAACCTGAACCAGACTACTTCGAAGTTCCAGAACATTTTAAAAGATACGAAGTGGAAGAAAGGAAAATAGCAACTCAAATGCCTAAACGAGAAGCACGAGACGGAGAAGCCTATGATAACAAAGAACAAACCAAAAAAGTGGTTGTAACGATAGAAGACGGAGAAGAGAGGTGCACGTATATTGGAAATGATGTATCGGAAGAAGAAGAAGAGGATCTCATACACCTCATCCGAGAATACCGAGATGTGTTTGCGTGGACGTACAAAGACCTTAAGGGTGTAGAACCTAGCATATGCGCTCATCGAATCCCTATGACTGCAGATGCGAAACCTTCTAAACAACGCCCTTACACGTATAACGAAGTTTACGCTGCAAAAATAAAGGAAGAAATTGACAAATTACTAGCGGCAGGATTCATTTATGAGATTGAACACACAGAATGGGTATCACCACTAGTTGTCGTGCCCAAGAAAACGGAAAACTAAGGGTGTGTATCAACTTGAAAAAAGTAAATGCAGCAACTATACGAGACAGTTTCCCTTTACCCATCACGGACCATCTTTTGGAAAGAGTTGCCGGCAAAGAGGTCTATAGCTTCTTGGATGGATTCTCTGGTTACAACCAAGTAGCTATTGCAACCGAGGACCAACATAAAACCGCATTCGCGACTGAATGGGGAATCTATGCATTTAGAGTGATGCCTTTCGGACTCACTAATGCACCGGCCACCTTCCAACGATTGATGTGTCATGTTTTCAAAGAATTTCTCAGAAAAAGCATGGAAGTGTATGTAGATGATCTTTGCACGTATTCCAATCAACGACCAGATCACATACCGGAACTACGGAAAATATTCAACAAATGTAGGCAGTATAGAGTTTGCTTGAACCCTGAGAAATGTGTCTTCATGGTAAGACAAGGGAAAATCCTAGGACACATTGTTTCAAAGAATGGAATATCTACAGATGAGGACAAGATTAAAGTTATATTGGACTTACCAAGACCCAAGAATGCGAAAGAAGTACAAGCCTTTATGGGACACTGTGGATATTACCGTAGGTTTATTCACATGTATGCCATAATTGCTAAACCCTTATACGGTCTATTGACTCAGTTCACGTGGACGGACGAGTGTGAGAAGGCCTTCAACGAGCTTAAAAAGAGGCTGAGTACAGCCCCAATCCTAAAGTCACCCAACTGGAGCAAACCTTTTCATATCCATGTTGACGCTTCGAACTATGCAATTGGATGTATCCTGGCTCAACCGGCCGATGAAGGAAAGCTTGATCATCCAATCGCTTACGCGAGTAGACAATTAAACCAAGCCGAAAGAAATTACACGACTACAGAAAGAGAGGGCTTAGGAATGGTCTACGCAGTAAAAAAGTTTAGACATTACCTCTTAGCCAACAAGTTCAAATTCTTCATTGACCATCAAGCCCTGTTGTATCTAGTCAATAAGCCTTGCAACACAGGAAGATTGGTACGATGGTTCTTGTTACTAATGGAGTTTGATTTTGAGGTAGTGGTCAAAAAAGGAAACACACATGTGAGAGCAGACCACCTTTCTAGGTTAAAACACGGAGAACCACCTAGCGGAGTACCCGATGATTTACCAGATACGTATTTGTTTAATCTTGAGGTATGTCCAAAGTGGGCGGAACAATTAATTCCTATACTCACCCATGGCCCTCAACACTCAATAAATAAGGATAGCAAAAAAGAGATTCTTCAAACAAGAAATTTACACATTGTTGCGGGAAGTATGTATTATAAGGAGCCCAACGGTGTCTTATTAAGATGTGTCGAGGAGGACGAACAGAAGCAATTAATTCAGCAAGCACACATAAACAAGTGGAAAACCCATCAAGGAATGCACGGAACAATACGAGAATTGAAGAGGTTAGGAGTGTATTGGCCTGATATGTCCAAGGACGTTCACGAGCATGTAAATAATTGTGCGGGATGCAAAGAAACTAGCACAGAGGACCACGTGTCCTTACCCTTTTCCACCATAGCGCCTAATTGGAGTAAATCATTAGTGCAATTCCTCAAAACCAAAGAACACGAAATAGGAGCTGGCCTAGCAAGAAAGCGATCCCTAGAAGAAATGAGCAAGGACTATGTGATCATAGGGAGACAACTGTTTAGACGAGGGAGAGACAATCAACTCAGATTGTGCGTGCATGAAGGAGAGTATCTTCCCATATTAGAAATGGCACACGCAGGAGCTGCGGGAGGACATTTTTCAGCAGATAGAACGGTCAAGATGATTCTCTTTGCAGGCTTGTGGTGGCCAACTCTACATGTGGATGCGGAGACATATGTGAGAA
Source organism: Ceratopteris richardii (assembly GCA_020310875.1). Lineage (NCBI taxonomy): Eukaryota > Viridiplantae > Streptophyta > Polypodiopsida > Polypodiales > Pteridaceae > Ceratopteris > Ceratopteris richardii. Next base: position 132,649,042 of record CM035439.1, on the reverse strand, counting down.
GTTGCGAGACATGCCAGAGAGCAAAATACCCCATTAGAAGAGATGACATGCCTTTGAGACCCATGGTTTGTGCGAGAGCATTCACCAAGTGGGGAATTGACTTCATAGGACCAATCAACCCACCAGCTAGAGGATCACATGCGGAGTATATAATAGTAGCCACCGACTACTTGACAAAATGGGTAGAAGCCAAGGCTACCAGAAAGAATGATGCTCAAACAACTGCAAAATTTCTCTTTGAGCATATTTTCACACGATTTGGACTACCGATCGAGATAGTGAGTGATCGAGGGACTCACTTCATAAACGAAGTCATTGAATCACTTATGAATGAATTCTTAGTGATTCATAAAAAATCAGCCCCATACCATCCCCAAGCCAATGGTCAGGCAGAGAGTTCCAACAAAGTACTATGTACAGTATTGACAAAGATTGTCAATAATGGAAGGTCAGATTGGGACAAACAATTGCATCACGCAATTTGGGCCTTCCGAGTGGCATATAAAACAGCCATTGGAACTACACCTTTCAACCTAGTGTATGGGCAGAATGCAATTTTGCCAATTGACTTCTTAATACCTACATTAAAAGTAGCCCAGCAATATGAGTGGAGCGGTCATGAATTGTCTCAGCAATTAGATCAAATCGAAAAGCTGCATGAGACTAGATTGCAAGCGGTAGCAGGCATCTATGCCGCTAAACGGAGACAAAAGGCATACCATGACTCACATATTAAAGATAAGGGACTAAAAGAAGGCGACTTAGTCCTAGTATACACCCTAAAACAGCACGCAAAGAAGCTCCAAAAACGCGGATATGGTCCCCTCATTATAAATCGAATCTCCACTAGTGGTGCAGTCAATCTCGCCACACTAGACGGAGACATTCTTCCTAATTACATCAGTGGGTGCCGAGTGAAACGATTTATGGAGCCTCTGACCGATGAAATGCTAGCTAGACTGTTGGGAGCTCAAAATAGGAAAAGGGAAGAAGAACGAATACGAGAAGAAGCGAGACAGGAAGCCCTAGAACGCATCAGGAAACGGAAAGAATGGATGAGGCAAAGAGACGAACGCTATCTCCAAGGTGAAGAACCTATCCCTATGGCTAATTATCGAGTCAATAACCCTGATACGAATGGTGTGTACAACGCACAGCCTTACTTAAACTTAGGGATTGGTCAGACGGAGTATAAATTGATAGACGCATTAATCGACTCAGGAGCAGGAATTAGTTGTGTACGAAACAAGGTCATAAAAGATCAGCAGTTGAAGGTGAACCCCACAAGTGCACGTTTGATAGGAGTAGGAGGTCAAACCATAGAATGTATTGGAACGACAAACATCTCTCTACACATAGGAAATTCCTCCATGAAACAGAGAGTGTTAGTCTGCAACGATGAGGACCTGATAGAAGACTTGATTTTAGGACAAGACTGGATTATCGAGAATGAAGTATGTATCCATCTAGCTCAAGGGTATATCTCTGCCAAAATAGGGCACAAAGAAATATTTAGCTTACTAGGAGAGAAGCCACTGTGCCAACCTCAGATTGTGGAAAATTCGGAGAATAGCTTAGGCAAAGAACCACAAAGGAAATCCGGTACCCAGGCTCCTAAAGTCAATATGGAAACAGCAGAAACCTCGAATGCAAGGATGACCGCAGAAGAACCTGAACATTCCCAAACGGTCAAGAAAAGTTCAACCACTACCCGAAACTATCAACAGGCTACCCAACCGACCTATTGGAGAACCTCAAGCACTGGTTCCGGTCAGACACAACACAAATACAAATGGGTGCGCAAGGATCAAATGAGCATTCAAGGACAACCAACACCCTACCCAGAACCGGCAAGAGGAGTAACCAAGTCTATGGAAAAAGTAGTGCAAATTTGGGTTCCGAAACCCTTACTCGAAGCTCAGAGAGGCCGACAACAGATATGGATTCACAAGAAGGCTGCTCGGATTGCAAAGAAAGCTAGGACAACCCAAGAACATATCTCTTTTCAAGAACGACGAAGCAGCAGACCCAAGCAATCTCAACAGCGAACCCTAGGCACAGATTTTGGTGCTCCGAGTCAGATCAAACCAATACCTGCCAATCAAGGACGCAACAAAAGAACATGTATCAAGAGGGTGACCACGACTCAGATTTGGAGGCCGAAAAAAGTGCAAAGAAAAACTTCACCATTTGACAATCCCAATTGCACTCATGAAGTACACAATGCACCTAAAGTATGCATAATAGGGCAACATTACACGGCCACGCATTTGGCACATGATGATCCAAACAAAATTAGTGGTGCACATTCTCCAAGGGAGGTTAGCTCTCAGCTTGAACTCAAATAGGAATGGATCTACAGTGTAAATAAATAAAAGCTTCGGCTACACTAACTTTTATCTTCTTTCAAGAAAATTATAAAAAAGTGGTAAGAGATCTCACTCAGGGACTAGTGGAAGAAAACGGAGTGAAGTGCGACAATAATCATGATATTGCACTACACTGTTGCAAAGTTGCATATCAAGCTAATGCACTTCTCCTTGTAAGTGCAGATGGCTTCTGAAGACTCTGAAGCTACGATCCAAGAGGAGGTCCAGGAATTTCCTCCTCAATGTCTTACGAAAGCAAAAGGACATTGGTTCAGAGATGAGCAGCCGGTTGAGGAGTATCTCTTCTTGGCCAACATAAAGATCATGGACACAGAGCATCATTTTCCGATCATGTCCCAGGACTTTAAGGTTTTACATGGACTTCCTTCCACGATCGATATCCTGAAGAAAGCAGGAATTCACAAGTATTTCGAGCTACCTATCTATAAACCGGACTTCCAACGTTGTACACAAGTCATGAACACCCTTCGACCAGCACTACATGATCCATTGGCACCAGAAGCCACTGTGATGGACAAGAATGGAGAATGGGTGGTGATTCAGTTTTCCCATGATTTAATCAAAGAAGCATTTGGATGGGAAAAGGATGGTGTCAACACGGTCAAGGAAGAGAGTCGTGGTGCAAAAACAAGAACTTTCATTGACATTAATAGGGTGGACATTGAAGAAGAAGTCAGATTGATTCACCAACATTTCTGCTTCCCGAGTATGAACAGATACACGGCACCTCAAAAAATCATTGTGCAGTTGTTGTCTCATGCCATAAAACAGATCGGCAATCAGGTAAACCTTACACCCTATGTGCAAGAAAGATTGTTCGAGGCTAAGAAAAAATGGGAAAATAAGAAATTCCTCAATGGAACTACTGCCCTCACAATCCTGATTTACCATGCACTGGGCATGCGCGAATATTTGCACGAGATGCCATCTTCAATGGAGCTGGCTCAATATGTCAAGAGTGCTACAGTACCAAAACAAAAGAAAGGGAGTAAACAAGCAGAAGAAACAGAGACAAGTTCGCAACCCCGAATGAGAGGCATAATGAGAGGCACAAAACGACCTCGAGAAGTCCAACAAGTAGAAGAAGAAGTACCAACATCAAAGAGAGCCCATGTACTACCGAAAACAACTACCCAAGGGAATAAACAAATTACGAAGGAAGAGCTGACTCAAGCACTGGAGGAGACTCACCAATATACAGAAGGGCAAGTTAATTTGCCAGTGCAAGGTCACCACTATAAGCAATCACAACAAGCAACAGACCAAAAAGCCAAGCTCACAAAAGTCCATAGATATAAAGAAATAGGCTTGGATAATTCTAGTTCGGTCTCGGAGAAACAAGAAGAACCAGACACTTCATTGCTTAATGTCGATATTCAAAGTGAATCAAAAGATGATGGACATTGGGATGAATTAAATGAAGTGGACTATGGCGCAACCCAAGACGGCCACAACGAACAGGATCAGACAAAAGAGGTACACACAAATGCTATTAAACAGCCGGAAGAAGAAGAAAGGCAACAACCTGTTCAATCAAAAGACGCCTCCACTACACATGTCAAAGAAGGTAAATCTGATAATGAGGAACCATTAGTGCTATCAGAGGATAAGCCTCAAGAAGAAGGACATGATGAAGAACCCTTCACTCCACTAAGGGTTGTGGCAGAACCGTCCCCCATGGATGTAACATTTCAGGGAAGTGCCACTAAAACCGTTAAGGTGTATAAAGATGAGGACGAACCACAAGTACAACTACAGGTCCGACAACCACATAACGAAACAATCCATGTCGAAAAGGGAAAGGATGTACAAACCGGAGAAACCCCCAGCGTACCAAGGACATGGCTGAATGTTGATATAGCTCAGCTCAAGCCGGTGGTGCAGGACATGATTCGAACTGCACTAGACACTCAACAGTTAATGCTTGATGCTGATGAAGATTACGATCAGGCCATGCGTGAAAAGCAGGAGCTTCAAAAAGAAGGTGTGGATCTGGCTAATAGGTTATCAAAAGCAGAAGCTCAAGCCTTAAAGAAACACGAGGAAATAAAGAAGACCAAAACACAATGCCAGATGTTAGAAAAGGAGAATGCCCAACTAAAAGAACAAATCTTGGAGCTCACGAAGAAATTAGATATGACAGAAAAAGAGAAGACAAGGATCAACGCTCGTGGTAAAATACTCGAATCACAGCTCAAGGTGAGTATGGAGGAAGCGGAAAATTTAAGGAACAGGAACAAGGAACTCATGACCGCTCTCCTCGATGATCAACCACCAGCAGAAACTAATCATTCAACGGAGGACATAAAAGAACTGGAAGAAAAGATCACCAAGATGGCAGATCAGCTCAAACAGGAGCAAGACACCATTGTTGACTGGGAGCAACGGTATATGAACGACACTGCAGCACTACGCAAGAAATGGAAAAAAGCTGAAAATGACTATTTCCGACAATGTAAAGAAGACACGGATCACATGAATATAGTTGCTCAAGAATTGATCAAACATCAGGAGACGATTGCCAAGGCTGAAGCAGAATTAAAGAATAAAGATGACATCATTAAACAGCTGCAGGAGCAGATTGAGCTAAAAGAGAAACAAGGGACACCAGTAGTTCCTCCAGAAATCACGGCTACTGTGGAGGAAGAGGTACGTCCTCTCTCTCCCCCCTTGTATCATTCTCCAATAAGGGCGGAAAAGGAGGTTCCACTAGAACCTAACACACGCGACATTGCAGAGTTGAGCAGACCAGAAAGGGCACTACTGGTGTCCCAGCTCACTGCTGAATTTGAAGATCAAATAATTCAGATAATGAAAGAGGCTCAGATTGAGCATAAACAATTGGATCAAATTTTGAAACCATTCAACGTACCATACGGCCTACTTAAAGAACAGACGCGGCAGTATATAAAATCTGCAACGAATAAGGCTCCGGACCACAACCTCCACTTCAAACATGACACGTTCAATTACACTCAAGAGGAGTTCGAGAAGGCGGATCCAACATGGAGAAGGAAGATTTTGGAAAAGAATCCTACATTGCGGGTACAGTGGGAAGCATCTCCATATGCGCTTCAAGTCAATCCATCTTTTTGTCCTGTACCCCGCAGACGATCTTGGACGCAATTTTGGGAAGGACAGTGCCAAGGCAATATTAATAACCAGTGGCTCAATTATCCATTACTACCTAGTCCGCCACATAACTACCTACCGACAGAAGAATATATGGTCAAAACAATGGAATTTTGGATTGCAAGATATGCTACAGTTCCGGACTTAGCCGTCAAAATGACCAACAAAATATTCAGCATGCTTATTACAGTTTTGAAGGTGTTCCAGCATGCTAAGTACACATTTTTAAATTTCATCGGCATTACGCAGGGCTCAGAAGCATTAATTTTTGATTTATCTACTATTCCCAGCCGACTAACTATCATGGCATATTATTCTCGTCTCATGTTTTTGCCATCGACGTATATGCAGACATTCGAAGAAGCATTCTTCACAGGCTTCTTTGAAATTGATTCAGAAATTTTTGTGAAGATGACTTCAAATTTAAATGCAAGACTGGTGGCCTATGAAACTAGCTTCTTCGCTGATCACAGACAGGCGCCAGAAGACGGAGTGAAGTCAAAGCAATGGAAGGAATTTATGATATGTCATGCAAATCTGCTGAACCAACGAGAGCAAACAGCCATCCAAACATACACGCGTCGCCTCAGAAAGCCTGTCGAGGACGACAGAGTTCAGGAGGAGGGACGTGTAGAGGGACAATCAAGCAAAAAGAAAAGAAGAAGAAGGTCCAAGTCCAAAAATGCGCAGTAAAAGATAAAACATCAAATGATCAAGGACCACCCTCTGCAGGAAGCCCCGCAGGGGCGCAACACCCATCTCTGCACAGAGCCCCGCAGGGGCACGCACCAGGCTACAAAGCTAAACCCCAGGGTCCCGAGTAGTGGACTTTTCAAACATCAAAGTAGGACCAAAAGTTAGAAAGGGGTAGAGGCTGAAAAGTTGAAGAGGGTGACTAAGAACAGCACATTCCTAGTCACTGGTGGCGTGCGTGGCAACCCGAGTCAACAGGCAAGATAACCACATCAGGCTCTCGAGTTGTAGAGCTTGAATCAAGAAGGCCATCGAATCTGCATGTCTGTTTAACTGCAGACAACACTGACCAAGGGGAGCGTGCAGTGGAAAAACTGAAGCGCCTCTAAAACGTAATGCAAGATCAAGAAGCAGACAACACTACCCATGGGACGCGTTCGCGAAGCAAAGTCTGTCAAGGGACGACAGAGACGAAGAGGGGGAGAGTGTTGCAGAGCTAAAGAGCGCAGAAAGCAGAGAAAAAAGACGGGCCCCAAAATTTTTCCGATTTGGACACACAATTTTTTGTAACATAACCACTTTTGTATATATTTTCCGTTGTAAAAGCACTAGAGGAGTCCTCTAGATGCATCCCCTCAAAGATTAGTGATTTACCCATGTACAATAGTAGGAAATTAGTCTTTTTAGAGAATAAAGTGCCGGTCTCTTGTGTGAAAGGACCAAACTTAGGGCACTAGTATATAAGTCAAAAGTGACTCATTGTAAAAAACTTCTTGTCATTGTGAAGAAGAGCACTTCTGAAATTTCGAGTTTGCCTCTTCCTTGCTGATTTTGATCTTCATTTTGCTCATGTATGTGTGTGTGATGCTTGAAATGCAAGTGTAGGACTGTTGTCTACCCCTTCCCCCTTGTTTTGAGTGGCTGTAGTGCGTGCGTAAGCTAGGAGAAGCAAAAACGCGGGTGTTAGTAGTTCCCGTAATTCACTGTTTCTTCCATAACTTGCAGCAGAGTGGTCAGAATTGAGTGAAACCACCACCATTGGATTCGTCTCGTCGAGAGCTTCGAAACGAGTACCCTATTGCCTATGTTCGGAGTTCTGGGCTGGGAGAAAACCTCAAAAAACCAAAACTGCTGAAAGTAGGTTTGCGGCAACACTTCCAGTTTTTCAGTAGGTGTGGGTAGTATTTGTCTTTTCTCTTGCTTGGATAGTTAACTCACTTCATTTTCTATCACGTGTGCAAATGTCTTCATACACTTGGTAAGTCACTCCTTGGATTGATAATTAAATGTGTGCAAAGGACTCCACTATATGCACTTGTATTGCAATCGAGGTATAGTCTCATTGGTACAAGTCCTTGAGTCATTGTGGCTCAAGTACACAATGCCACACAATCTAAACTAACAAATCCACCTAAATTCGAATTCAAATTGATGAAGAAAAGGTGTGGCCATGTACTCAAGAGTATATATAAAGGCTCCACAACATTTGTACACTAAGGAGAATGATGATTTGAAGCAATACATATACTTCTTGTTCATTTGGTGCCACTTCAGTTTACTCCTCCTTCTTCCTCAGATTCAGTCAACTTGTAGAGAGTGCTGCTCTCACTACAGAAGTACAAAGCTTGTTTTTAAGGTCTCATTGGAAATTTATTCCTATCTAGTTTATGCCTACAAATATTCATTTGTTTCATTACTTTTAGAGGTATTGAAGATTTTCATTCTCAAGGTCATTCTCTGCAACTCCCTAAATTTTCAAGATGACATAGTTCAGTGTTAAGGTGATTGCTCCTTGTATACTTCATATAAATTAGGGCTTTTATGTATTATAGCAAGAAAACTCTATTTATGAAACTACCTTAAGAGTAATTTTTCCAATTGTTGCTATGTTGGCTATGCTCAGTGTTTGAAGTCATAACTTCCATCCATTTTTAGAAGGTTCTTGTGAGCTAGTCATGGTGCAAGTTATCTATTTTGCATCAACCTGTTCTTATTGATGTTCCAAAGTACTTATTGGGTTTTATTGCAATAAACACAAGCCCACGAGGTCTATTTTATATATCCAAAGATCTAGGTTTGGTACTATGCTAGTTTGCTGGACCAACTTCACCACTTGACGAATCATCTTTCTAAGCCTCTCCAAGCTTCTCCAACTTCGTTCACTATGCAATTAGAATTTCACGCTATTAGGAATAATGGTACTTTTTCTTTATGTTTTTTTTCCTCTAGGCAAAAAGGCCATTAAGACTAAATGGGTATACAAGCATAAACACAAGCTTGATGGAATAGTTGATAGGTATAAGGCTAGGCTTGTTGCAAAAGATTATGCTCAAGGAAAAGGTTTTGATTTTGATGAGATTTTTGCTCTTACATGCCAAATGACCATTGTTTGTAGCATTTATGCACTTGCAACTCATCGTGGTTGGAATGCACATCAGTTGGACATTAAAATTTAATTTTAGAATGGTGATTCACATGAAGAAGAAGTGTATGTATTTCATCCCCATGGTTTTGTGTAGAAAGGGCACGAAAACAAAGTGTGCATGCTGAAAAAAGGCATTGTATAGATTGAAACAAGAACCATGTGCTTGGTATGGAAAGATAAATGCCTAATTGCAAGAACATGGTTTTGAGAACATTCCAAGTGAGAGCACCTTAAATGCTCAGTGTGCAGATGATGTACTTCTCACCATTCTTGTATTTGTTGATGGTATGCTGCTCACTGGTCATGGAAGCATATTGCTCAATTTAGGGCTAATTTGCATGCCTCTTTTGAGATGTCAGATTTGGGGCATTTTTGTCATTATTTGAGCATTCATTTTATGCAAGCTGATAGGGGAATAACTTTGTGTCAAAAAAAAAAACATTAACACATTATTGCAGCAATTTGGCCTTGAGGATTGCAAGCCTATTGCCACTCCCATGCAGAAAGGTCTATATTTGAATCTTCATGATGGCGGAGGTGCTTTTGATGTTGTTGTATATTAGAAAGTTGTTGGATGTTTGATTTACTTATGCATAAAAATATTAAATTTTTTGTCTCTTAGATTAGGAGATTTATGCATTGGTTAAGTGCATCTTTTGCTACTATGCTTGGATTGTTTATCCCAAGGGGGGATCATTACCACCAAATTTAGATGATTTTTTTTTCTTAGATTAGGATGGTTTCTATGGCACTTGTGTATCCACTAGTGGTTTTTGCTTCATTCTTAGTAGCTCGTGTATATCTTGGTTGAGCAAGAAGCATCCTACTATGGCCACTTATAGTTATAAGGATGAGTAGGCCAACTTTCACAATGATTGTTAAGTGTGTGTGGCTCAAGTGCCTTTTGGTTAATTTGGGTGTTGATCAATCTTCTACCACCATCATCTTTGCTGACAGTCAAAGCGCATTGGCAGTTTGGGAGGAGCCATACGCTCCATGTTCACACAAAGAACATTGAGGTGCACTGTCATTATGTGAGGGAGCAACTCTCTACTAGAGATATCATTTTGGATTATGGTCCTACTTCCTTTTGTGGATTGATTTCTTTCCACATAGCTTGTCACTTCCTTATACATGAGTGCCAAGCCCTTGTTCACCACATCACTCCCAAGGGGGATTTGTTGATGTATTTTGGTAGTGATGTGTGTGAATAAACTTAGGACCACTAGGGTGCTTTTTTTGCTCTTTAAGGGGTCCCCCCCATTTGTATATATGCATAACCCTAATGGGTCACTTTCCTTGTACATTCACTTGGTAATACATTTTGTAATGTGTTGTTCTCCAAGCAGTTTTGTATGGAAGCGGTCATGTGTGCAAACTATGTGTTGAGTCACTACCATACAAAAGCATTGAGATTCATCACTCCTTATGAGGCTTGGAATGGACATAAGCCTATGGTTAGTCATATGCGTGTTGTTTGGCATATGCTCTTGTGCCATCACAACAATGTCACAAACTTGATGACAAGGCAAATAAATGTATATTTGTTGGTTATAATGTTGAAAATAAGGGATATTGCTTGTACCATCCATTGACGAACACAATTCTTGTGAGTTGAGATGTGGTGTTTGCTGATTCTGCTTTTCTTCTACTTGAATGCAAAAAACAGCCAATACTTAGCTCACAAGATGTGTTCGATACACTCAAGCGTTTGTTTCAAAATGGTTTGTTTGACTATGGCCATGCAAACCAGCCAACTAAGGCTCAAAGGGATAAAAAATTCTAGCAAAATAGAGTTGCAAAATGTAGAGAATTTCGAGCCAAACATGGCTGAATGTTTTTAGCCAAAAATTGTCAGAACTGCTGGAAATTTCCAGCCACATATGGCTAAACATTTGCATCAAAGCATGGCTAAAAATGAGCATGAAATTCAGCCCGTGTATGATATACAACTTGATGATGTATTACATAATGAACGCATGTGTATCAAGAGTGCACAAACTATGTCAAAGTGGTTGAAACAAACTTTGCAGGACAACAAATTGAGTGCACCTTTACTTGGTAGAACAAGATCAAGCTCTCACCATGCATCAGGTAATTTTGTGGATTATTCTCTTATTGAAATAGCATGTAATGAAGAGCCACTTACTTTTGAAGATGCATGTGATGATCCACAATGGATGAGTGTTATGCAATTAGAAATGGATTCCATAGATAGGAATGGTACTTGGGAGTTATGTGAATTGCCAAAAGCAAAAAATGTCATTGGTACAAAGTGGGTTTACAAGTTTAAGAGAAAGTCTGATGGTAGCATTGATCGCTACAAATTGGTTGCCAAAGGATATGTGCAACAATATGGCATTGATTATGAGGAAACCTTTGCACCTACATCACGCATGACTACCATTCATATCGTGGTTGCATTGGTTGCTCATCCAGGTTGGAAAGTGCATCAGTTGGACATAAAAACAGCCTTCTTGAATGGTGATTTGCAAGAAGAGGTCTATGTGAAGCAACCTCCTCAATTTTCCATGAAAGGGAAAGAGCATATGGTTTGTCGCTTGCATAAAGCCTTGTATGGTCTCAAGCAAGCTCCACATGCATGGTATGACAAAATCCATAAGCACTTGATTGCTCTTGGATTCACATGTAGTCCAATTCAAAGCATGCTCTATGTACGCAAAGATGGGGCTGATCTTACAGTGCTTGTTCTTTATGTCGATGACATACTCTTGACTAGGTCATGTAATGCAAAACTTGAAATTCTTATGGTTGATTTGCAACATACTTTTGATGTCACTTATCTTGGTCTTTTGAGCTACTATCTTGGCATCTAGTTTGTATTTGTTGAGGGGGGAATTGTTATGCACCAAGCAAAGTATGTTGAAAAACTACTTCAGTGTTTCGACTTGAGTATTACAGGCCAGTTTCCACACCAATTGAGGTAGGATTTATGTTCCCAATTGAGGATTCCAATGATGCATTTGACACTTCTCTTTATCAGCAAGTTGTGAGATGTCTTATACATGCATGCAACACAAGGTTGGATATACAGTATGCAATTTCCCAGTTAAGTTGATTCATGCATAGCCCTAGCACTAAGCATTGGTAAGCAGTGAAATGTGCGTTTAGATATCTCAGAGGTACTTTGAGCTTAGGTCTCTTTTATGGCAGAGATATTCAGCCATTCTTGCATGGTTTTACAGATAGTGATTGGGCTGGTTTTTATGGTACTCGCATGTCCACTAGTGGTAATTGATTGGAGACTCATGCATATCTTGGTTGAGTAAGAAGCAACCCACAATGGTGACATAAAGTTGTGAAGCTGAGTATAGGGCAGTTTTCACAGTTACAGTGGAGTGTTTATGGTTGAGATGCCTATTGATGGATCTTTGCATGAAGATTGATGCTACTACACATATTCTCACTGATAGTCAGAGTGCATTGGTTGTTGCACGAAACCCAATGTTTCATGCTCGGACCAAACATATTGAGGTGCACTATCACTATGTGAGAGAGCACCTTTATGTAGGAGATATTGATTTGGTATATGTGTCTACACAAGATAATGTGGCACACATATTGACCAAAGCTCTTCCACGAGAAAAGTTTGAAGCTTTTCGCAAATCTTTAAGCTTATTACCTTGTGGGGGATGATCTGTCACTCCCTATATGTGTTCACATCATTTGCTCTAGGGGGCTTTGTTACACTTATGTGTTCCTAAAGTAGCTTTGATGTGAACTTTTTCCCTATACATGGGCATTTTTTACTCTGGTGCTAGCTAGAGGTTTTTTCCCCATCTTACCACATACATGATTCACTCATATGTGGTGGTACTTTGTACTTAGGGATATTATTCAGCTCTTAATTCAATCAATTCATCATCAATAGAGAGAGCTATTCCAGTCATCCATCTTCTCTATGTGTCTTGCTGCATTTGTGCTCCTTGTGTGTGCTTCTTGTGTGTGTCTCGCACTTCTACACACACCCAACATGACCATTGATGGTAGTTAATGATCTTTGTGAGCAGAGCCATTAGCTTAGGTAGGGCATAAACTTCCGGGCCACTGAGTTTCCATTCAAGGTAAAAATAAATGCATTGTGGTGCCACATAGTTTTTCATAGAACCTTAATAGGGATAGTGCAGGAGGGGGGGTTGTCCCCTTCTATGGGGTTTGGGGGGCCTATCCCTTAGCCCACAAGATTGAGATGATAGGACTTCTAGTTGTGGAGATATTGACGAATTGTATATTTTTTTTACTATTTTGTATCTTTGGACTACGTTTATCTATACCTAATCCCCTTGTAAAAGCTATTTAAGCATGGATTATGTGTAGCTTTCCATAGCATTGCTTCTAGATCATCATCTAAGCTTCACATTGGGAGCACACGAGTGGACACCACCATCTTTGTAGCTGCTTTACTCTTGGTAATCTGAGAATTTGAGTTCTCTATCTCTCAATCTGCATCTCTCTTTGTCTGCATTGTTTTCTACTGGTCTATTTTATTGTGTTTCTATTTCTTATATTTTTGTGTAGAATGGGCATGAAAACAAATTGTGCAGGTTGAAAAAGGCATTATATCATTTAAAGTAAGCACCACATGCTTGGTATGAAAAGATACATGCCTACTTGATTGCACTTTTTTTTTTAACAATCCAATTGAGAGCACCTTATATGTTAAGCATGCAGATGATGTGCTTCTAATCATTATTGTATATGTTAATGTCATGATACTCAGTGGTTGTAATGAGAGGCATATTGCTGAATTTAAGGCTGATTTGCATGCCTCTTTTGAGATGTCAGATTTGGGGCATTTGCATCATTTTTTGGGCATTTAGTTTATGCAATTGATAGTCAGATCACATTGGCAGTTGTGAGGAACCATGTGTTCCATGCTTGCACAAGCACATTGAGGTGCACTATGATTATGTTAAGGAGATGCTCTCTACTCGAGAGATCAGTTTGGCTTATGTGCCCACACATGATAATGTTGTAGACATTTTCACAAAGGCTCCTCCTAGGGAAAAGTTTGAACCTTTATTTAAAGCTTTGGTCTTACTTCCTTTTGTGGATTGATCTCTTTCCACATAGCTTGACACTTCCTTATGCATGAGTGCCAGCTCTTTGTTCACCACATGACTCCCATGAGGGAACATGTATTTTGGTAGTGATGTGTGTGAACACACTTAGGACCATCAAGGCAAGCTTTTCCCTCTTTAGGAGGTTTTTTCCTTGGCTTGTATATACATCTATAACCCTAATAGGTGGCTTATCTTTGTACATTCATTTAGTAATACATGTTGTATTGAGTTGTGCTCCAAGCTTCTTCTCCTTCCTTATGTTGTTTGTGCGCTTCCGTAGATCTCCAACTCCATGTTCACATGTATGCAAGCTCCATGTATGCAAGCTCCATGTTTCAAAGACATATTGTAATACCACCCTTGGAAAGCTTCTCCTTTTGGAAAATGTGATGATCTCGACCAAGTTTGTAGGCTTGCTACACAACAACAATGCCTCATTCTCCTCTTAACCACACCATGGATCCTTTATCTCCTCCATTACCATCTTCTCACACATGGGCACTACAATGGTGTGCCAAGTGGCAATGTTTTACCGTGCCACCCCCTCTATATGCCATAAAATGCACAAGGACAATTAAACATATTTGCTAACAAATCCATGCAAATGGCTAAAACAAGAAACTAGAAACAAAAAATAAAATGTATCCAACATAGTGATCATGCTTCTACAACCTACCAAGGATCAATAGAGTGCCACTAAGGTGGGACAAATAAATTTCTCACTACACTTAAGATTAAAACAACAATTGCTATCACAAATGCACAAACATGAAATAAACATGTTCAATAGCTCTTTGAAGTATTAAGAAAGTACATAAAAAAATATAGTGAAGTTTTAGTGATTTAGTTAATAAATAGAATAAAATATGATCGCAATTCTTATTTCAAATCCCCCCACATGATTAGGGATCCCACTGCCAAAATGATTTAAAGATTAACTAAAATCCATCAATAAAACCCATCAACCTATCCGAGCCAAATGAGGATTGCATGATGGAGCTTTCCAAACAAAACGTTTATCAACTATGTCACTTGAACATCCATGTAGATTGATGGATGGGAAAAAAGAATGTTGATGTCATCTCCCTGAGAATATGAATATTGGACCCATATCATGATAGTGGGTGTATGTTGTCCACTAGTTAAAAATGAGTAAAGAAACCCCAAAACTCTTGAACTAGATTATAAACCGACACTTCACTGTTAGATATACTCAATACTCCCCCCTCAAGTGACCACAAATGATCCATTGTTCTCTAGTTGTAAGGCCCCCATTATGAGGAGAAGCCATTATGAGAGCCTAGACATTTGTGGAACCCTAATTGCCAAGATAGATGAGGTCTATGTGTGAGTGTTGATGTTAAAAAATCATCTTTGTGAGCCTAGCCATTTGGTTAGGGAGGGCATAAACTTCCAAGTCATTGGGTTTCCATTCAAAATGAAAATAAAGGTCTTGTGGTGCCATGTGGTTTTCTTATAGAACCTTAATGGCGGGAGTGCCAAGGGAGGGTTGCCCCCTTTTGCAAGGTCTAGGGGCCCTATCCCCCTAGCCCATAGGGAGGACTATTGTCTTGGCACATAGGGCCAAAATGATAGGACCTTTTTTCATGGAGATATTATCGGATTGTATATTTTGCCAACTATTTTGTATCTCCCCACTACATTTGTGTATATTGATTCCCTTTGTAAAAGCTATATAAGCATGGACCATGTGTAGGTTTATGTAGCATTACACACTAGTAAGCTCTTCATCTAGAGTCTACCTAGATCACCATCTAAGCTCTACATTGGCAGTACATGGGTGGACAACACCATCTTTGTAGCTGCATTACTCTTGGTAATTTGAGAATTTGAGTTCTCTATTTTTTAGTTTGCATCTTTGTCACTCTAATGCAATGGAAGTGCCATTGTGGTGAAGATTTAAAGCATATATGCAAATCCACGGAGATGTGAGGATGATATGATGATCATGAATGAGAGGAGTGCACAATTGAGTGAGTGAGAAGCACAATGACATGCACACACATACAAGCACAAGCACACACAAGGTAGAACAAAGCATGGAACAATGGAGTCTTCTATTCATAAGTTCAAGAGACTTCTTACGATGCTCACAACTCAAACTACTAATCTCAAAAATGTTCATTATAGCTCTAATTATAGTTTTGGATTAGTTTTGTCCAATTTCATATCTAATGTCTAGCCTAGTTCAAAAATAGGTTACTAATCTATTTTGAAGTCTCAAATGAGCTCCAAAAATTAAGAAAATTGAAAGGAGGGTTCTACTTGCATTCCTCAAGCTTGAGGACTCCTTGAACTATAGAAAATGGAGTTAAAAATATAGAAAAAGATATTATTTACATAGGTTTTTAGTGATAAAGATCACTATTTTTTGAATGTGTGATTTTGGAAATTTTTTGAAGCACCTTGGAAGCACTTTAGTGACCTCTTCTTCTTCTCTGACCACCTTTCTTGCTCATACTTACCTATGCCTTGGACCTCTTTTTGGTTGCCTTCTCTTTGACTGCTTTGTCGACCCATGCTTGCTCCTTGGCCTCATCTACTAATACCCCCCTCCCTCTCAATTCTATCGTCCCTGAAAGGCCCTTGTGGCGTGGGGTGATCAATGTAGTAATGTATGATGTCTGTTGCAAGCTCATGTTCCTTGATTCTTAGACATCATCCTAGATCTTCTTTGAGTCTCTGTTAATCAATAGTGTGTGGGACCTTGGGTTGTGGTGACTTGTACTGCATGGAATAGAGGGCTTTCTCACAAGCAAGCATGTGTAACAAGTGAGTGGGTTTGCAGATGAACACTTTCGAGTGGTATTCGGAGAGACCTTTGGTGAATATTTCTTCAAAGGTTGGTTTATAATAGGTTGGGAGATACTTCACTTGAGATTTCCATGCATAGATGACCTTAATGGAAAACTTTGTGCTCATGTCATAGACTAGGTCCAGATTGTCATGTTCAAAGCCTCAAGTAGACACATGGGGTTCTCTGACATTCCTAAACACTTTAAAAATTATTTGCAAGAGATCAAAGATTTTCAATAATTGCCTAGCAATGATGTATGGCATCTTTTGTAGTCGGGATTGTGAAGAGATGGATAGATATGTGCTTGAAGATGAAGTGGTGTTGCAAAATCCTTGCACCACACCAGCCAAATGAACTCCAAGAGTATGTGGTGGACCCTTTTAGCTTGCCAATGGATGTGTTGGACACCCTATGTACCTTGGAAGATCAATCTCAAAAAGATAGATCAAAACAGATGAGCTGGAATTAATTCAGAGGTGAAAAACTTGCTATTTTGATTCATACACCTGTCCAGTGTTTTGAATAATTCTCTGAGCACAGGAGCAATTAGCTTAATTCCTTTTGGGGAACTCTGATTAACTTAAAGAGATAACTTTCAAGAGTAATCTCATAAAAAATAGTGAATCACACAATGAGAATGAAGTTTAACAAGTTATGACATCATCCCGATTTTCACGGGCTGCAACATTACTTAGACTAGTGAGCAGAACAATGATCATAACTCAAGATTCAAATATTCAATGATTATGAAATTTTGTATGCCAATAATAAACAGTATGCTAAATCCAACAAGCTTTGAATCAAGCAATTTGATAAAGTACACATAGAGAACCAGCTCTGACAAGATGACTGATAAAATCGAAAAACTAATAGAGGAGTGAATATGAACAGACAGAGTTGACTTCAACTGAACATAACTCCAGATTGAGAATTCCAATAGCAACGAGATTTAGTGAGAATATATTAGACTTTAAAATAAAGATTTATCAAGTCAAATCATTGAAAAAGATGCACCACACTGAGAGAGGTGATCTCTGCAAGCTGACTGAAAAACTTGAGAAGCATAACAGTGAAGAGTAGACTCATACAACCATGAAGATATGAAATTGTATGATCATAAATATGAATCTATATTGATTGTAGAATACAATGAACTTACAAATACATGTGTGTGCCTTGTATCCACACTTGATATAGCATATAGCTCAGCTTATGGACGCCTCTAAAGTGCAACTAAACTGCCATGTATATATAGAGAGTTTTGGAGCCAAGATTTGATTTTGAATCTTGCTCACCTAAAAGTAGTTTTCTAATTTTTAGAGATTGATTGATTCTCCAACCTCCAAATCATGAATTTGTGGCTTCTCTCTCTATTTTTATCAAGTGAACTCAACCACTTTTGATTCCTTTTACTTTTACATCAAGTAAATGATCAAACAATTACAAGGGTGAGTTCACAAGTGGACTCTTAGATTTCCATACATTATCTTCTCTTACTGCTTCTCCTAGAAACTCAAGCCAATACTTAGGCTTGTAATAGATTTGTTTCGATAGATCCCCCTCAATCCAAGTATGCTTGAGGTCTTCGATCTTCAAGAATAACCTGCAAAAAAAAGTTAGGCAAATGCTTTTCATTAATGTGGACCTTGCAGCTTCAACAATTGTCCTATTCTTCCTTTCTGTCACTCCATTTTGCTCAGGAGTGTATCTTGTAGTTACCTCTCTTTTGATTCCTCTTTCTTGAAGAAAAAAATCAAATTCATGGGAGAAGTATTCTCCCCCTCCATCTGACCTTAGCCTTTTTAGTGATTTACCTGTTTGATTCTCCACAAGAACCAAATATCTTTTGAAGCATGAAAAAACTTCATCTTTGTGTTTCATAAAGAATAGGAATCATCAATAAAGGAGACATAATACCTTGATCCAGATATTGAAGCATCCTTGCTAGGTCCCCATACATCTGTATGAACCAACTCCAAGAGATCTCCATGCATATAACCTTTCTTCATGAATGGTAACCTGTGAGACTTTCCAAATTGACATGCACTACACTTATAAATCATGTGTTGTTTTGACAAGTTAGGGAGTCCAAGTACACTTTGGTCCCTACAAATTTGCTTTAATGATCTTTCACCAATATGTGCCAATCTCTTGTTTCATACCTCTAGTTTTGTGAGTGTTTGATTACCATAGTTGAAGAGAGCTATGTTCCTTGTGTCTTGCAACTCAAAGGTGAATAATCTACCTATTTTTTCTCCCTTTGCTATTCTTTTGAACCCTTGGCTAGGGTCTTCCCATATGCTCCTCCTCTTGTGAATCTAACTTGCAATCCCTTTTCTACTATCTGCCCAACACTTATCAAATTTTTTGTAATGGTAGGGACATAGAGTACCTTACTGAGTAAGTTGATGTTTCCATCAGGTGCTTTGACATTTCCTATTTTCTCCACAAGGTGTCTTGTATCATTTCCTGTTTGTACCTCATGCTTGTTCCTTGGATCTTCTAAATCTGATAGGTGGGCCACATTTCCTGCCACATGATTTGAACAACCTAAAACTATGTAGAAAACATGCTACCTTGTGGCATAGCCATGTTCATGATTAATAATGAATCCTCTTTGTTTGAGTTTTTTGTGTAGTTATTGAATTCTCTCCTTCCTTTGTAGCCTCCTTGATAGTTTGAATGATTGTAGTTGTTGTAATTGCCATGATAATTGTTGAACCTTCCTCTTGAGTAGCCATAACTTCCTCTATTGTATCCTCTTCCTCTTTGATTCCTAGAATTCCTAAAGCAACTTTCAGTTGTATGATTAGTTAATCCACAAATAGAACATGGGTTGGAGTCTTGGGATCTCCCCTTGCCTTATCTACCTCCTCTTCCTCTACCAATGCCATGTCTTCCTCTACCTGCATAGTTAGCTTGATATGTTCTTGCTTCATCATCCACTTTCTTTGACTTTCCTTTGTTTTCTTTGGACTTGATTTTATCAGTATATAAATCTAAAGATTGATTACCTTTAGATCTTTCTCCATTCTTGATAAGTTTTGCCTCCTGAGTGAGTAATTGTCCAATGAGTGTATTGAAATCAGGTACATGCATATCCATGTACAAATTCATAGGTGTGGTGAATGCTTCCCACTTGTCATCTGCTTTCAATCCATTGTTGACTTGCCTTACAATTTGTTCTTCATCTATTACCTCTCCAATGCTTCCCAACTGATCAGCTATGTCCTTGACCTTTGTGACAAAATCAGTCACATTTTGTTTGGGAGCCTTCTTGAGGGTTGTGAAATCTAGCCATAGTTGATGCTTCCTAGCTTTGGTACTTGAAGAGAAGAAGGCTTCAAGTGCATCCCACACTTCCTGAGATGTCTTACAAGTCCTAATGTGAGGCAACAAAAAATATGAGATAGAGTTAAGGAGGTATGACCTTGCTAATGCATCTTTGGAACACCATGTGTTCAATCTCTCTTGCTCTTCTTGTGTTGGTTGACTCTTGTTTCTGAATATAGGCATAAATTCATCTCCAGCCACATAACCATATAAACTTCGTCCTTGGAGATAAGCTTCCATCCTTAATTACCAAGCTGAGTAATTACCTCTATCCAATTTGTCAATTGATGAAGGAAATCCATATGCCATCTTTGCTCTGATACCACTATGAAGAGATGGATAGACATGTGCTTGAAGATGAAGTGGTGCTGCAAAATCCTTGCACTACACCAGCAAATGAACTCTAGGATTATGTGTTGGACCCTTTTAGCTTGCCAATGGATGTGTTAGACACCCTATGTACCTTGGAAGATCAATCTCAAAAAGATAGATCAAAACAGATGAGGTGGAATTAATTCAGAGGTGAAAAACTTGCTATTTTGATTCATACACCTGTCCAGTGTTTTGAATAATTCTCTGATCACAATAGCAATTAGCTTAATTCCTTTTGGGGACCTCTAACTAACTTAAAGAGCAAACTTTCAAGAGTAATCTCATCAGAAATAGAGATATCACACAATGAGAATGAAGTTTAACAAGTTATGACATCATCCCGATTTTTACGGGCTACAATAGTACTTAGACCAGTGAGCAAAAAAATAATCATAACTCAAGATTCAAATATTCAATGATTATGAAACTTTGTATGCTACTAATAGATAGTATGTTGAATCCAACAAGCTTTGAATCATGCAATGGGATAAAGCACACGCGGAGAACCAGCTCTAACAAGACTAATAAAATCCAAAAACTGATAGAGGAGTGAATATGAACAGACAAATTGACTTCAATTGAACATAACTCAAGATTGATAATTCCAATAGCAACCAGATTTAGTGAGAATATATTAGACTTTAAAAGAAAGCTTTAGCAAGTTAAATCATTGAAAAAGATGCACCACACTGAGAGAGGTGATCTCTGCAAGCTGACTGAAAAACTTGAGAAGTATAACAGTGAAGAGTGGACTCATACAACCATGAAGATATGAAATTGTATGATCATAAATATGAATGTATATTGATTGTAGAATACAATGAACTTACAGATACATGTGTGTGCCTTGTATCCACACTTGATATAGCATATAGTTCAGCTTATGGACGCCTCTAAAGTGCAACTAAACTGCCATGTATATATAGAGAGTTTTGGAGCCAAGATTTGAATTTGACTCTTGCTCACCTAAAAGTAGTTTCCTAATTTTTAGAGATTGATTGATTCTCCAACCTCCAAATCATGAATTCATGACTTCTCTCTCTATTTTTATCAAGTGAACTCAACCACTTTTTATTCCTTTTACTTTTACATCAAGTAAATGATCAAACAATTACAAGGGTGAGTTCACAAGTGAACTCTTAGATTTCCATACATTGTCTTCTCTTACTGCTTCTCCTAGAAACTCAAGCCAATACTTAGGCTTGTAATAGATTTGTTCCAACAGGGGTATCCAATGGTGGATCATAGCCATCATATAAGATATTGTTGGTGGTCCTTGTGGAGGTGTGAGGTATGGGTGTTAACCCAATCAATGCACCTTGGGTTATTTTTTACCTTGATGGTGAAGTATTTCCATGACCTCCATTGAGGAGCTAGTCCATACCGTGGGTGGTACAAAATGTGCAAGGGAGTATTTGACCATGTACACCTCATTTTAGGATACTCTTGTAATAGTTGGGCCCATCAGTTGAGTTGAAATATTGTGCCTCATCACACCACATCATGAATGTCCTCTGGCTCAAATTGTGTGGCAAATTTTGGCTTCCTTATGATCCATTGAATTTTTGCATTGTATTCTGATAAGAGTACAAAGTATGGAAAATATTGAAAGTTGAAAGTAGTAATATGCCAATAAGGAGCGAAGTTTTGTAAATATCTCAATTTAAGATGGCCTCCTCAATGGTTGTCATTGATAAGATTTGTAGTTTGTCTCTTTTAGAGTGTGTTCTACCAATCTCTTCTACTTGTTTGAGCCAACCTAGTTTGGGTAATTCTGTTGGAGTTAGACGTCTGCGGAAGCACGTGAACAGCACAAGGAAGAAGAAGAAGCTTGGAGCACAACACACAATACTGAATGTATTACTAGAGAATGTACAAAGATAAGTAGCCCATTAGGGCAACAGGCGTATGTACAAGCCAGGGGAAAAAAGTGCCCCGACGGTCCTAGAGTGTTCACACACATCACTACCTAAATATATCAACAAATCCCCCCTGGGAGTGATGCGGTGAACAAGTAGTTGGCACTCATGTATAAGGAAGTGCCAAGCTATGTGGAAATCACTCCACAAAAGGAAGTAAGCCCAAAGCTTTGCGAGAAGCTTCAAACTTCTCCCTAGGCAAAGCCTTCGTGAAAAGGTCTGCAATGTTCTCCTGAGTGGGCACATATGCCAAGCTGATCTCCCCAGCAGAGATCCTCTCCCTGACATAATGATAATGCACCTCAATGTGCTTAGTGCGAGCATGGAACACAGGATTCCTCGCAACTGCGAATGCACTCTGACTATCAGTGAAGATGGTTGTGGCAGAAGACTGACCAACACCCAAATCATCCATAAGGCGTCTGAGCCACACACACTCAACACTTCCTGTGAAAGATGACCTATACTCAGCCTCACAACTGGAAGTGGCCACAGTAGGCTGCTTCTTGCTCAACCAAGATATACATGAGCTACCAAGCATGAAGCAAAAGCCACTAATGGACACACGAGTGTCATAGCAACCAGCCCAATCAGAGTCAGAAAAGGAATGCAAATCTGGTTGTAGTGATCCCCCCTTGGGATAAAACAACCCAAGTAGCCAAGTACCACTCAAGTAGCGAAAGATACGCTTAACCGCCTGCCCATATAAGGTGCTTTCAATTGGTCTATTCTCAAAACCATGTGCAATCACATAGGCATGTATCTTCTCATAGCAAGCACGTGGTGCTTGCTTTAAACCATATAATGCCTTCTTTAATCTGCACACCTAGTTTTCATGCCCTTTTTTCACAAAGCCACGGGGCTGAAAAACATACACTTCTTCATGCAAGTCACCATTCAGAAATGTTGTTTTAATGTCCAACTGATGTACATTCCAACCATGATGGGTTGCAAGTGCACAGATGCTCCGAACAGTAGTCATACGGCATGTAGGTGCAAAGGTCTCATCAAAATCAATGCCTCTTTCCTGTGCATAACCCTTTGCAACAAGCCTAGCCTTATACATGTCAACTGTACCATCAGGTTTACGCTTCAGCTTGTATATGCACTTAGTGCCAATGGCCTTCTTGCCAGGAGGCAAGTCACATAAAGACCAAGTATCATTCTTGATTATTGCATCATATTCAGATTGCATAGCAGCCATCGAATTTTCTGAATTTTGTGCTTCATCAAACGAAACAGACTTAGTCTCATCACATAGACTAGATGCAGCCATAGCATAGCAATTTGATGCAAAAGAGGCACTATGAGAGCCTGATCGAGTATGATATGATAGAGGTGCATCTAATTTACTATCATGCAAGGTCTGCACCAGCCATTTTGGTATAGTTCTTGCCTGCTCAATATCAACTCTCTCATCAATAAGTGCATCATGTAAATCTGCATCAGAAATGGAATGATCTGCATCATCACATGAAACCTCCAAAGGCTAAGAAGTTGCCTCATTAGAACCAACACTAGATTGTCCACCTGTAAAAAGAGGCAGCAAAGTATCATACATGTCTTTGGAGCTAACAGATGTCTCCTTAGTACATGAAATCAATGGCTGAATAGCATCCTCCACAAAAACAACATCACGGCTAACTAGAATGCGTTTAGTCTGTGGATGATACAGACGATAGCCTTTACTTTCAGAGTTGTACCCAACAAAAATACATTATACTGCTTTATCATCCAATTTTTTTGTGATGTTGTTCAGGCACTAATGCATATGCCAAACAACCAAAAACACGCAGATGAGCAACAGATGGCTTGCGGTCATGCCAAGCCTCATATGGAGTGATAGACTAGAGTGCTTTAGTGGGACACCTGTTCAGTACATATGCTGCACACATGACAGCCTCAAGCCAGAAACTATGTGTTAAAGCCTAACTCTTGACCATACAGCTCGCCATCTCCATGAGTGACTTGTTCTTTCGTTTAACAACTCCATGTTGTTGAGGTGTATATGGCACTGTACACTGGTGTTTTATCCCACGTTCAGCTAGAAATGCATTAAAATTAGAAGACATATATTCCCCCCCTCGATCAGAACGGAGGGTGCCCATTTTACATGCTGACAGATTTTCAGCCAAAACCAAAAACTGTTTGAAGCACATGAACACTTTGGACTTTGCCTTCAATGGATATACCCATGCATGCCTGGAAAAATCATTGATGAAAGTCACGAAGTAAAGATAATTCCCAAAAGAAGGTGTCTGCATAGGACCACATACATCACTATGTACAAGCTGCAATTTCTGAGTAGCCCGAACTGAACCATCTTTTGGAAAGGACGAACGCTGCATTTTGCCTAAAATACAGCCTTCACAAACATGTTCTCCAGGTGCCTCAAGTTTGGGCAAAGAGGACACCATTTCAAATTTCTGCAGGTGTAGCAAACTAGCGAAATTCAGATGGCCAAAGCGTGCATGCCAAAGCATTGCATCTGACATAGCCTGAGAATCATTTACTACACATGCCAAATCATTTACAGATCTTTCGTAGTCTATGAGCTTATACAGCCCACAACATAAAATGCCAGAAGCAATAATCACATCGCCATCTGATAGATCATGAACTGTACACCTGTCATCAACAAATTTCACAACCAAGCCAATCTTGGCTAATGTAGAAATTGATAACATGTTCTTGATCCCTGGCACAAATAAAGCATCTGACAAAGTGAAAGAGCTACCATCAACAGTAGTCAAAATGATCTTACCAACTCCCATAACATGATAAGAGGAGTTGTTGGCGCATGTAACAGTATTCCCTATAGGGACAGGCTCGAGTGAAGAGAAGAAACTGTGCTGCAAGGTAATATGTTTGGTTGCCCCACTGTCAAAGTACCTTCTTCCTGCACAAGATTAGCAGACTTTGTTTTTGGTGTAGAGGCCTCTGCAACAACCATTCCAGCCTCTTTCTTCTTTGCCTCTTTAGCAGCCAGTTTTGGACAATTCTTTATGATATGATCATTCCCTTTATAGTACTTACAAAACAATTTCTGCTTTTCTGATTTCTTCTCATCTTTATCTTCCTTCTCCGAATATGCAAAATTAGCAGATTTCTGCTTACTAGTTGAAGAGCTCCATTTTCCTTTGCCCTTCTAACTAGCCAGGAAAGCTTGATCTGCAACTCGCATAATGGACCTTTTCTGCCTGGACTGATCTTCCTGCAATAGAACAGAGACTAACTCCTCAAATGATAAGGTATTCGGATTGCCTTTCATCATCAACCGAAGAGTAGAAGCAAAACTCTGATATAAATCAGGAAGACCATTCAAAACGGCCTGCACAAGTGAGCTATTTCGTATAACCTCATCAGCAGAAATCAATTGTTCCTTCAATTCTTTGATCTTTGTTAGGAAATTGTCCATAGAATCACCTTCATTCATGTGCTCACTCTCCAACTATTTTTGGAGGTAAGCAACACGAGCCTCATTCCTAGCTTGGTACAATGTGGTAAGTGTATCCCAAGCATCCTTAGTTGTTCTACAAGAGCGAATGTGAGGAATAATGGCACGTTTGATAGACAAAGCTATCAATGCATGTTCCTGGGCATCTCTGCCATCCCAACAAATCTTCTCTGCAGTAGGTGCAGTAGAAACCATAGCACGAACAGGAATATGCAGAATATCATCATCTTCGACACCTTCTGCATCAGCTTCAGTACCTCTAGTTGTAACAGTTGGAGGTGTGATAGGATGTTTTTCGACACCCTGCACAATGTTCCATAGTCCTTTTGCAACCAACACATGTCTCATCATATAAGCCCATAACGGGTAGTTGGTACCATCTAACTTATCCTCAACAGCCAACATACAAAATACATAACTGCTTTCAGCCATGGCAGGTGACTAAAATACCTTGGTGCAGAAAATTGATTGTATCTCAAAAAGTTGAACAGAACTGCCCAGACGAATTCCCCTAGACCTGTAGCAGACTTCGAGACGCTTATACTGGCAAACAGAAACTGGTATATACCTTTGGCACAAAAAGACAAAATAGCCTACACAAGCATTGCGATAGTGCATTTGCAAGTCGAAACGAGCTCAGATCGCGATTTCAGCTCCACAAAGTGAAGCTATTTTGATCTCGAAAACACATTGAGTATGCTCACCAAAATTCATGCGATTCTGAGATTGCAAACGGAGGAGTGTTGACAGCGCCCTAGATGAAGCGACGACCTTCTCTGATACCAATTGTTGGAGTTAGATGTCTACGGAAGCACGCTAACAGCACAAGGAAGAAGAAGAAGCTTGGAGCACAACACACAATACTGAATGTATTACTAGAGAATGTACAAAGATAAGTAGCCCATTAGGGCAATAGGGGTATATACAAGCCGGGGGAAAAAACCTCCTAAAGATGGAAAAAAGTGCCCCGGTGGTCCTAGAGTGTTCACACACATCACTACCTAAATATATCAACAAATTCATACGTATTCTGGCCCTCTTCTGTTTCTTGGCCCATTGGTGTTGGTTGTGGTTCATATTTCTCTTCAAAAGTTTTTGTTGCTAGATTTTCACAGTCTCTTCAACTTGTGGTGCTTCATGGGGGGATGCCAAATCTTTCATACTCATATAACCTAGTTTGTAACTCAAGAATTTGGCTTTGTAGGTTGGAAATTTTGATTGTTGTTGTGTAAGAGGTGTGGGTTCTGGTGCAACTATTGGTGCTGTGCATAGTCCTATAGGTTTTTTTGCTTTCAAGGTAGAGAATTCCTTAGTCAATTTATCATGTGCCTCTAAGAGATTCATGTAATCCTCTAGTATAACTTGAATGCTCTAAAAGGTGACTGCCTGAAATCCTCTTTTGTTGCCACTTGTTTTCTCTTTTGTTGCCACTAGGTTTCTCTCGATAAAGCCATGTTGTGTGTGAATCTAGCATTGCACTCCATCTGTACTTGCAATTGTTTTTTCATGTCTTTGACAACCTACTTATGTTGTTCCTATACTTGAGTTTCTAATAGTGCATGTTTTTGTTGGAGGGCCTTATATTGTTGAGTGATCATCTTGTTGATAGTGATCAATGCTAATATTCTATCTTGGAGTGGATTTGATTGATCCTATAGATCTAGAATTGACACATTTCACAGGCCCTTGGGAATCAACGTCTATTTAGATGAGATCTCCCATGATATTGATTAGAAATGAATAGTTATACCTAGGAACATAGAAGTAGTAAGGAACAATAAAGTATAGTGTCATCTCACTTTAGAACAACTACTTAAGGTCAAATTAAATTTGTGAAAGCATGTGTTTGTTGGATTTATCTTCCATAGCAAAAGAGGGTTCGGAGAATGGGGTTTACCAAAATGAAACCAATGTGTTTCTATTCCCAAAGTACATAGATTACACAGATACTATCAAAAAGAAAGGTTCAGAGTACATAGAAACCCGAAATAAAATACACAAAGCATAGAATAGGAAAGAAATCTTCATTACATAACAAATTATAAAGAAATTACATAGAACATTGTCTCTCTTCCTAAGATATTCCTAAATCTCCTAACTTCTCTCCTCAACTTCTAGAATTCATTACAAATGAATGTATTGCATGGTAGTTGATATTCTTGGGAAATTCTAAGGAAACTATATTACAAGATACAATCTTTTGATAATTACATCGGATAGTTACATCACATAATTACAAAATTGGGTGTACCATTGGTAGTCTAACACTAGCATGCAGGGCGGACTTGAACCCACTAAGTTACATGTCGTTCATATCCGAAGGTGGATTTTGGATTCTACCTAAATCATCCAAAACTCATCAAAAAGTTCCCCAAGTTGGACAACTTTGGACTCTACCGATTCCCGAAATTGATCTTCATTTCTATTATCTATGAGTTATGCTTTCTAGGCTGGTGCTTCTGTCTTTGCCTCCAAAAACTCACTCAACATATTTTCTGAACATTCTTGAGTATCTACATTCACCTCTTCAGTCTTTGTTTGTAAATCTTGAATTTCAACATCTTTTTACACTACTTCAATTTCTTTATTCTTGATAATCTTCTATAAATCTATTTTTAACTTGTTTAAGTCTTGTAATCTGTTCTTCTTTATCGGTCAACATTTTTACCTATTTTGTGATTAATTGTTTGGCATCTTGTAATTGTAACTCAAACTCTTTAATCCCATTCACCTTTGCCAATGCAAATTGTAAATTATCAATCAGTGAGACCACTTGATTTGATAATGCCTCTTTTTCGATCATTAATGTTGTAGCTTGGTTCTATAGACCACATTTATCTACCCTAACTTTTTGTAACTCATCCTGTATGGCGTGAAGCTTCTCCGTCATTCCTTGTTGATCCTTTGTAATTTCGTCAATATGAATTTCCAAATCATTGATTTTAGATTGTGGTGTTTGAACTTGCTCTTCCAAAATAGTGAATCTACCAGCCAGTGAATCCTGCAATTCTGTATTTAGCTGCTTCAACAGAAGCATGTATTCATGCATCTTCTTCGTTATAAAAGCTTCAACCTGTCAACTTTGTTCATCTTTTTCCATATGCATCAAGTATAGTGTTAGAAATCTCACCTCATCAGCCAAAGTAGTCCATTGGATCTGGTAGTCTTTCATAAACCAAGGGTAAATGATGGAAGAGCATTCAATCATTGGTAGTTGAACTCTCCCCAATTGCATTTTCCATAGATCATGACATCTTTTTGTAAAGGTCAAAAAACTGATGCTCTTCGTTGATTGTCATGTCAATGAAAATTGATCAGTTTTAGTTCTGCACAAAATCCATGGTTGGCCTTGACTTTGTTGTTGCTGCTCCTCCACCACTCTTCTTTGTTCGGCTTCATCTTCTGCAGCCTTATGACGTCTTTCAACTTCTTCAACTGCAACATGATCTTCTTGTTGGGTTCTTCTATCATTCTTCTTGCATTTGCTGATGCATATGTTGAAGTCATCCTTCTTTTGTGCATCATAGTGCATCCTGGACAATGTCTACTCGAGCTCATTTCTCTACATTCAACAAGTTGTTATCATCAAGGCCAGCTTGTTTACCTTGCCGCTTAGTCTCTCACAGAAAAATTGATTCATCGACTACTTCGAATATCCTCAGGTCAAGAAGAGGTCCTCTCTGAATCAATAATGAAAATAAAACACCAATCTTCATATGTAGATGGTGTACCTTCTTTGTCGGATGACATGGACATCACATCTCTTTCTTCAACCATCAATAGATAGTTTTAGTCCAATTCACTTGGCCATTTGTCACCACAACATCAATCGTTAAAGAATAAAGAGTTTGTGAGACATTGTAATGCTTACTTTGGATGTTAATTGTCAATGTAGCGAGGTGCAACCTGAACTTCCAAGTATTCATGTCTGGGAGCCTTACGTATTTGTACTCTCAAAAGCATGGCTTGCCAAAAATACACTCCATTTTATCAGTGGATACTAGGGTTGTGAGAGCGGTAATTCCACAATGGATAACCTACAGGTGTGCTGCAATGTATTCTGAGTTGATGACAAGGTGCACTTCATACCCAATCCATTCCAAAAATGCACAGTGCTCACCGATTGCATCAAGCTAATCATTGCACAGTTGAATAAAGGAGTTGTTCATCGGACGACTCTATAGATTAGTCCAATCTATTGATGCATAGTCAATTAGATCTTTTTGTCAAAACCAATTGACATGAGATTGCAACAAATGTTTAGGAATGTATAGCTGGCTCATGTTGATTAGCTTAAGCATATTAGGCAACACTTGTTCCCATCATGTTTGCAGGAAAGTGTTGCACAGGAGTGCAAAGTAGTAAAAAGTAACACGTAAAAAAATGACTTGGTTCATATGTCAATTTAAGTAGATAATTGTCGAGCCCATTGCATATCTTCATTTGCACGGGTGCTGCATGATGTTTATTTTTAATCTCCAAAAAGCTAGATCACATTCCAAAGTCCATTTGAAAGTTGTAGGTTTCACATGAGCAAGACCATTCAAGGGCATGTCAATATGAGCTAAACAACATAAATGTATGCCATGCCAGTGTATTTGGCCTAGAAATTGTAATACCTCCTTAGGAGATCGTGGTGGGGGTACTTCCGATATTACTTTAACTTTATCGGGATCTACCACAATTCTAGTACTGGAGATTACATGTCCAAGTAATTTGCCACATCTTATTCTGAAAACTGATTTAGCCAGGTTTAGATTCAAATGTACTTCTTTGCACTTAGTAAAGCACAACCTTAAATGTTGCAGATGATCAACTTGTTGTCCAAATATTGAAAAATCATCCAAAAATACCAGCATAAAACTGGTTAAATATGGGGCAAAAATTTGTTGCATACATCACTAAAAAGTACTAGGAGCATTCCGTAATCCAAACCACATAACTCTACATGCGAATACTTCCCAATTAGTAATAAAAGTTGTTTTTGATATATCATACTCTTACATTCTTACCTAATTGTATCCACTAAGTCCATTTAAAAATGAATCCATTTATCTACCAGCAACTTCATCAAACATTGTGTCTAAAAACAGTAGCGGAAATGGTATCTAGAATTGTTGCTTCATTCAAGTTATGTAATCTATACAAATTTGGAACTGCTTATTCTTCTTGGGCACTATTACAATAGGAGATACCCACTCAGGATATTCAAAAGGTATAATAAATCCTACCTTCGGTAGTCTATCCCACTTTTCCTTGACCTCTTTGGCAAAATTTGGGTTCATGTGATACCAATCTTGAATTACTAGAGAAGCATCTAGTTTTAACACAATTTTATGCTTATAAATTATGGAATCCAATCCATGCATATCATAGTAATTCCGAGAAAACACATCCTTAATTCGAAAAAGAGTATAAGTAATTCCTTTCGGAATCCTTTAATCAAAATAGCACCTATTTTTACTTTCTGAGGTATACTATCAAACCCTAAATTTACTTATTTGATTTGATCTTCTTGAATGTGGATATTGGTCTGAATAAAAAAAATTTCATTAGAAATCCATGATGTCTCTTCTTCATATTGAAAAAGCTCACATTTAGGGTGTACGGTAGTTGTAATAGGGTCTTGTTGGAATTGTGATAATATTTCACGTATATCAATCAGACCTATCAGCCAGAAATCTCAGTTAGCTTCTAGAAATTGGAGCTCTTCATCTTCCTCTAAGCGTGCCATCATGTATGGTGGTTCTACAATTCAAAGCAATTGAGCCTTTGGATAATGTTGCTTATCTTCTAGAAGGATAGAATATTTCTTGTGACCTTTCTTAAAATTGATCACTTGGGATCCCCAATCTTGCTTGATCTTTGCCTGTTTTAGCCATGGTCATCCGTTGGTTGTATATCGATCCATCCCAGTTGTCTAAAAATAGGCGAGATAACAATATTTACTCCAGATCCACCATCAATCAATATTCTAGAAATCTTCTTGCTTTTATACCATACCAAAATTAGAGGTACCACATAATCGGCCAATTCCTCTTGGGCTGTTTCCACCATATTGACGTGCACTTGCTCATCGTTAACATCATTTTGGCTCCATTTTTGTGCTTCATTCAATAAAGTATCCTGAAACACAGGGACTAATTCCAACAAATCCCCAAGAGGTAATTGTATTGTAGATTTACAAAATATCTTCCAAGGATCTGCTACACTTACTACCCTCTGAGATATTAGATTCTAAGGATTTAGTGACTGATGCATGGCCTAGGATAGGACTATCTGAAGATACCAAATTTTATAGTGTTGTGGAACCTTTACCCATTCCTTCTATTACTTGGTTATTCTACTCAATCTGATCATTCCAATTGGAACTTGCTTCTAGGAATTCAATCCGAGCTTGCTTAGCCCATCCAACTAGTCGATGATAAATTTGGTGATGTGCAGTGACATCCATAGCTAACATGGAATTAGTGCTCATATGGAATATTCTGAGGCAGCCAACACGAATATGGACAAATTCCAAACAAAACCAAAATTTTCGCCCTTTACCTTCCTTTTGATATTCCCTTTCATCCCTATGATACTGATTGAAGGGTCTACATCCTCACCCAAATCCTTGATAATTTTTCTAAGTTTGACCCTTATTACCTAAAAAAACCTGGTTCTTGCATGCTTCGAGGATTGCATGAATCATTCAACTCAATATTATGTACAAGGGTGATGAATACCATTGACCATTATATCGGGGTTCTAGTTGAATATGACTGGTTGTTACTGTTTCATTTCTAGTATTGTATCTTTCATTGATCCATACTATTATTCATAAGGTTACAAATTGCATAGTAAACTTGATTTAAGGCACAATTGGCCGCTACATGTTCAGTTTCCTATATTTGTTGTACAATATAACTGGTTATACGGATCAATCACTACCAAAGTAGTTGAGTTTAGCATGTGTATGGCTTTTGGAGAACATTTCCAAATAGGATTTGTGGCCTTTAAATTCCTTTCTAGTTGCTCTATAGCATCTATAATTTGATCCAAATATCTAGTACCATCCAATGCAAAAAGACATATTTTTTCTTTTAGTAAAGAATTAAAACCATCCACTTACAACATCATTTGGAGGGTGCTCTACTTTGAGTCAGTTACTAGACCATATACTATGAAGTGATAAATAACTGACTTGTAGTTTTGACCTTCCAAAAGCATTAGGCATGTTGTTTTCAAAGGATTATATGTAACAAAATGATTCGGGAAAATGTGATTAGCCAACAAATAGCTTCTCCTCCAAGGGTAGCCTGAAACACTTGACATTTCCTAACATCATGTGGATTTCTCTCCAAAAAATTATATTGTGTATCAAAAAGATGGACATGTACATCAGGGTCATGATCGATTCTGCCTCCAAATCGATTAAACTTCATTGAACTGATTTGATCCATTTGGGCTTCCATGCAAATCAGAACTTGCCAACACTTCCACTCTTCATCAGCAGGTATCCATGGGAATTCCTCTTCTTCAATCTTTATTACATCTTGGGATCCCATCTCTAATATGGCACCAACTTGCCTTTGCAGTACCGTTTGCTTTTCCCCTAGTTCCTCCATCCAAACAGAATCCAAAAGGTGTGGTGCCACACTTGAATCCTAGGATCTTCTCTCTTGCTCCCTCTCTGACACCCTTCTTGGCTTGACGTCCTTCTCTGATTCCTCCTTGGCTTGACGTCCTTCTACATCGTTTGATTGCAACTTTGCGGCCTCAAAAGCCACATGAACTTCAAGCAATTGTGTCAGCAACGAGCATGGTAATACCCTTTTTTCCACCAAGACACGTATTTGTTCAGATACATGGTCACTTCTAGAATTCCCATCGCCAAGAATATCCATATATTGTGAAGCAGATGATTCCACCACTCCAAATGTTGCTTCCTATTCTCGGTATTTTGAAAACCACTTACCTAATTGTGATGGCATACTCCCTCTCCATTGCAAGGAATATGTCTGTTTGTCTCCTTGTTGCACCATCTTCACTTCATCTCACCGAATGGTGTTGATGATACCCAATCCCATCATGGTCACCAAATTTTTGCTTGCTCTATCTTGCATAGCGAAAGAGGGTTTGGGGAATGGATTTTACCTGAATGAATCCAATGTGTTTCTATTCCCTAGGTGTATATATTATAGAGATACTACCAATAAGAAAGGTTCAGAGTACATAGAAACCCGAAATAAAATACAAAGCAATCTTCATGTAAAAAATTACAGAGAACAACATCTCTCTTTTTGAGATATGACTCACAAATTTGGAGATATGCGTGAAGGAGAAGAAGGAAACACCTATCTCCCTATGACCTATCAATGATACATGACAACAATAATCCTAGACTAAAGAAAATGTGTTATTGCCATTACTACCCCTTTCTTATGGAAACATCGGGGAAAACCCTCTTTAAGGCCCACACGAATGATGCTACAAATGGCAGATGGACACATAGAGAAACCTCTTGGATTGTTAGAAGGAATCACTCTCATTACTTGTGGTGTATAATTTGAGCATAGTTTTTTCCATATGCGAATTGGGGAAGAACCATGTCTATGAAATGATTTTGGGTAGACCATTCATGAGACAACTGCATATAGTGCGGGATTGGCAAACCAATTCTTTGTACTTACAGCATTTAGGCATAACCACCAAGGTCAATATCAAAGACCATACATAGAGATATACCACCCTAAAATGAAACACTATCCATAAAACACAAGAAGATACTGACTCTGTGCACTGTATAGGATTAGATCCCTCGTAGATGTACGAGAATACCCACTTATGGATGTGTAAGCTTGTTGTGGAAGAAGAGAAGAGGTTAGAGGTTAGAGACACAAGAGCCACAAGAAACCACAAATCACTTCAAGACCCAACCTATGGGCCTATGATCCTTCTAACTAAAGAGTTTGAACCCCATGGTTGGGAAGAAATCTTAGCGACAATAGACATAGCAATAAACAAAGAACAATTTCCCCATTGTGATGTGGATGACTATGACATTTCATTATTCATGTGTGAACCTATAATCGAGGAATCTGGCCCTAGTATAAATGTACTAGAAGAAGAGAGCAATGAGGATTTAGAATCCATCATCATGGAACCCTTTTGTAGCTTAGAATAAGAGTACCTATACTTGACAGAGGTTAAGACTCAAGAACATAAGGAGTTCAAGAGTGATATGATGTTAGCAACACAATTAGACATAGAGAGTAAGAAAAAGAAATGTAAAAATAATCCCCCTTCACAAGAAAAAGAGGAAGCTTTTTTTGAAGTACTTAAGAACTTCAAGAAGTATAAGATAGAAGATAGAAAAATCATGGTGAGAATGCCAAGAAGAGAAGCCCTCGTGGGAGAGTCTTATGACAATAAAGAGGAAACCAAGAAAGTAGTAGTGATGATACATGTTATCTAATATCCTTTCAGAGAATTTCTGCACTTGCAACTCAAAATGGTCGGTATATACATCAATTGGACATCAAATTGCATTCTTGAATGGGGAGTTTCAGGAAGAAGCACATGCTTTTAGCCTCATCGTTTCTTGCAAAAGGGGTATGAAAATAGTGTGTAAGTCAAAGAAGGTATTGTATGGAATAAAGCAAGCACCATATGCTTCGTATGAGAAAATATATGCCTACTTATTAGCACATGGATTTCATGATCATCCAACTAAAATTTTCTTTTATTTAAAGCATTCAATTAGGTGCTTCTAATCAATTATTTATGTGGATGACATGTTACTCATTGGTCCTAATGGGATGCATATTTCTTAGTTTAAGGCTAACCTGCATGCCTCCTTTGAATTGTTAGATTTGGGGCATTTGCATCATTATTTGGACATTCATTTTGTGCAAGTCTACGAACGCATATCTTTGTGTCACGCAAAATACATTGACACTTTGTTGCAATGGTTTTTCCTTGAGGGTTGTAAACATATTGTCACTCCCATCAAGATAGGTTTAACAAATGGGTCATCATGATGCTAGAGATGCATTTGATGCTTATATATATTAACAAACTATTGGATGTGTTATTTATGTATACATCACTCAGTGAGACATTCAATTTGTTGCCTCTCAACTGAGTAGAGTTGTGCATAGCCCAAGTGTCAAGCATCATGGATTTCATGATTTTCCAACTAAACTTTTCTATTATGTAAAGCATTCAAATTAGGTGTTTCTAATCAATGTTATTTATGTGGATTACATGTTACTCATTGGTCCTACTGGGATGCATATTTCTAGTTTAAGGCTAATTTGCATGCCTCCTTTCAAGTGTTAGATGGGGCATTTGTATCATTATTTGGACATTCATTTTATGCAAGTCTACGAAGGCATATCTTTGTGCCAAGCAAAATACACTTACACTTTCTTGCAATGGTTTTGCCTTGAGGGTTGTAAACATATTGTCACTCCCATCAAGATAGGCTTAACAAATGGGTCATCATGATGCTAGAGATGCATTTGATGCTTGTATATATTAACAAGCTATTGGATGTCTTATTTATGTATACATCACTCAATGAGACATTCAATTTGTTGCCTCTCAACTGAGTAGATTTGTGCATAGCCCAAGTGTCAAGCATTTGCAAAAACTCAAACATAACTTTCTCTGCTTACCTTGTATCTAGTAGCTTGTGTTGTTTTATCCCAAGAGGGGATCAATGCCACCAACTTTGCATGATTTTTCTACCTTGGTTTGTTGTTATGAAACTCGCATGTTCACAAGTGGTTTTTTCTTCATTATCGATAGTTCATGGAGAGATCAATCTGGCTTATGCTCCCATGCATGATAACATTACTAGCCTTTTCACAATGGATCTACCTTGTGAGAAGTTCAAAGCTGCTTTGTTCTTACTCCTTTTTGTGGATTGATTTTAGTCCACATTGATTAGAACTTCATCATATGTAAGTGTCAATCTCTTGTTCACCGCATCACTCCCAAGGGGTATTTGTTAGTATATGTTTCTAGTAATGTATCTTAACACACTTAAGATCGTTGGGTACATTTTTCCCATTTTAGGATGTCTTTTTGCTTGGCTTTTATATATGCCCACAATCTTAATGGGCTATTTATCTTTTTTATATTTCACAATAATACATTGTGCGTTGTTCTCATAATCTTATTTTTCTCTGTCATGTTGTTTGTTGGATTTTGCAAATGTATAGCTTGATCAATGTGTTAAAATGCATGCATCTATAATAATGGAAGACTTGACCCATGCCAAAACAATCTCCACCATTGGCTTGCACTCAAAACCCAACAATGGAAAAGAAAGATCCATAACCTTTTATTCATAGCCCTTGATGTTGCTTGATCCCTACATTTGATTGACCTTAAGTTTAACAACACATTGCATGAACCATTCTCCAATAAAGAAGATTGCTTGCCTTTAGCCCTTAGTTTGGATTCATCCTCACATAGCATCAACCGCAAATCCAATGGCTCAAAAATATCCTCCATAACCATCTATGCTCCCCCTTAAACAATGATCTTTTTTAACATCTATTCACTAAGATTTTATTTGGCTTACAAATCAAGATCGAGCCAATGTCTAACATTCATAGGATTCTCGTAATGAGTTTCTTACCATATAGAGTATCATGGAACAAAGGTAGCGTTTCACAAGGGATTATGAACATCTAATATCATCATCATAGTAAGCCACTTTTAAGTATACATGAACAACCTCAACATTTGTACTTAATTCCTTTGTCAAACCTTATAAATCCATTGCTATATTTTACACAATTCCAATAACCTCCATCACAAGCAATTATATGAACATATTGAGAACATAAAACTATATATGCAATTCATATATATCTTTGGTAACAAAAGGACATGTCAAAGAGATACCATGCAACGTGTATGATATTTTTGTCCCATCCCTTTAAACTAGTATACCTTTAACCTTGAGAGTCATGTCAATCAAACTAGATTTCAAAGTTTTTATGATTCAAAGCTCACATATCATATTATCCTTTTAAATTTTTGTTGTTGCAATTAGCATCATTTATAGATCTCTATATGTAGGGGATGCAATGTGCTTGCATTTAATTATGTAAAGAAATCGATCTTTGTTTATTATCACAACAATGAATTCAACTTTATATGTAAAAAAAATAACAAGTATGGATTCCACTTGGTTACCCTGAGAGTAGAGCCCAATAAGAATCTTTGATCTCAGGAGAAATTAGATATGATGTGTACAACATCCCGGTTTCAAATTTCCCTTTATATGAGTGTTTTTTTCCTTTTTTCATGCGCAAACTTATGAGAATGTGATAAATACATCATTGAACTCATCATGAAAAATATGTTGATAGTTTGGCATCAGTGTTCATTTTTGCGTTGAAAGAAATTTGCGAAGTAGTCTAAAACTACTAGAATTGAATCAAGAATTCAGAGCTATATTTACATCAACTTTGCATTGTAAAAAGGTTAAGCTTTGCAGCAAATCATTGTGTATGTATGAAATCTGCGTCTTTTTTAAATGGAAGTTCGATTGATGGCCTACTCTTCGTGAGGTATGAAGGTAATCTTATAGGATTTCATACATGTAGTTTTATTACAAATAAATAAATATCATCTCTACCCATTCATATGTTGATGATGCTATCTGTAATTTCCAGAATTAAAATCATGGCATGAGCGCTTGACAAGAACCTTTTGTTTTCTGGGGTAACGTGCAAGTATGTGACTCTGTAAGGTATCTTTTGTTACTGAGTAAAGGAAAAAATTATTATTAAAGGGTCCATCTTCAGATAATGATATAATTCAAATGCCAACATCTCAAATACACAACCCTTTTGTTAGCAATGCACAGTGAAAACAACGACCTTCACTGTAGAAATCCACCTAACAACCAATTTCAACACATCTCATGTGAGGTCCATCAACACACTAACAACTCCAACGTACCTTATGCAGATGGAGCACCATAATAGGCTTATCTTCATCTTCATTTACAATCAGTCAAAATATTAATACTTCTATCGCAGATCCCTCTCATAATTATTTTATAAGAAAAGGAAAATGGGAACAAAGAAAGAAAACAGACAATATACAAACAGGTAAAAGCTTAATTATACATGAGTTTCTCATGATAGTCAAGCTCAA
Organism: Ceratopteris richardii; assembly: GCA_020310875.1. Classification (NCBI taxonomy): domain Eukaryota; kingdom Viridiplantae; phylum Streptophyta; class Polypodiopsida; order Polypodiales; family Pteridaceae; genus Ceratopteris; species Ceratopteris richardii. Next base: position 132,610,252 of record CM035439.1, on the reverse strand, counting down.
GTGCTTTGATTGAAACATTTACAGAGGTAATGTAGGTCACAAACCAATATACAATGTAACATCAAAGCATGGGACTGAAGCCAATTATCTGTGCCAGATAGTAAGCACAGACCAGCAGCAAAATTTCACTTCTATGTGTATTTGAAAAGCCTTCTGATTTATGCAAGTCTGAGATCAGCAGTTACCAAAAATTGATATTATGCCTTCATCTTATGGAAGAGTTTGCACAAGTAGAGTGATTCCTTGCTAAAATACTTAAACATTGGCCTGCATACAACAACATCAATGCACAGAAGATGTTCTATTTCCATTCCTGCAATCACAGGTGCAAACATCACGAGATCCTTCGACTACTCGTTGAGAACGACGAATGTGTAGTTTCATAAGAACCACCTTTCCTGCAATCTGTAAGAGCATTCATACATAAAAGAGTAAGTAATCTGTCGCAGCTGGAAATCCATATGACCATAGCTAGACATCATGGATGGGTCATAATAACACAATTTAACTACAAGTGGTTAGAGAATCTTTACCATCCTCCAACACAAATCCTCAGGGCCCAAAGGCTGGGCTGGAAAAGCATACTCGAAATGCTTTGAGAACTGCCATAAGCAAAAGAATAATCATAACACATAGCTTGAAGACGTAAATTCAAGTTCTGTTAATTGTTCTGAGCATGCAAACCTATGGACACAGATTTGAACTCATTTACAAAAATAAATCATTGCAAGTGGTACCTTTGCAAGCTGAAATTGCATTTCTTTGACTTGTGTTGAACTTATACTCTGCAAGTGCTTCACAAGCCACCCTGGTTGGACAGCTTGTGCAGATGATACAAAAATTGCAATCTAAAATGTATAGAGGTTAGAAAAATGTGAATCCAAAACAGGAACAATGAAACAAAGTCCGATAATTCTAAACAAAAATTATCTACAGCAGGTCTATACCTTTCTATAATCAAGAATGCCTTCAAATGGAGGCTCCAATTCATCACTCACTATTACAGGAATGCATCCACTCACTACAGCATCAAAAAGTCTCGCTGATGATGGTGTGTCTCCAGCTGGGTTCAAACAAAATACAGAACTAAAACAAACCCAAGCAAAGAAACACTATCAGCTTTGACGAAGCATTATCAGCTTTTTAGTGATCTTTTTATCTCACTAACCTGCGCATCCCACTCTGTGCAGCTATTCTACCTGCTTCACCTGTTGATCCCTCCACCATAACAACTCCAGGTTCATCTTTTAGAACTACTGTTAATTTGCTACGAACCTTTCCTCCCTACATGAGCAATGGTAAAACAAGTGTTAGAACTTCATCTGCTCTGGATCTTTCATTAAGTGCACTCTTTGCATCAGCATTATAGGCTTATAAACTCTAGACAAAATAAGATAAAAATGACCATATGCAACAGATTGGGACCATGTTCATTCCATACAGGAACCATACAGATATGGAAGTATGGACCAAGTATGGTTCCCAGCCCTATGTTGTTCCATATGTGACCAAAATATTCAGCATGAAAGAACAGAAAATATTCAGAACATGAGCAATAAATCAAATTCCTACAGATCGCAACAAAATAGGCTGAATTTACACTCTCAAATGGCACTCATCTACTACTCTTGAAAGGAGAAAGATGCAGGTAAATAAAGAGCAGAACAAGAAACTCAAAACACAATAAAAATAAAGGAGCTTGCAGACAATCAAATGGAAGCAGGAATACGAGATTATGTTTTAAGTCAGTAAAACATGCCACTTAATAATTTTCTTTCTAATCCTGTCCTCCTAAAATATAATACAAGAATCTTGAAAACATAAGTAGACCATATATATAAAGTTCAAAGTAGGTTCGTGTGGCAATATCATATGCAACATGAAGTGCTTACATACCCAACAAAAGACAAATAATTACAGCTCTTATCTAAATAATGACAGCCATGTTAGCAAATAAGCTGAAAATGGTACAGACACAGTAAGAGAATAGAGACAACATCAAAAATAGAGAGCACACATGAGAGATTTAAGGAGCCATGCTCATTACATTCCAATGCTTGAAGCTACAAATAGATAGCTAAAAGATTAGCTTTGAGGTCCAAGCTCTCCATGCACTTCAATAGATCTCCATTGACTTAGGTAAATCTCCTCCAATCTCCTTCAAGTAAGAGAACTCACTAGAAAATTATGTAGCACACCTTGAATCATTGATGATGAAAGCACTCTGTTGTCAAATCAACAAGTTCTTGCAACAAACTATCCACCAGCATAGACCGTGGGAGAGAAAGCATGTATCCACCCATATATATACCTTTAAGCCAAGGGGCTGCATGGCCTTGCATTCATCCAAGTGTCCAGCCAAGTGTCTCATATGTGGACACTTTCTGAAGGTCCATCATATGGGTAGCACATGGTTTCTTAATCAAATGAAACTCCTCTCATGCATATAGTATACCCCAAGGTGGCACTTAGAGAAGCTTCTCCAAAGAGTAAGGTTTCCAAACCTTAGGATAAATACCTAAGGTTCAAACCATTCAAATGGAGATACTTTCTTAAGGGCTTCTCAATAAAATCCAAGGGTTCTCCAAGGAGTTTTGAACCTTTAAGCCATGACTTTTGCCTCTCGGACCCATGATTATACAACATTCTTCCCCCCCTTAAACATTTTCATCCTAGAAAATGTGTAGAGGTATATTATGTGAAGTATTCTCCCGTGTACCATGACCTATACCGATCATGGTCATCTCTCTCTTTAAATTGTCTCTGTAATCAAGTAAGGAATACATCCTATCTTAATCTATAAGGAGAGGAATCAAAATCCCTGCCAAATCACTTTCCCTCAATTCAAGTAGACGTACATGTATACCTTCTACTTGTGGACTAGCGAAATGAGTGGATTTCGCTGATGATCATAGCTTAACTGTTTTCATTTGGTGCTTTCTCGATTTCCGAGCTCCATAAAATCTTACATATCAATATAATTTTATACTTTGTATCTTCTTGGAAATGTACATTTCTAAGAGCTTTTAAGGACATTTTTGGGTAGAGATCATAACTCTACCTTTGAAAGAGCCTGAAACTAGATTCTTCTTCCACTCCCATTAAAAAAGAGAGGAATCTTGATATGTTTGTGATTGAATTATTCTTCCATAGTCCCTTTAAAATACAAATTTACCTTATTGTATTGTAGGACTTCGCATAATGGGTGAACTTACTCCTTGCCTACACAAGTTCAACACCTTATACCTTGAGCAGATCTACTATCTTCTAAGTACTTGGCAAGCTAGGTGGACTCATACCAATCAATCAGCTTTTCTTAAATCATGATGTTCAAATATTCTGAATGGCAAGAAATAAAACCAACTTGAAAGCTCATCGTCTATTGGCAAGGAGCCTTATCTTGATCATCCTTAATTTTCACTTGAATTGGATCAACTTTTGAATTGGATAGTTAACGAGACTAAAGTCAAAGGTCACTAAAGGAATAAATCATTTGCACCTAACCAATTCCTTTAAATCCTTGTTGGAGAAATACTTATCAAGCCATCATGATGCTTTCCCTGGTCTTCTTGTTAGATCATCTATCTTTTGAATGTATTTTCATTAAAGTTAAATGGTTCAAGTTTTTCATGCTTCAAGGTCTTACAAGATTTGAGAATACTTCTTTCTCGGCATCATATCCCATACCTTTCTAGGAGCCTATTGAACATGCTTGAATCATTTGTTTTCGATAATGCAAAGATTCAAAAGATTTATCTTTTTATAGACCATTTTGCTTTGGATCTAGCACAGGTTTATACTTTTATGGACTTGACTTTTAACAAGTTCCCCACTTTGAAGTTTTACTTATAAACTTCCTAAAGTTCTTATCCTCTTTCTTATCCAAATCTACTACACAATCTAAAGTTGAGATACATCTTCTTAAGAGGATAAAGGATAGCCTTATCTAAGGTAAATGTCACCTTATTTCATTTACCCATCCACAACCAAGTGTATTTAATTGGTTGAATGGGTGTATCCCTTCACCTCTTTGTGAACCTAAGACCTTTCTCTTAACGCATAGTCACAAGGGGATCCCCAAGCCCTAGGGACCCTAAGACGTCATCCCCCCACTCAAATATATAGAGATCCCCAACTGGGATGGTTTGATGGAGTATATCCACTCCTAGTTGCAACAGAAGAATGATATGCCCTTCCTAAGACCAAACAGTTCACTACCACAATCCACAAAAATTGAATTGCTCTCTGGACCTGAAGACTGAACCTATGAAATTTTGCACAGTACAAATAGACAATATGGGCTTTCCAACAAGCCAAAGATCACTCAATTTGGAGAATGTTAGAGGTATCAACCTCCCTCCACAAGACAGACTAGAAATTGTCCAAATAGGTAGCTTGCACCTATGTATACCTTCCAACACACATACACTTGGGAATATGCACAGATCAGACCAAAAAACTTTCAAGCTCAATATACTCAAGGATAATGAACACTTAATACTAAGATTATATCCAAAAGAGAGCTTACAATCATAGGAACAAAATGAGCTATCTTGCAAATGAATCGGACTACTACACAAAGAGATATGGGTGATCAAAGATGACTTCCTAATACCTATGAAAAAATTCAAGCAAGCAAGGGGCTAGCTTAGACATTGAGTAAACACTCCTAATGGTAGAGGAGGATGGCCACGATTTTGCTCCATGTGTTATATAATGCTCAAAAAGGTAGTTGTAAATTTGAATTCAAAAATGCCCTCCAAATGATCTCGACTTTTCTCCATCAATTAGTTGAGTAATGAACTGAGAAAACTTGTGGAAAAGTGGTTGTATATCCTACCAAAAAGTGTGAGTGATGTGGCACTTCAACTTAGCATGAAAACCCACACTTGAGATTCCTAAAATTCTAACACTCGCCCCTCAAGCTCAAGTGTTAGTCTCCATTGATCTCCTTCAAGTTGAGGTTGATCTTGAACTTCTCCAACTTGCTTGCATCCATAAACTTGGTCAGGATATCTGCTAGTTGATCCTTGGTGTTGATGTACTTGATGTCCACTTCTTTTACTAGTATCTTCTCTCTGATAAAGTGATAATGGATCTCTATGTGCTTGCTTCTTGCATGGAACATAGGGTTGCTTGCTAGATGAATGCTTGACATGTTATCTCCAAATAGAGTAAACTCTTTGACCTCCATATCCAAGTCTTTGAATAGCTTCTTGAGCCACATGATCTCATATGTAGCAAGTGCTAAAGCTCTGTACTCAGCCTCAGTAGATGATAATGCAACTAGATGATAATGCAACTGAAGGTTTCTTCTTGGATATCCATGAAATGACTCTTTGACCTAGCATGAAGACATAGCCACATGTGCTCCTTCTATCCTCCTTTGAACCAGCCCAATCAACATCACTAAAGCCTTGAGGTTGTAATCCATCTCCATAAGGGTAGTACGACCCTTGGTTGACAATGTGCTTGATATACCTAAGCACTCTCTTGGCTACATTCATATGAACATCAATTGGTGAATTTAGAAATTGAGAAAGAACTACTACAACATAAGACAAGTCAGGTCTTGTGATGGTCGCATAATTAAGGCTTCCAATTATGCTTCTATATGTTGAAATATCTTCAACAGATTGTCCTTCACCTGCACATAACTTAGTGTTTGGATCCACAAGTTGTGTGAGTGGCTTATATCCACTCATACCATACTCATAGACTACATCTAGCAAGTATTTCCTTTGAGCAAGGTAAATACCATTTTCCACATAAATAACTTCAATCCCAAGAAAGTATTTAAGAACTCCAAGATCTGAAATCTTGAATTCATTTCCAAGCTTGGCCTTGATCCATGTCATACCTTCATCATTACTTCCTGTTATAATCAAGTCATCCACATATATGCATACATAGACAACTATTCCTCCTTCCTTCTTGAGGTATAAGGAAGGATCTCCATCACTTGGCTTGTATCCATACCTACACAATACTCCAGAAGCCTTTGATTCCATGGCCTAGGAACTTGCTTCAAACCATACAATGCTTTTCTAAGTTTACAAACAAAATCTGAATATTTAGGGTTCTCAAACCCTAATGGTTGAGTCATGTAGACTGTCTCCTGCAAATCACCATTAAGAAAAGCATTCTTTACATCCAATCGATATATTGGCCACCTCCTAGATGTGGAAACCCCAATGATTGCCCTAATTGTGGTCATCGTCGCAACTGGGCTGAATGTTTCTTCATAGTCAATCCCATAGGATTGAGCAAATCCTTTTGCCACAAGTCTTGCTTTGTACCTAGCAATTGAACCATCAAAATTTCTCTTCACTTTATAGACCCATTTGTTGCCAATTACCTTCCTCCCTTCTTTTCTTGGAATTAGACTATGTGTCGTTGTCTTCAAGGGCTTTGTACTCTTCTTCCATAGCTTCTTGCCACTCCTTTGTGTCTTTGGCCTCTTCATAGGTAGAAGGTTCATGATCTTTGATAACCTTAGTCATGAAAGCATAATGCCTAGCAACATAACTATCATAAACAAGCCTTGAGATTGGATGTTTTACCCTTGTTGACCTCCTTTCTTCTCCTTTTGGTGGAATGAACCTTCTCTACCTTGGTGATCTCTGCTTTTGATGTAGCTCCCCCTTCTAACATAGGTTCTTCAAAGTCTTCAACTTCATCTCCATCTTCATCAAGCTCTACCAATCTTGCCTTTCCTTTATTCACTGATTGATGGGCTGAATCCATGCTTGAACTCCTTTGTATGCTTGGACCACTGATTTATAAGCTATCTTGAAACCTAGCTTCATATCTCCTCTCTGCCTCTTCAATATCTTCTTTCTGCAATGGAACTTTGGAAGCATAACATGGTTTGAGTTCATCAAACACTACATCTCTAGATACCTTTAACTCCTTTGTATTAGGGTTGTAACACCTGTAACCTTTTTGCTCCATAGCATAACCAATAAACATACATCTTCCAGCCCTTGCATCCATCTTACCTCTCAATTATTGTGGCACATGTGTGTAGCTACGCACCCAAAGATTCTAATCTGTGAAAGGTCTCGTTTCCTTCCACTCCATGCCTCCTCAGGTGTCATGTCATGTACCCCTAATGTGGGACATCTATTCATCAAGTATACAGCAATAGATACAACACCTGCCCAATATGTTAAAGGCACATTCATTTCATTTAACATACTCCTAGCAATTTCAGCAATATACCTATTCTTCCTCTCTGCCACCCCATTTTGTTGGGGAGTATACCTACAAGTGATTTGCCTCCTTATCCCTTGGTCCTACAAGAAATCTCAAAAGGCATGGAAGAAGTATTCTCCCCCTCCATCTCACCTTAGGGTTTTGATGTAACAACCTGTCTCCTTTTCAACTTGTGCCTTGAATCTTTTGAACACATCAAACACATCTGAGTTTTGATTTATACAATACAACCATACTTTTCTTGCGTAGTCATCTATGAAGGTTACAAAGTACCTATTACCTGCAAGGGAGGGCTCTTTGGTTGGCCCCCACACATCTGTGTGCACAAGGTCTAACACGGCATGTGCTACATATCCACTCTTCTTCAAGGGCTGCCTAGTTGACAAGCTTCACACATCTCATGCAACATTTGTAATGAAAAATGTGGTAAACCTCTTACCAATTGCCTCTTCTCCATGTCTTTCAACCTTTGAATGTTGATGTGACCACACCTTTTTGTGTCACAAATCCAAATCTCCAATACTCTTGTCTCCATAGGTGATGAGCAGTGCCTTGTTGCTTTGTTCTTTGCCAATGTCAAGAGTGAACATCCTTCTTTCCTTTAGCGATCAGCTCATAGCCATTCCTTGGGTCTTCAATAAAGCATCCTTTGTGGTTGAACTTGACTTGGTACCCTTTTCAACCATCTGTCCAACAAAGATTAAGTTCTTTGTAATAGTAGGAACATGCAATACCTCAAATAGTCCTCTTGCTTTGCGGTTTCCTTCAAGCTTCACATCTCCCATTTTTTGTATCTCATGCTCTGTGTTGTCTCCTGTCTCCACAAAGCCTCTTTGCTTGGGTGCTTGAAGATCGTTGAAGTACTTCTCTTTACCTGGCATGTGGTTACTATAACCAGTATCTATATACCATACCTCATCATGTTGTTGACCTTCACTACTATGCTTCATAGCTAACAAATGCTCATTTTCTGAATTGGTTGAGGAGTTAGCATAATTACCTTGCCCTCTGTAACTGTTCCCACATTGCTTTTGCCAACAATCTTTGGTATAGTGTCCTTGCTTCCCACAATTGAAGCATCCATTTGAGTTGGAGTAGCCTCTACCTCCATATCTTCCTCCCCTACCTCTTCCTCTTCCTATTCCTCTTGATGATTGACCTTCATCTTGGCTTGAATGACTCCCTTGATAGCTTTGGCTGCCTTGTTGGTAGTTGCTTCTACCTCTTTCTCTTGGACCACCTTTGTTGCCTTTGCCTCTTCCTCCTTTGCTTGCATAGAAGAGTTGGTCTTGGCTGCCCTTTGACTTGTTGCCTCCATGGTTGAGCTCCTCAATCACCATAAGAGAAGTAAGTTGCTCAAAATCTGGTAATGAGTCCCTTACAAACATGTTGATATATTTTGGTAGTGATGTGTGTGAACACACTAGGACCGCCGGGGCACTTTTTTCCCTCTTTAGGAGGTTTTTTCCCCCGGCTTGTATATACGTCTATTGCCCTAATGGGCTACTTATCTTTGTACATTCTCTAGTAATACATTCGATATTGTGTGTTGTGCTCCAAGCTTCTTCTTCTTCCTTGTGTTGTTCGCGTGCTTCCGCAGACGTCTAACTCCAACAATTGGTATCAGAGCAGGTCGTCGCTTCATCTAGGGCGCCGTCGACACTCCTCCATTTGCAGTCTCCGTTTGCCGAAATCGCGATCTGAGCTCGTTTCGCCCTCCGAACGCACTATCACAGCGCTTGTGCAAGCTATTTCGTCTTTTTGTGCCAAAGGTATATACCCGTTTCTGTTCGCAAATATAAGCGTCTTGAAGTCTGCTACATGTCTAGCAAAATTCGTCTAGGCAGTTCTGTTCAACTTTTTGAGTTACAGTCAATTTTTTGCATCAAGGCATTTTAGTCACCGGCCATGGCTGAAAGCAGTGATGTATTCCGTATGTTGGTTGTTGAGGATAAGTTGGATGGTACCAACTACCCGTTATGGGCTTATATGATGCGACATGTGTTGGTTGCAAAAGGACTGTGGAACATTGTACAAGGTGTCAAAAAACGTCCTATCACACATGCAACTGTTACAACTGAAGGTACTACCTTCAGTTGATGCAGAAGGTGTCGAAGATGATGATATTCTGCATATTCCTGTTCGTGTTGCGGTTTCTGCTGCACCTACTGCAGAGAAGATTCGCTAAGATGGCAGAGATGCCCAGGCACATGCATTGATAGCTTTGTTTGTCAAACGTGCCATTATTCCTCACATTCGCTCTTGCAGAACAGCTAAGGATGCTTCGGATACACTTACCACATTGTACCAAGCTAGGAATGAGGCTCGTGTTGCTTACCTCCGAAAACAGTTGGAGAGTGAGCACATGAATGAAGGTGACTCTATGGACAGTTTCCTAACGAAGATCAAAGACTTGAAGGAATAGTTGATTTCTGCTGATGAGGTTATACCAGATAGCTCACTTGTGCAGACCGTTCTGAATGGTCTTCCTGATTCATATCAGAGTTTTGCTTCTACCCTTCGGTTGATGATGAAAGGCAATCCAAATGCTTTATCATTTGAGGAGTTAGTCTATGTTCTGTTGCAGGAAGATCAGTCTAGGCAGAACAGGTCCATTATGCGAGTTGCATATCAAGCTTTCCTGGCTAGTCAGAAGGGCAAAGGAAAATGGAGCTCTTCAACTAGTAAGCACAAATCTGCTAATTCTGCATATTCGAAGAAGGAAGATAAAGATGAGAAGAAATCAGAAAAGCAGAAATTGTTTTGTAAGTACTGTAAAGCGAATGATCATATCATAAAGAACTGTCCAAAACTGGCTGCTAAAGAGGCAAAGAAGAAAGAGGCTGGAATGGTTGTTGCAGAGGCCTCTACACCAAAAACAGAGTCTGCTAATCTTGTGCAGGAAGAAGAATGGGCGTTTACTACTGTCTGCAGTTTTGACCCATCTTCTCGTGAGCAGTGCATGTCTGCAATAGACTCAGATGTTTTGTATTTTGACAGTGGGGCGACCGAACATATTACCTCGCAGCGTAGTTTCTTCTCTTCACTCGAGCCTACCCCTACAGGGAATATTGTTACATGCACAAACAACTCCTCTTATCCTGTTATGGGAGTTGGTAAGATCATTTTGACTACTGCTGATGGTAGTTCTTTCACTTTGTCAGATGCTTTATTTGTGCCAGGGATCAAGAAGAACCTGTTATCAGTTTCTGCATTAGCCAAGATTGGTTTGGTTGTGAAATTTGTTGATGACAGGTTTACAATTCATGATCTGTCAAATGGCGATGTGATTATTGCTTCTGACATTTTATGTCGTGGGTTGTATAAGCTCATAGACTATGAAAGCTCTGTAAATGATTTGGCATGTGCCGTAAATGATTCTCAGGCTATGTCATATGCAAAGCTTTGGCATGCACGCTTTGGCCATCTGAATTTTGCTAGTTTGCTACGCCTGCAGAAATCTGAAATGGTGTCCTCTTTGCCCAAACTTGAGGCACATCAGAAACATGTTTGTGAAGGCTGTATTTTGGGCAAAATGCAACGTTCGTCCTTTCCAAAAGATGGTTCAGTTCGGGCTACGCAGAAATTGCAGCTTGTACATACTGATGTTCGTGGTCCTATGCAGACACCTTTTGGGAATTATCTTTACTTCGTGACTTTCATCGATGATTTTTCCAGGCATGCATAGGTATATCCATTGAAGGCAAAGTCCAAAGTGTTTATGTGCTTCAAACAGTTTTTGGTTTTGGCTGAAAATCTGTCAGCATGTAAAATGGGCACCCTCCGTTCTGATCGAGGGGGGAATATATGTCTTCTGATTTTAATGCATTTCTAGTTGAACGTGGGATAAAACACCAGTGTACAGTGCCGTATACACCTCAACAGAATGGAGTTGCTGAACGAAAGAACAGGTCACTCATGGAGATGGCGAGGTGTATGGTCAAGAGTCAGGCTTTACCACATTGTTTCTGGCTTGAGGCTGTCATGTGTGCAGCATATGTACTGAACAGGTGTCCCACTAAAGCGATGCAGTCTATCACTCCATATGAGGCTCGGCATGACCGCAAGCCATCAGTTGCTCATCTGCGTGTTTTTTGGTTGTTTGGCATATGCATTAGTGCCTGAACAACATCACAGAAAATTGGATGATAAAGCAGTAAAATGTATTTTTGTTGGGTACAGTTCTGAAAGTAAAGGCTATCGTCTATATCATCCACAGACTAAACGCATTCTGGTTAGCCGTGATGTTGTTTCTGTGGAAGATGCTATTCAGCCATTGCTTTCATGTACTAAGGAGACATCTGTTAGCTCCAAAGATATGTATGATACTTTGCTTCCTCTTTTTATAGGTGGACAGTCTAGTGCTGGTCCCAATGAGGCACCTTCTCAACCTTTGCAGGTTTCATATGATGATGCAGATCATTCCATTTCTGATGCAGATTTACATGATGCACTAGTTGATGAGAGAGCCGATATTGAGCAAGCAAAAACTATGCCAAAATGGCTGGTGCAAACTTTGCGTGACAGCAAATTAGATGCACCTTTGTCAGATCGTACTCGTTAAAGCTTTGGATGGCTGCTATGCAATCTGAATATGATGCAATAATGAAGAATGGTACTTTGTCTTTATGTGACTTGCCTCCTTGCAAGAAGGCCATTGGCACTAAGTGGGTATACAAGCTACAGCGTAAACATGATGGTACAGTTGACAGGTATAAGGCTAGGCTTGTTGCAAAGGGTTATGCGCAGGAAAGAGGCATTGATTTTGATGAGACCTTTGCACCTACATGCCGTATGACTACTGTTCGGAGCATTTGTGCACTTGCATACCATCATGGTTGGAATGTACATCAGTTGGACATTAAAACTGCATTTCTGAATGGTGAATTGCATGAAGAAGTGTATGTTTTTCAGCCCCGTGGCTTTGTGCAGAAAGGGCATGAAAACCAAGTGTGCACGTTAAAGAAGGCATTATATGGTTTAAAGCAAGCACCACGTGCTTGGTATGAGAAGATACATGCCTATCTGATTGCACATGGTTTTGAGAACATTCCAACTGAAAGCACCTTATATGTTAAGCGTGCTAATGATGTGCTTCTGATCATTGTTGTCTATGTTGACGACATGCTGCTCACTGGTCCTATTGAGAAGCATATTGCTGATTTTAAGGCTGATTTGCATGCCTCATTTGAGATGTCTGATTTGGGGCATTCGCATCACTATTTGGGCATTCAGTTTATGCAAGTTGATGGTGGAATGGCTTTGTGTCAAACGAAATATATTGACACATTATTGCAGCGTTTTGGCCTTGAAGACTGTAAGCCTATTGCCACTCCTATGGAGACAGGTTTACGTTTGAGTCTTCATGATCCTCGAGATGCATTTGATGTTGTTCTCTATCAGCAGGCTGTTGGATGCTTGATTTACTTATGCATTACTCGGCCAGATATTCAGTTTGCTGTCTCACAGATGAGCAGGTTTATGCATTGCCCAGGAGTCAAGCATTGGCAGGAAGTTAAGCGCATCTTTCGTTATTTGAGTGGTACTCGGCTACTTGGGTTGTTTTATCCCAAGGGGGGATCACTACCGCCAGATTTGCATTCTTTTTCTGACTCTGATTTGGTTGGTTGCTATGACACTCGTGTGTCCACTAGTGGCTTTTGCTTCATGCTTGGTACCTCATGTATATCTTGGTTGAGCAAGAAGCAGCCTACTGTGGCCACTTCCAGTTGTGAGGCTTCGTATAGGGAAGCTTTCACAGCGACTGTTGAGTGTGTGTGACTAAGACGCCTTATGGCTGATTTGGGTGTTGGTCAGACTTCTACCACCACCATCTTCACTGACAGTAAGAGCGTATTGGCAATTGCAAGGAACCCTGTGTTCCATGCTCGCACTAAGCACATTGAGGTGCATTATCACTATGTCAGGGAGAGGTTCTCTGCTGGGGAGATCAGCTTGGCATATGTGCCCACGCAAGAGAACATTGCAAACCTTTTCACGAAGGCTCCGCCTAGGGAGAAGTTTGAAGCTTTCCGCAAAGCTTTGGGCTTACTTCCTTTTGTGGAGTGATTTCCACATAGCTTGGCACTTCCTTATACATGAGTGCAAGCTCCTTGTTCACCGCATCACTCCAAGGGGGGATTTGTTGATATATTTAGGTAGTGATGTGTGTGAACACACTAGGACCTCCGGGGAACTTTTTTCCCTCTTTAAGAGGTTTTTTTTCCCCAGCTTGTATATACGCCTATTGCCCTAATGGGCTACTTATCTTTGTACATTCTCTAGTAATACATTCAGTATTGTGTGTTGTGCTCCAAGCTTCTTCTTCTTCCTTGTGTTGTTCGCGTGCTTCCGCAGACGTCTAACTCTAACAATACACAAAGGTTGTGAATGCCTTCCATTTATCTTCTCTACGCCCATTAAGTGTGTGGGCAACTAAGTCATCATCATCTACAACACATCCTATTGAACCAAGTGGATCAAAAATCTCATTAATAATCTGATTTGATGACTTCCTAAGGTTGTTGAGCTCATTCTTGAGTTGAATCTTTCTATCCTTTGTAGAGGTAGAGTACAACCTTTCTAAACACTCCCAGACCTTCTTGGATGTATCTAGGTCTTGGATATGACTTATCATGGAGTTGCTTATGTGTTGAGATAGAATGAAGATCACTCTCCTATCCCTTTCTTCCCATTCTCTAATGGCTCTCCTTTGATTCTCAGTAAGTGTATGTGGATCTATGTATGGCTTCACCTCAGTACCACTAACCAACCCCCCAAAGACCCTTTGCCGTGAGGAAGTTAGAGATTCTAAACTTCCAAGGTTGGTAATTGCTCTTTTCAAGCTTCTCAATCTGAGTATTATAGTCTCCCATTATGTATAAGACTATAAAGTGGCTCCTAATCCCTCCTTGGATTGTGATAGATATGAGAAAGAATGATATGTTACCTTCCCACAAGAGTCTCCACTTGTCATGAACTTTCCATGATGATAGAAGCTCCCCCTTGCTTCAAACCTTCTTCAAATCTTGCTTTTCTTTGCTAAAATCCTTGGCTCTCAAGCAACTTCAAGGCCTCTTCTTGATGTCCTCAATGCTCAATGAAGAGTTGTGATACCATTGATGGAGTATATCCACTCCTAGTTGAAGCAAAAGAATAATAGGCCCTTCCTAGGACCAAACAGTTCACTACCACAATCAACCAAAAATTGAATTGCTCTCTGGACGTGAAGACTGAACCTATGAAATTTTGCACAGTACAAATAGACACTATGGGCTTTCCAACAAGCCAAAGATCAATCAATTTGGAGAATGTTAGAAGTATCAACCTCCCTCCACAAGATAGACCAAAAATTGAAATTGTCCAAACAGGTAGCTTGCACCTATGTATACCTTCCAACACACATACACTTGGGAATATGCACAGATCAGACCAAAGAGCTTTCAAGCTCAATATACTCAAGGATAGTGAACACTTAATACTAAGATTATATCCAAAAGAAAGCTTTTCAGACTACCACACAAAGAGATATGGGTGATCAAAGATCACTTCCTATGAGAAAATTCTAGCAAGCTTATCCCTGGAGTAAACACTCCTAATGAGAGCCTACAAGTGCTCAAATGGTAGAGAATGGCCACGACTTTGCTCCATGTGTTTGTTTATATAATGCTCAAAAAGGTAGTTGTAAATTTGAATTCAAAAATGCCCTCCAAATGATGTCGACTTTTCTCCATTAATTAGTTGAGTAATGAGCTGAGAAAACTCGTGGAAAAGTGGTTGTATATCCTATCAAAAAGTGTGAGTGATGTAGCACTTCAACTTAGCATGAGTTCTCACACTCGAGATTGCTAAAATTCTAACACAGTTGTCCCCAACACATATCGTGTCACAACCTTTCGTCTCCGAGACGTCATCCCTAGGATGTGGCCGTGTTATGATGCCAAAAACGGGACCTCCAAAATGGAGAGAGCTTTGTTGTTTTGTCGTTTGAAGTTCAAATTTGAACGCTTTTTTTAAGAGTTTTTGGCACACAACTTCTCTTTCTAGAACCTTCTCTTGAAGGCCCAACACAAACATAAAAGACCTCCTTGTTGTGCTCAAAACACATATCTTACTTTCAGCTGTCCCTCTTGCATCTTGTGTATGGAGGCTTGAGCCATCATATTCGGCAGCCCCTCAACCCTCTTAGCATCTCTTGTGTATGGAGGCTTGAGCCATCATATTCAGGAGCCCCTCAACCCTCTTAGCCTTTGGGACTCTCTAGAAGAGTGATTTCGAGATGCTCTCTCTGGAGTCCGCTCCTCAAGGCTAAAGACCTTAGCCTTTGGAGTTCTAAGCCTTCCCACTCTTTTTCCTTTGGAGTGTAGGAGGGTAGGAGCAGCCATTATGGCCTCTTCATCAAGTACATACAAGAGAAGGGAGGCCATCGCAAAATGGTCAATGTGGAAAGGGGTGGAGTCTCCCATGTCTTTCAAAGAAGGAGCTGGATGGTTCAAGACCATGGACATGCAAGTTAAGTGGATCCAGAAGGATCAGCAATGTGTTGGAGATAGACGTCTGCGGAAGCACGCGAACGGCACAAGGAAGAAGAAGAAGCTTGGAGCACAAACACACAAGTATTACTAGAGAATGTACAAAGATAAGTAGCCCATTAGGGCAATAGGCGTATATACAAGCCGGGGAAAAAAACCCTCCTAAAGAGGGAAAAAAGTGCCCCGGCGGTCCTAGTGTGTTCACACACATCACTACCTAAATATATCAACAAATCCCCCCTGGGAGTGATGCGGTGAACAAGGAGCTGGCACTTATGTATAAGGAAGTGCCAAGCTATGTGGAAATCACTCCACAAAAGGAAGTAAGCCTAAAGCTTTGCAGAAAGCTTCAAACTTCTCCTTAGGCAGAGCCTTCGTGAAAAGGTCTGCAATGTTCTCCTGCGTGGGCACATATGCCAAGCTGATCCCCCAGCGTAGAACCTCTCCCTGACATAGTGATAATGCACCTCAATGTGCTTAGTGCGAGCATGGAACACAGGGTTCCTCGCAACTGCCAATGCGCTCTGACTGTCAGTGAACATGGTGGTGGCAGAAGACTGGCCAACACCCAAATCAGCCATAAGGCGTCTGAGCCACACACACTCAACAATAGCTGTCAAAACTGCCCTATACTCAGCCTCACAACTGGAAGTGGCCACAGTAGGCTGCTTCTTGCTCAACCAAGATATACAAGAGCTATCAAGCATGAAGCAAAAGCCACTAGTGGACACGCGAGTGTCATAGCAACCAGCCCAATCTCAGTCAGAAAAAGCATGCAAATCTGGCGGTAGTGATCCCCCCTTGGGATAAAACAACCCAAGTAGCCGAGTACCACTCAAGTAGCGAAAGATGCACTTAACCGCCTTCCAATGCGTGACTCCTGGGCAATGCATAAACCTGCTCATCTGTGAGACAACAAACTGAATATCTAGCCGAGTAATGCATAAGTAAATCAAGCATCCAACAGCCTGCTGATAGAGAACAGCATCAAATGCATCTCCAGCATCATGAAGACTCAATCGTAAACCTGTCTCCATAGGAGTGGCAATAGGCTTACAGTCTTCAAAGCCAAAACGCTGCAATAATGTGTCAATATATTTCGTTTGACACAATGCCATTCCACCATCAACTTGCATAAACTGAATGCCCAAATAGTGATGCAAATGCCCCAAATCAGACAACTCAAATGAGGCATGCAAATCAGCCTTGAAATCAGCAATATGCTTCTCAACAGGACCAGTGAGCAGCATGTCGTCAACATAGACAACAATGATCAGAAGCACATCATTAGCACGCTTAACATATAAGGTGCTTTCAGTTGGACTACTCTCAAAACCATGTGCAACCAGATAGGCATGTATCTTCTCATACCAAGCACGTGGTGCTTGCTTTAAACCATATAATACCTTCTTTAACCTGCACACCTGGTTTTCATGCCCTTTCTGCACAAAGCCATGGGGCTGAAAAACATACACTTCTTCATGCAAGTCACCATTCAGAAATGCTGTTTTAATGTCCAACTGATGTACATTCCAACCATGATAGGCTGCAAGTGCACAAATGCTCCGAACAGTAGTCGTACGGCATGTAGGTGCAAAGGTCTCATCAAAATCAATGCCTCTTTCCTGCGCATAACCCTTTGCAACAAGCCTAGCCTTATACCTGTCAATTGTACTATCAGGTTTACGCTTCAGCTTGTATACCCACTTAGTGCCAATGGCCTTCCTGCCGGGAGGCAAGTCACATAAAGACCATGTACCATTCTTCATTATAGCATCATATTCAGATTGCATAGCAGCCATCCAATTTTCTGAATTCTATGCTTCACAAAGTGGTCAGGTGCGTTCCGTTCGGTGCGTTCGGTTCATTTCAGGTGAGAGGACCGAACCTTACGATCAGGGTAAGGTGCGTAAGGTTCGTTTAGGGTTCATTAGGTGTGGTTGAGGTGCAAGAACCTTACCTTCTCTTCAAGGAAAGGTGCATAAGGTGCTTTCCATAATCCATTATAAACATAATATTTACTAGTATATAGTATATGTATAGGTAGTAGCCTTAGGCCTATAGGTTTCATAATCTATTCTTTTGAATTCATTATTGCGTGCAAACAGTCATAACTTAATACTTAGTAATAACCATATTCACAATATTGAATACAATATTGAATACTTACTCAATATGATGTATCATGTGTCTGTGAAGGAGTAGATTCAAGACTATGACATGTGTGACTCTAATATGTATAATGAATTATGAATGATATTGCAAGATGCACAATGCACAGTGCATAATGATGAATCAATCATGCTGCATGCAAGTTGCAACATTGAGCATATTATTGTTGCAATTCATAGAAGCTGCAGCTATTACCAATTATAATTTATTAGTGCACATCATATAATAATGCAATAATGCATGCAGCAAAATCAATGCAACATCATGATGCAAGATGCTCCATGCATGTCAAACCATTATGCAACATACATGTCACATCATACACAAATCAAGATGCATGATGCAGGGATGCTCCAATGTGCATGCATGATCATTGATCAATGATGATGCATAGCATGATTATTCAATGTGCATTACATATGATTCGTGAATCATGAATGATGCATCTTGCATATAATGCATGCAGCTGCCAACATAATGCACAATCATTGATGCTTAATGAATAAATTATGATGCATTAATCATGATTCATGATGCATAAATTCATAAATGACTTAGTGTGACACAACAATGAGGCATAACTGAATAATGAAGTCTAAGACGAATCATAAGTGAGAGAGTGTGTGTGTGTGTGTGACAATGTGTACATGTGTAATATGACAATGTGTGTAACGAGAGTGGACACCTTTCTGTCTCAAGAAGAGCTAGAAAAAGCCTCTCTCTCTCTCTCTCTCTCTCTCTCTCTCTCTCTCTCTCTCTCTCTCTCTCTCTCTCTCTCTCTCTCTCTCTCTCTCTCTCTCTCTCTCTCTCTCTCTCTCTCTCTCTCTCTCTCTCTCTCTCTCTCTCTCTCTCTCTCTCTCTCTCTCTCTCTCTCTCTCTCTCACCTTCCTTCAGCATGCGACAGGCAGCCACCGATAGACTCACACGAGGATATGCAGCTTTAGCCATGTTAGAGCGGAGATGTCACCAAGCACACTTCCAGGAGCCCCGCACGAAGGGGTGGCTATTTGACACACTAGTCAAACCAGCTATGATGTATGCTGCGACAGTTTGGGCCCTGGGCCTCACAGTCACCCAGTGAAGTGCCATCGAGAGGCCACAGGTACGTATGATCTCGCGACTATTTCGTGGGAAACAGTCAGTGCCACATGACATCATCAGGGTAGAGCTAGCTGCACCACCCATGGTAGTAGATGCACTATTCCAGACTATCTTCTTTATTCAGAGGATGAGGGAGCTCCCTACAGACAGACTCACACACAGAGCTTTTGAGGCATCTATACAGATATCAGAGTCTGGATATGAGAGAGCTTGGTACACTCAGGTTAGAGTCTGGTTTGATATTCATGGACTTGATATGGGCAGATTGCCTCCTTTTCAGTATGACCCAGACTCACCCCACATCCATCTCTCTCGTCGTGAGAGGAATGTTGTGCTCAGACAGGATCTCTGGCAGCTCTACATTAGTCAGACATGGCACACACCACACATGGGATCGAGACTATCACACTACGGAGACCAGTTCTTAGACATACTAGAGGACGGTTTTATCCAGCGACCACGCTACATGGATACTTACATGCCTCATAGCTCGAGGGTAGCGATTGGCCAGTTGAGAGTCTCATCACACCGACTAGAGATTGAGATGGGCAGAGCCGCAGACATTCCCAGAGAGCAGCGCATATGCAGGGTATGCAGAGTAGAGATGGAGGATGAGGAGCACTTTGTATGCAGATGTAGCGCATATGATGACATCGGATGCAGATACAAGACTCTGTTTACAGGGCAGCCCACCCTCCGAGAGATCATGGACTCTAGAGACTAGCGAAAGCTCAGGCCATTCTTACTAGAGATACAGAGTCACAGAGATTCCCTACTCCAACCTACTGTAGCAGCCCATACAGGAGGGAGACAGAGTCAGCTCACTGACTTCTTTATTCCACGACGTGCAGCAGCCCTCGCCCCCTCAGCTCACATACCGAGAGGGGTGACCCTTCAGCAGGCTAAGACCTCTCGAGCTAGGAGACGACCCCATGCTGTAGGATATTGGGCCCCGAGACTTCACTGACACCAGATTGCAGAGATCAAGGCCCGTGACCATCGTGCCATGGAGGAGAGACGATCCCGGATGATGGCTGACCCCTTTGTAGCCATGAGGGTGGCCCTGACTCCACCTCCACCTATGTATCACATCTTACACCTGCCCACTAGCGCAGGATGGAGCTAGTTAGTCGTTTCAGATGCATTTCCATGCTTGCTGTACTACCCTTTTGCATATAGATTATCATAGATCTCGCAGTCCATACACCCCCCACTTCCATGGGTATATCCACATGCACACTACGGAGATCTATATCAGCTTTACCAGTTTTTTTAGCATTTTTTTTCTTTTCTGATTGACAAAAGATACACCCATGTACATCGATTTGTCTCATAGGCCGAGTTCGGCCTCCTAATAGACATAAAAACACTTTCTCTCTCTCTCTCTCTCTCTCTCTCTCTCTCTCTCTCTCTCTCTCTCTCTCTCTCTCTCTCTCTCTCTCTCTCTCTCTCTCTCTCTCTCTCTCTCTCTCTCTCTCTCTCTCTCTCTCTCTCTCTCTCTCTCTCTCTCTCTCTCTCTCTCTCTCTCCCTCTCTCTCTCTCCCTCTCTCTCTCTCTCTCTCTCTCTCTCTCTCTCTCTCTCTCTCTCTCTCTCTCTCTCTCTCTCTCTCTCTCTCTCTGCTAGGCGCTGCTCTGCTAGGCGCTGCTCTGCAAACCCTAACTCGAAGCTGCTAGGCGCTGCTCAACTCGAATCTGCTAGGCGCTGCTCTGCAAACCCTAACTCGAAGCTGCTAGGCGCTGCTCTGCTCGAATCTGATGGGCGCTGCCCTGCTCGAATCTGCTGCAGCAATCCTAGGCCCTGCTCGAACCTTCTACAGCTGCAGAAAACCCTAACCCGAGCTGCTGCTGACCTGCTGCGCTGCTCCAAAACGACTCCCTGCTCGAACCTCTGCAGAAAACCTAGGCGCTGTTGCAGCTGCTGCTGCAGCGGCTAAAAAAAAACCCTAACTCGACTTCTAATCATCATGACTTATCAACGTGTTGCTACTAGAAACCAAACCCTTAACCTTAGCCCTTTATCTCTCCCTAACCCTAACCCTTCTCCTTACTGCTTGAAACCCTAACCCTAGCCCTTCTCTCTCCCCTATCCCTAACCCTAACCCTAACCCTACAACGAAACCATAAAATCTTAACCCTAATCTGAAATCTCTCTCTCTCTCTTCCAAATCGAAGGCCCTAACCCCGGCCTAATAATTGCTGCCCACAGTTATTAGCCACTCCCACCCTTACTCCATCGCGCATCGGGCACGCTCCCGTCTTCATCGCAAGTCTTTAGGCTCAGCACACTGAGCATTTTTTTTTTTCATCTTCGAATGCAATGAGCGCTACGGCTAAGAAGGACGATTTGACAAAAATGGAGGACAAACTGACCATAGCTATCAAGGAAAACAAGAAGATGGTGGACTCCACTATCACGGCCATCATCAGCCGCCTCTCAAAGCTCGAGAAGGAAGTAGAAACATATCATAAGGAGAGGGAAGCATGGCAAAAAGAGAAAGAAGAATGGGCTAAGGAGAGGGCAAACATGAAAGAGGAATTGGAGCTCCTCAAAGCTTCAATGGTCTCTCTTACACCCGAAGAAGGAGAGATTAATATGAACAAGACAGAAGCTCTCAAAGAAGAACTCACCAAATCCTTGACCGAGAGCATGGAAAACAAATTAGAAGCTACCAAAGAAGGGTGGATCGACATAGTGAAGAAGAACATCAAAAAAGAAGCCAAAGAGAAAGCACAAAAGGAAGAAGCCCTCATCGTGCACACCACTATTGAGGAAGAAAAGATGAGACATGCCCGCCGTCTCAATGTACGCATCACGGGCCTTGAAGAAAAAGAAGGCTCTACCCCCGAGTCCGATGGGAAGACACTATGCAAGATACTCGGCTACAAAGAGGAGTCCCCCCCATTCATCAAGTCTTGGAGAACGGGACGAGACCCCACGAAGAAGAGAGCTCTCATTCTACACTTCCCTTCCGAAGATATAAGATCTACTTTCCTACGCAAGAGGGTGATTTTGAGAGCACTTGATGGCCCCCCCATCTACCTTGACGATGATCTCACACCCATGCAGGTAGCACACCGTCGTGCATGCATGCCGAGAGTACATCAAGCTCGCAAAGAAGGAAAGAAGGCTTCATACAGAGATGGTCGTGTCATCATTGATGGCAAGGCCATCCCATAGGGATTCGCGGCCTGTGAGACACTCGAGGAGATACACCTTGCAGTTTGGAACTGCAATGGAGATCTATGGACACACCCAGAGAGATTGGAAGAGGTGCGCAAAGGCAAAGACATCATTATGCTCACAGAGACACATGAGAGCCCGGACCGGGGCCTACCTCAAGTCCACGGTTTTCAGTGGGAGTCCACATACAGAGAGTGTACACGTAAGCACACCACCCGAGGATCAGGAGGAGTAGCCATACTCTTTAGAGATGGACTTCAGAGCAGGATACAGATAGTCGCACGTGATTCACAGGCCAGATATCTTTGGATTCGACTGCAGCTCTCGCAGGAGCGGATCATCTTCATAGCATTATGCTACTTTGCTCCTTCTAGCTCGCGTTTCGCTATCATAGATCGAGAGGAGGACTCACCATACACTTGCTTGTCAGAAGAGATTACAGAGTACTCTGCATTAGGGGAAGTCTTCCTTATGGGAGACTTCAATGCAAGGACAGGCAATGATCAGTGTGAGATATTTGACCCAGAAGACCCAGAGATACTACATACCATAGAGGATGAGTCTACAGCTCGAGCTTCAGCTGACCCTACACACACTCACTATGGCACTCACCTACTCAGACTAGGCTCTCGACATAATCTCGTTATCTATAACGGGATGACTCAGTGGCCTACCTCAGGAGGATTGACATGCATACCACACTCAGCCACAGATGGCGGGGGAAGTACAGTAGATTACGTCATGGGGTCCAGAGAGGCCATCCACCTACTTACCTCATTCACCATCCCACCCATACCCATTGGGGCCGATCACACATACCTCGCACTCTCCCTGAAGGGAGACACCCCTTTACGCATACCCGCAGCACGCATCCCACACACCACCATCCACTTCACACACGAGCTAGCTCACATATATGCGGCTCGAGTCGAGAAGGGTCTTCTCTTACTTCATCCTGACACTCCACTATCCCTACTCACCTCTCAGATAGCATCAGTTCTTCAGACATCAGCCATCAGCTCCTTCCCACACACCATCCATTCTCGTCACACACCTCCTCCCGGGACTATGCCACAACATCGTTGGTATGATGAGGATTGCAGAGATCTTTACCGCCGACTACGAGCTCAGCGAGCATTGGGAGAGATCACAGAGAGAGAGGCCAAGGGACAGATGAAGACTCTCACACGTCGAAAGAGGCGAGCCTTTGAGGAGGCACAGGAGCTTGAGCTATACCATCTCTTTATGAGTATGGACAGTGCTGCAGCATGGCACAGCCTACGAGAGCCACGCCCGACCACACCTATTGGAGACCCACACACATGGCATGATTATGCTCAGAGGTTATATGAGGTACCTAGGCAGCCTCCCATTCCCCAGCCACTTGAGCCTCGCCCTACTAGTTCTTCTCTCTTCACAGCAAAGATGGTTGAGAGGGCCATACGACGACTGCGACATGGACGTTCGACAGACCACGCGGGATTGCAGAGCGAGCATCTCATATATGCAGCCTCCACTATAGCCCCGTTGATTGCACATGTCTTCAACCAGGCTATAGGAGAGGGCTTCCCAGAGGAGTGGACTAGGCACACCATTGTGCCTATCCACAAATCTGGCGACACCCTGGATCCAGGGAACTACAGGACCATCATGATTGGCCACACCATGGCCAAACTATACGGTGCCATACTTGAGGCAGAGCTCAGCTCATATGCAGAGACTGAGGGGCTACGAGCACGAGGCAAGGCAGGTTTTCGACGAGCTTTCTCTACTATTGATCACATCTTCATTCTGCGCTGCCTCATTGACGGGGCAAGGATGCGGAAGAAGAGGCTATATTGCTGCTTTGTGGACTTCCGCAAAGCTTTTGATACAGTGCCGCGGGAGAGGCTCTTCCAACGCCTCCAGAGCTTGGGAGTACCATCAGGGATGATTTGGGCCATCTATGCACTCTATGAGCAGGTGACTGGGAGGGTACGGTGTCCAGGAGGTATGTCTGAGGCCATTGCTAGCACCATCGGTGTTAAGCAAGGCTGCCCACTCTCTCCCACTCTATTTGGTCTCTACATTGACGAGATTGAGGACTACATTCTCCGAGCCGGAGGAGAGGGTGCAGACCTCGCAGGTACACATGTCCACATTTTATTATATGCCGATGACATTGTCTTGATTTCAGAGTCACCCGAGGGATTACAGCGCCACCTTGAGGCCCTAGATGAGTTTTGTACACAGAGGGGCTTGACAGTAAACCTTGGCAAGACCAAGGTTATGATCTTCCACACCTCCCCCATGGTGAGGAATGGAGCAGGATTCAGAGCTGGTGGTGGACAGATTGAGGTGGTCACTTCCTATGTCTATCTCGGAGTCACATTCACGAGCTTGCCTGGCCCCTTCAGCATGAGACAGGCAGCCACCGATAGACTCACACGCGGATATGCAGCTTTAGCCATGTTAGAGCGGAGATGTCACCAAGCACACTTCCAGGAGCCCCGCACGAAGGGCTGGCTATTCGACACACTGGTCAGACCAGCTATGATGTATGCTGCGACGGTTTGGGCCCAAGGTCTCACAGTCACCCAGTGGAGTGCGATCGAGAGGCCACAGGTACGTATGATCTCGCGATTATTTCGTGGGAAACAGTCGGTGCCACATGACATCATCAGGGCAGAGCTAGCTGCACCACCCATGGCAGTAGAGGCACTATTCCAGACTATCTGCTTTATTCAGAGGATTAGGGACCTCCCTACAGATAGACTCACACACAGAGCTCTTGAGGCATCTATACAGATATCAGAGTCAGGATATGAGAGAGCTTGGTACACTCAGGTTAGAGTCTGGTTTGATAGTCATGGACTTGATATGGACAGATTGCCGCCTTTTCAGTATGACCCAGACTCACCTCACATCCACCTCTCTCGTCGTGAGAGGAATGTTGTGCTAAGACAGGATCTCTGGCAGCTCTACATTAGTCAGACATGGCACACACCACACATGGGATCGAGACTATCGCACTATCGAGACCAGTTCATAGACATACTAGCTGACGGTTTCATCCAGCGACCACGCTACATGGATACTCACATGCCTCATAGCTCGAGGGTAGCGATTGGCCAGCTGAGAGTCTCATCACACCGACTCGAGATTGAGACGGGCAGAGCCGCAGACATTCCCAGAGAGGAGCGGATATGCAGAGTATGCAGAGTAGAGATGGAGGATGCGGAGCACTTTGTATGCAGATGTAGCGCATATGATGGCATCAGAGGCAGATACGAGACTCTGTTTGCAGGGCAGCCCACCCTCCGAGAGATCATGGACTCTAGAGACCAGCGAAAGCTCGGGCGATTCTTACTAGAGATACAGAGTCACAGAGATTCCTTTCTCCAGCCTACTGTAGCACTCCATACAGGAGGGAGACAGAGTCAGCTCACTGACTTCTTTATTCCACGACGTGCTGCAGCCCTCCCCCCCTCAGCCCACACACCGAGCGGGGTGACTCTTCAGCAGGCTCAGATATCTCGAGCTAGGAGACGACCCCGTGCTATAGGATATCGGGCCCCGAGACTTCACCGACACCAGATTGCGGAGATCCAGGCTTGTGACCATCGCGCCATGGAGGAGAGACGATCCAAGATGATGGCCGATCCCGTTGCAGCCATCAGGGTGGCCCTGACTCCACCTCCACCTATGTATCACATATTACACCCACCCACTAGCACAGGATGGAGCTAGTAGTCGTCTTAGATGCATTCTCATGGTTGTTGTACTACCCTTTTGCATATAGACTATCATAGATATCGCACTCCATACACCCCCCACCATTTTCATGGGTATCCCCACATGCATACTACGGAGATCTATATCAGCTTAACCAGTTTCTTTTCAGCACTTTTATCTTTTCTGATTGACAGAAGATACACCCATGTACATCGATTTGTCTCATAGGCCGAGTTCGGCCTCCTAATAGACGTAAAAACACTTTCTTTCTTTCTTTCTTTCTCTCTCTCTCTCTCTCTCTCTCTCTCTCTCTCTCTCTCTCTCTCTCTCTCTCTCTCTCTCTCTCTCTCTCTCTCTCTCTCTCTCTCTCTCTCTCTCTCTCTCTCTCTCTCTCTCTCTCTCTCTCTCTCTCTCTCTCTCTCTCTCTCTCTCTCCCCCTCCCCCTCCCCCTCCCCCCTTCCTCTCTCTTTCTCTCTCAACTTGTGGGTAGACTTCTGTTCAACAATTGTTGGGATTTCATCTTGACCTAATGCTTCCCATAACAATATGATGGAAACAATGAACTGAACGTAAATAATGCACCGAATGGAACCTAAACGAACCAAATCGAACCGAATTTGGTTCGATTTTGATTAGTATTTGAAAAGCACCGATTTAACTTTTAAGGTTCGGTTCGAACCGAACCGAATGGTACCTTTTGGGGGTACGGTTCGAGAACCGCGTCAACTATGATGCTTCATCAAAAGAAACAGGCTCAATCTCATCACAGAGACTAGACGCAGCCATAGCATAGCAATCTGATGCAAAGGAGGCACTATGAGAGCCTGAACGAGTACGATATGACAAAGGTGCATCTAATTTGTTGTCACGCAAAGTCTGCACCAGCCATTTTGGCATAGTTTTTGCCTTTGGCATAGTTTTTGCCTGCTCAATGTCAGCTCTCTCATCAACTAAGTGCATCATGTAAATCTGCATCAGAAATGGAATGATCTGCATCATCATATGAAACCTGCAAAGGCTGAGAAGTTGCCTCATTAGGACCAGCACTAGACTATCCAGACTGTCCACCTGTAAAAAGAGGCATCAAAGTATCATACATGTCTTTGGAGCTAACAGATGTCTCCTTAGTACATGAAAGCAATGGCTGAATAGCATCTTCCACAAAGACAACATCACAGCTAACCAAAATGCGTTTAGTCTGTGGATGATACAGACGATAGCCTTTACTTTCAGAACTATACCCAACAAAAATACATTTTACTACCTTATCATCCAATTTTTTGCGATGTTGTTCAGGCACTAGTGCATATGCCAAACAACCAAAAACACGCAGATGAGCAACAGATGGCTTGCGGTCATGCCAAGCCTCATATGGAGTGATAGACTTCAGCGCTTTAGTGGGACACCTGTTCAGTACATATGCTGCACACATGACAGCCTCAAGCCAAAAACTATGTGGTAAAGCCTGACTCTTGACCATGCACCTCGCCATCTCCATGAGTGACCTGTTCTTTCGTTCAGCAACTCCATTTTGTTGAGGTGTATACGGCACTGTACACTGGTGTTTTATCCCACGTTCAGCCAGAAATGCATTAAAATCAGAAGACATATATTCCCCCCATCGATCAGAACGGAGGGTGCCCATTTTACATGGTGACATATTTTCAGCCAAAACCAAAAACTGTTTAAAGCACATGAACACTTCGGACTTTGCTTTGAGTGGATATACCCATGCATGCCTGGAAAAATCATCAATGAAAGTGCCGAAGTAAAGGTAATTTCCAAAAGAGGGTGTCTGCATAGGACCTCAAACATCACTATGTACAAGCTTCAATTTCTGTGTAGCCCGAACTGAACCATCTTTTGGAAAGGAGGAACGCTGCATTTTGCCCAAAATACAGCCTTCACAAACATGTTTTCCAGGTGCCTCAAGTTTGGGCAAAGAGGACACCATTTCAGATTTCTGCAGGCGTAGCAAACTAGCAAAATTTAGATGGCCAAAGCGTGCATGCCAAAGCTTTGCATCTGACATAGCCTGAGAATCATTTACTCCACATGCCAAATCATTTTTAGATCTTTCATAGTCTATGAGCTTATACAGCCCACGACATAAAATGTCAGAAGCAATAATCACATCGCCATTTGAGAGATCATGAACTGTACACCTGTCATCAACAAATTTCACAACCAAGCCAATCTTGGCTAATGCAGAAACTGATAACAAGTTCTTTTGATCCCTGGCACAAATAAAGCATCTGACCAAGTGAAAGAACTACCATCAGCAGTAGTCAAAATGATCTTACCAACTCCCATAACTGGATAAGAGGAGTTGTTGGCGCATGTAACAGTATTCCCTGGAGGGGCAGGCTCGAGTGAAGAGAAGAAACTGCGCTGCGAGGTAATATGTTTGGTCGCCCCACTGTCAAAATACCAAACATCTGAGTCTACTGCAGACATGCACTGCTCACGAGAAGATGGGTCAAAACTGCAGACAGTAGTAAGCGCCCATTCTTCTTCCTGCACAAGATTTGCAGACTCTGTTTTTGGTGTAGAGGCCTCTGCAACAACCATTCCAGCCTCTTTCTTCTTTGCCTCTTTAGCAGCCAGTTTTGGACAGTTCTTTATGATATGATCATTGCCTTTACAGTACTTACAAAACAATTTCTTCTTTTCTGATTTTTTCTCATCTTTGTCTTGGTTCTTTGAATGTGCAGCATTTGCAGATTTATGCTTACTAGTAGAAGAGCTCCATTTTTCCTTTGTCCTTCTGAGTAGCTAGGAAAGCTTGATCTGCAACTCGCATAATGGACCTATTCTGCCTGGACTGATCTTCCTGCAACAAAACAGAGACTAACTCCTCAAATGATAAGGCATTCGGATTGCCTTTCATCATCAACCGAAGAGTAGAAGCAAAACTCTGATATGAGTCAGGAAGACCATTCAGAACGGTCTGTACAAGTGAGCTATCTGGTATGACCTTATCAGCAGAAATCAACTGTTCCTTCAAATCTTTGATCTTCGTTAGGAAACTATCCATAGAATCACCTTCATTCATGTGCTCACTCTCCAACTGTTTTCGGAGGTAAGCAACACGAGCCTCATTCCTAGCTTGGTACAATGTGGTAAGTGTATCCCAAGCATCCTTAGCTTTTCTGCAAGAGAGAATGTGAGGAATAATGGCACGTTTGACAGACAAAGCTATCAATGCATTTGCCTGGGCATCTCTGCCATCACAACGAATCTGCTCTGCAGTAGGTGTAGCAGAAACAGAAGCACAAACAGGAATCTGTGGAATATCATCTTCGACACCATCTTCATCAGCTCCAGCACCTGTATTTGCAGTACATGTAGTCAGAGGTGTAACAGGACGTCTTTCAACACCCTGCACAATGTTCCACAATCCTTTTGCAACCAATACATGTCGCATCATATACGCCCATAATGGGTAGTTGGTACCATCCAACTTATCCTCAACAGCCAACATACGAAATACATCACTGCTTTCAACCATGGCCAGTGACTAAAATACCTTGATGCAGAAAATTGATTGTATCTCAAAAAGTTGAACGGAACTGCCCAGACGAATTCTGCTAGACCTGTAGCAGACTTCGAGACGCTTAAACTGGAGAACAGAAACTGGTATATACCTTTGACGCAAAAAGACGAAATAGCCTGCACAAGCACTTCGATAGTGCGTTCGGAGGCCGAAACGAGCTCAAATCGCGATTTCGGCACCACAAAGCAAAGCGGTTTTGATCTCTAAAACATCCTGAGTATGCTCACCAAATTTCGTGCTAATCTGAGACTGCAAAGGGAGGAGTGTCGACGACGCCCTAGATGAAGCAACGACCTGCTCTGATACCAATTGTTGGAGATAGACGTCTGCGGAAGCACGCGAACAGCACAAGGAAGAAGAAGAAGCTTGGAGCACAAACACACAATACTGAATGTATTACTAGAGAATGTACAAAGATAAGTAGCCCATTAGGGCAATAGGCGTATATACAAGCCGGGGAAAAAAAACCTCCTAAAGAGGGAAAAAAGTGCCCTGGCGATCCTAGTGTGTTCACACACATCACTACCTAAATATATCAACACAATGTTGGAGGCTTCCACTACATCACAAACGGAATTCAAAAAACTAGCAGATAATGAAAGCATGGGAGAATATTAGCTCCATAGTGGATATTGTGTAACCACTTGTGCACTTACTAAGAGTGGTGGATTCTATGGAACCATGAATTGGCAAAGACTAAAGTATATGAAGCTATGGATCAAACCATTCAATCACTAAAGAAGCTAATGCAAGAGGATGATAAGCATGAAGAAAATTCATCAATATGTGTTCGATGATGGAATGCCACCTACTCCCCTCTCCATGCAATGGCATTCATGGTGGACCCCGAATTCCAAGATAAGAAGCAATATGTTCATTGAGAGGTGGCAAATGGATGGAGAATGATATTGGAACGACTTGTCCCAGATAATGCATCCAAGAGGCTTAGTAGAGATAAACTATCAAAATATAGAGCTAAGAAAGATGCTTCATTTTCATGTACACATGCACAAGAAAACAAGTTACGCGTCGGCAATACTCTTTGGTGGGAAGATTTTGGCTTTGAGGTCCAAAGTTGCAACAATTGGCTATACGCATACTCAGTCAAGCGTTCACAACGAGTTTCCTTGAGCAATTGTGGAGTGTATATGGATATGTAGCCTCTAAGAAGAGGAGCAGACTTGGTGACACCAACGTGCGAGTGATCTTGTCTTTGTAACTGCAAACTTAAGGATGCTTCACAAGACTCAAAGCATGGCTTTAGATCCTTTTACAAAAAGGGAGATTGAGAACAACAAAGTGAAGGATGAAGAACATGAGAAAGAAACATATGATGCTGAACACATTGAGCAAGTGAGATTTAGAATGCACCATGGGCTACTACCTCCACTAGTGTAGCACAGACTCACCACTTGGATTCTCCATGATACTTGAGCTATCTATCATCTATGCCATACGAGCCATGGCTGTACATTTTTGGTTTTAATCATGATATGTATTGTTTTTTATATGTAGTGGTAATCAAGATGATACAATGATTGATCATTGATCATCCTACATCGATGTAATCTTTTTTTATAAAATCATGGTAATATAAATGTACTTTGGCCCTTAAATATTATCTATGATGTATGATTATTGATGTGGTTGTTCAAAGTTGTCTTCCATATAAGTGAGAGTTTGATTAGTGATAATATCTATAGTGCGAGAGGCTACAAGTCACAACACAATGCACACCACATATTTTCATATAATTCACTCAAAAAAGACTTGTTTTCACTATTTTCTTATTTATTTGTGTACTTATAAGCTAACAAAAAAATTATGGAAGGACTTCATTTGAAATTGGCCTCAAAATCAGCATATTTTGAGTGCTATAGCCTATCACGAATTGGCATCCCCGAGACAATCAAGGTCTGTCCCCGACCCCGAGACGTTATTGTTCCTAGGACACGTCATCGTCCCTTGGTGACTATGTCTTAATGATCTTTTATTTTAAGGCTTATCAATATGTTTTTATCAGATCATGAGTCTCTTTCCTCTCACCATCAAAAAAAGTTCTCAAAGGGAATCAATTCCCATTATCCCATGCCAAATTGTAGAGAATCCAAATGTAATGATTGTGGAGAATCCAAGTGGAGAGTCTCATTTTTTGCAATATCGATGGCTTTTCCTTTTCATGTTTTTCATTTGCCACTTGGTATGACCCATTCTTTACCTCCTATTCTCTCAAAGGATCTCCTTCCATGCATTGGACCCTTGCTCAAGCCTTCAAAGTTCACACTCATGAGATCCTTGCAATGAATGCTCTAAGTGAACTTGTGGTTGGATGAGTTGAAGTGAGCCCTATTTATGCTTGTATGTGGGGCTGAAAGGACGACCAAGATGTTCTAAAAGAAGGCACCAATATATAGGTAAGCAAAATCGAAAATGAAATTCAACTTTAACCCTTAAAAATATCCCCCCAATCTCTGGGATCGATCGCCCATCTCAGATAGTTGTTGTCACATGAAATCGTTCTAGGGATGGATGCATATTACACACTTGTGTGGGGGGATAGATGTTGTCCCCATTTAGCATCCCGCCTCTTGTTGAAGACAGGATCCCGACGTCCCTAGGACCAGGGGACGCGTCCCCATTTGACTATGACCCATGGGATTCACTTTGGATCTACAACTTATACCTTGATGAGTCATACCAAGCTTGAGTCTTCACATCTTGTTGATGTTTTCATAACCTTAGCTTTTCTTCGTCTAGGGATCAACAACTTTAAGTCATCTCTTTGACTTAAGCCGATTGTCATACTTTCCTACCGAATTTTACTAGTAATGAGTGAATCTTTCCGACTTTCAAGTACCTTACTATAGACATGCTCAAGTTCTTGACTTGCTTATACCTTGGTTATCACCAAATTAGAATTCTTTAATGAATTCCCTCCTTGCATATCCAATAGTCACTTTATTAGAGTTCAAAACCTCAAACACAAAGTACTTGGTACCAAACATACTCCTCCACTTCAGCAAAATTCATACCTATCGAGTAATGTATTTATTTGCTAGACATACCATGTTAATATGTTTCTTCCCCCCTATTGGATCTACTATTGGGAGGTAAATTTTGATGTTTTTCCTTTTGTTGTTTGTGAATATGGCCTATGACTTGACTTTTCTAGCAAGGAGGGTCCATGGAGGATCTAACCACAAGGCAATCTTGACCCTAATTATAGTCCGTGGCAAATTGGTCTTAATTTCTATTCAAATGCCACTCTTACAGCTCACCCATTGTTAGCACATTTCCCTTCAATAAATGGGTTTGAAATTCAGATCTATTAAGTATTGCTTTTTCAATATTTTACCATTTTAGGAACCATAATATTTAACCATTTTACAAACCATAATGGAGCAACCTACACTCACACAAGCTCCAACCATCTCTAAAATCGGTCCCCATATACACAAACCATTCCCTAACCTCCTCGTGCAAAATCTTTTTATGAAACACAAACAAACCATTCTTCGGTCCCTTGGAGTGTAAAACTCCACCCAACCCTACAAGAAATCTTATGTCTCAACCAACTTGAAAGTCACCCATTGTCAACAACACACAATCCCCCCTCAGGAAATTCATAATCATAGTATGAATTGAAGAGCCTCTTATTCAACTATTGTATCATTTTTAGTCACGCAACACACACCAAGTGGAGACAATCTCCCCAAAAGACCATCTAAGAGTCTTGAAGAGATGCTACATTTTATAGTTAAAATTTGATGAATTAGCAAATAGGCTTGTAAGTTGTGGGATATGAAAACATGATTATTGACACCAAAAATGCAATTGTAATGTAATGGAAGCAAATAGGCATGCCGATTGGGAAACAAGTTAGAGGCCACGTCTCTTTGGCATCACTTCTAGGGAAATGCAAGCAAAACATTGTTTTCTCCAAGTTTTGTGCAAGCTTCCACAACATAAGTAGAACCCTCATCTCAAAGATGAAACCCCCCTTGATCTTGGATTATTAAGTCCATAAGATCTTGGTAGAACCCTCTAGAACATTTTTCTCTCCAAGTTTTGTGCAAGCCTTCATACCATTAGGACCCTCTAGTCTCAAAGATGAAACCCCCTTGATCTTGGGAACAAGTCAAAGGCCACTTTTCTTTGGCATAACTTCTAGTAAAATGCAAGCAAAACATTGCTTTCTCCAAGTTTTGTGCAAGCCTCCACAACATAAGTAGAACCCTCTAATCTCAAAGAATCAAACCCCCTTGATCTTGGATTATCAAGTCCATAAGATATGAAAACATTCAATTCAATTAATTTTTAGAAATATAAAAACCAACAACGTGTGCATTCTTGGCCTATACATGATGTAATATAGATCAGATTAAAGCCTTAGAGTGCCTATACATGATGCAATATAGATCACATTGAAACCGTAGAGTTTATATGCAACAAAAAACAAATATGCATATCCCACTTTAGGACAGTGAACATCGTGGACTTTAGAGACCAACCCAATATTCAACAAAAATATATAAGCTAGCATTTAAATGTACACAATTTCGGGCTAGTAAAGCCAAATTGAAAACCTAGGATGTGCATCCTGTGGAGAATGGATTATCCCACTCTTGTAGTGTAAAAGGATGGTACACCTTTTTCATACAAACAGTAACACCATGCCCTCTAGGATCAAATAAAGACTATAGAGGGCCAAATAAAAACTAAAAAGTGTCCCCACACAAGGGTAGTAAGACTTCACACCTTACTTGGCTAGTGTGGATTTGCCAAACTTTGCATGGCATAAAGCATTGCTCACATTTGGATTACAATCACTCTGCTACATTAAGTGGCTACAAGCCAAGTATCATTCATGCATTGGCATTTGAGACTTGAGATAAATCAAGTGACAGCCATCTAATCTCCTCCCAAGGAACCTAAGGTGTATGGGCACCTAAGGATGCCCAATGAGAATGCACACATGATCATAAGTGAGCTGCTTTCCTCTTTTTAACGTATTATGATTCAAAGACTTTGCAACACGTCTGGAGGATATTATGAGGGATCCACTTTGATTTTATATTATTTCAAATGCTCAAAATCGAGATTTGGAAAGTTCAACTCCAAAGTCACATGTGCATACACATATATACAAACCATCCATGCATGCACACATACGTACTTTTTTATTTTAGAGAACATGTTATTTGATATACATACATACACTCCCTCTCTTCACCATAAAAAAAGGGAACAGATCTCACCTCCTATTCCACAACTTTCCCCATTCCTAATCTTTCTTTCCCAACATCCTAAACTTTGAATCTAGATAGTTGCTTCATTACCATAATGCATTCCCAATGCCGCTTTAGGGCATCGTAATAAAGACAAACATGCTACATTAATTGGGTAAAAACCAATGAAATATTACTCATTCGGCTCAGAATGTGGCCTCCTATAGCCGCTCATGTTAGGAATTAAAACTGCTAATTAAATTGCTGAACAAAATACAAGAGCATTTTTCCTTTTGGATTGAAGTGGGTTATAAAATAAGTTGAAGATGGTTATACCAATTTTCCACGTGACAATTAGAACTGCAACAGCAGGTATTGTTCCAAACTAGCACGAGGATACAAACACCTCTCAGATGCATTGCTTAAAATAATCACTTACAGCATTCCGCTTAAGTCTTCCACGAAAGAAAAGTAGAGTCTCTCGGATTGTTGCTTGGCGGACCAAACATTGATCATTGCACACCTCAACATTCGGTACATAAGGAAGCACAACGTCTTTTTCTAGTGAAACTTCACCTGGTTTGTACCTAGTTGATGAAGGAGAGAGAAACAAAGAAATGCAAAAAATATGAATTCTGCTTTAGGGAGAACCAAAAATACTGAAGAAACATTATGAGTACCAATTTCCAGTTGAATCAAGATCTGGAAGCAGCCAGATTGCACGTTTCATGAACCTTCTATGAGACTTGAAAGACCAAGGATGATGGACAGGCAGTACATGGTCCCTACCACCAGAACGCTGCCAGGCAGGCTGCCTTGTCACCCAATCCAATGCCTCCTACATATATCACCAGAAAAATAAATAGATAAACAAACAAAATAATCAATCAACTTATTAACAAAGTAAATGAAAATTCGATCAATCAAACCACGGCCCATAAAAGTTAGTTCTACAAAAGAAGAATTCACATAATTTTGTGCAAAGTGCCTTAACTCTGAGATATTTATCATCAAAGTTATCATCATCACATAGCTAGTAGGACAAAAATCACTCTACATGTTTCTCCTTGTAAATTCCAGCTTCAATTCATTAGAATCCAAAAAAAAGGAACCTTGGCATCAGCGCCCACACCCTATAAAGCAGACTTCGTTGTGGTTTCTCTAGCAAGAAGAAACTGATTGTTGTAAAGAAAGGGATGTAAAAGACATCAGCTTCCGCTTGTTCAAAGACCCGAACAACAGTCTTCACAAGTCTCTCAGACTCTGGAGCCAGAAGATCTGCCCATAACCAATAGTCTACTGAGTGCTGCAATGTCCAAACACACAAGCTTAATGAGGACTTCTGAAGATCCAACAAAACCAAAACAAAGAAACAAGGGCAAATAAAAATGTTTTTGTAGAAATATACAAAGCATTATGTTGATAAAATTTGACAGAAAAAACAGGTCGTTCTATAAAATTATGCATGCCCATATAAATTATTAAGGTAAGGCATGCTAGCCCCACAGATTGTGCTTGGGAACAAATATTACAGCAAATAAAACACATCATCCATGAGTTATTCAAGAGAAACAACTTTCTTAATACTATCCACGATGCAATGTATGCAAGCAAAAAAAAACTGCGGCATCCACGATGAATGTATGCGCACAAAAGAACTGCGGCATCTCAGTGTCTGAAATGCGAATTCAGTATACCTGCTCGATGAGGCGATGAACAGGACTCCCATTGGATGTCAGATTGGAGGTTTCTTCGTATGTATCTAGAAATAGTCTCAGCAGGTCGTACGTGAACTTTCTGGGCATCTCATACACGTAGACTCTAAGAGGACGATTCAAGCCCCAAACTCTGAGAAGATCTAAGCTTTCTCCTTCTGCGATCGCACTGTCCAGGTCTTTAATCTTTTGAATGGGCAGCATAGATTTTTCGTCTTGCGTACGCTCCATATCCTGCATCTCTCCAAGGCTGGTCGCTACTCCATGTGCTTCAGTACTACGTGGAGGAGCATGTTCTAACATGAATCTCTGCAGAGACTTCACAAAAGAATGCTCTGGCACTACCACATTGGGTTTCGTTAAGGGAGACCTGAGACTTGAGGAGAATAAAGAAGAGGCCACGAGAAAGATGAACGACAGGAAAACGAGAGCGGCGAGACGAGATTTACTGCCAGAAGAGACAATAACCGTCCTGAAAAAGGATGGATTTCCACGACTCGCCATGGTGCCACGAGCTGCTGGAGCTCGTTGAGCTGTGCGAGTGACAATGCATGGGATCACTTCCACTCTCCGACACTTCGAGGCATAACAGGGGAGCTACAGAAATCATTATTCTCCTCGTTGGCCCTTAGCCAGGTCCACAAGATTGATGATCCAAATTCAAATTGGAGTAAGTATGTCATTTGCATGTGTATACGAGGCTTACGTTGAGACGAATATTTCTCCTCCCATTGAATTTGAGAAGGGCTGCTTAACTGAAGCTTAACTAACAGTTTGAACACGAGCACTTGGTCAATAATCCACCTTCCTTTAAAAAACATAAGCACTTGTATGGGATTTGTAGCACATGATCCTATTTAGTGTCCAAGACCTCACTAGTACTTGGATCTCGATAGATGGTTATGTCTCGTGATGGCTTTGCATTCAGAGTCATGTGGCACCTTAGGAGCTCCGTGTAGAGTGGGCTTAAGGATCAAGTGAAAAGAGCTCTTCATGTATGTGAGTAAGAGAATAGGATTCATGCTCTTTTCATAGCTCCACAACATCATTTGATCATCATCTTCTAGATGAACCGATAATGAATGTTGGTGGCTTATCCTAGGAAGGTGATATTTATGATTTAATATGGCACTCATCGTTTTCGATTGATCCGCTCAAAAGTTTGAGC
This sequence comes from Ceratopteris richardii, assembly GCA_020310875.1. NCBI lineage: Eukaryota > Viridiplantae > Streptophyta > Polypodiopsida > Polypodiales > Pteridaceae > Ceratopteris > Ceratopteris richardii. Next base: position 132,572,668 of record CM035439.1, on the reverse strand, counting down.
ATATGCCCCTCATATGTATGACTAGTTTGTTGATATATTTAGGTAGTGATGTGTGTGAACACTCTAAGATCGTCGGGGCACTTTTTTCCCTCTTTAGGAGGTTTTTTTCCCTCGGCTTGTATATACGCATATTGCCCTAATGGGCTACTTATCTTTGTACATTCTAGTGGTATTACATTCAGTATAGTGTGTTGTGCTCCAAGCATCTTCTTCTTCTTCCTTGTGTTATTCGTGTGCTTCCGCAGACGTCTAACTCCAACAATTGGTATCAGAGCAGGTCCCCGCTTCATCTAGGGCATCCTCGACACTCCTCCGATCACAGTCTCATAATCGCACGAAATTTGGTACACATGCGTGCCGAAATCGTGATCTGAGCTCGTTTCGGCCTCCGAACACACTCTCATAGTGCTTCTGCAAGGTATTTTGTCTTTTTGTGCCAAAGATATATACCAGCTTCGATTTGCCAATATAAGCATCTCAAAGTCTGCTACAGGTCTAGCAGAACTCATTTGGGTAGTTGTGTTCAACTTTTTCAGATAGGGTCATTTTTCTGCATCAAGGTATTTTAGTGAGTGGCCATGGTTGAAAGCAGTGATGTATTCCGTATGTTGGTTGTTGAGGATAAGTTGGATGGTACCAATTATCCATTGTGGGCTTGTATGATGCGTCATGTATTGGTCACAAAAGGACTATGGAATATTGTGCAGGGTGTTGAAAAACATCCTATTACACTTGCAAACACAAGTACTGCAAATACAAATACTCAAGCTTATGTAGATGGTTTCGAAGATGGTGATATTCTACAGATTCCTATTCATGCTACTGTTTCTGTTGCACCTACTACATAGCAAATTCGTTGGGATGGCAGAGATGCTCAAGCACATGCATTGATAGCTTTGTCTGTCAAGCATGCCATTATTCCTCACATTCGCTCTTGCACAATAGCTAAGGATGCTTGGAATACACTTACCACATTGTACCAAGCTAGGAATGAGGCTCGTGTTGCTTACCTCCGAACACAATTGGAGACTAAGCACATGAATGAAGGTGATTGTATAGATAGTTTTCTGACAAACATCAAGGATTTGAAGGAACAATTGATTTTTGTTGATGAAGTCCTTCATGACAATTCACTTGTGCAGACTGTTATGAATGGTCTTCCCGACTCATATCTGAGTTTGCTTCTACTCTTTGTTTGATGATGAAAGGCAATCCAAATGCCTTAACATTTGAAGAGTTAGTTTCTGTTTTGTTGCATGAAGATCAATCCATCTAGGCAGAACAGGTCTATTATGCGTGTTGCAGATCAAGCTTTCATGGCTAGTCAGAAGGGCAAAGGTAAATGGAGCTCTTCTACTAGTAAGCAGAAATCTGCAAATGTTGCACATTCGAAGAAGGACGACAAAGATGAGAAGAAATCAGAAACGCATACATTGTTTTGCAAATTTTGTAAAGCAAATGATCATGTTATTAAGAGTTGTCCAAAACTAGCAGTTAAAGACGCAAAGAAGAAGGAGGCTCGAACGGTTGTTGCAGAGGCCTCCACATCGAAAACTGGTTGTGAAATTTGTTGATGACAGGTGTAGAGTTCATGATCTGTGAAATGGTGACATGATTATTGCTTCTAGCATTTTATATAGTGGGTTGTATAAGCTCATAGACTATGAAAGATTTGTGAATGATTCAGCATGCGTAGTACATGATTCTCAGGCTATGTCAGATGCAAAGCTTTGGCAAGCATGCTTTGTTCATCTGAATTTTGCTAGTTTGCTATGCCTGCAGAAATTTGAAATGGTATCCTCTTTGCCTAAACTTGAGGAACCCGGTAAACATGTATGTGAAGGCTATATTTTGGGCAAAATGAAGCGTTCCTCCTTTCCAAAAGATGGTTTAATTCGAGCTACTCAAAAATTGCAGCTTGTTCACAGTGATGTGTGTGGTCCTATGCAGACACCCTCTTTTGGAAATTACCTTTACTTCGTGACCTTTCATTGATGACTTTTCCATGCATGTATGGGTACATCCATTGAAAGCAAAGTCTAAAGTGTTTATGTGCTTCAAACAATTTCTAGTTTTGGCTGAAAATATGTTAGCATGTAAAATGGGAACCCTCCACTTTGATCGAGGGGGGGAATACATGTCTTCTGACTTTAATGCATTTCTAGTTGAACATGGGATAAAACATCAATGTACAGTGTTGTAAACACCTCAACAGAATGGAGTTGCTGAACAGAAGAACATGCCACTCATGGAGATGGTGAGGTGTATGGTCAAGAGTCAGGCTTTACCACATAGTTTATGGCTTGAGGTTGTTATGTGTGCAACATGTGTACTTAACAGGTGTCCCACTAAAGTGTTGCAGTCTATCACTCCATGTGAGGCTTCGCATGGTCGCAAGCCATCTGTTGCTCATCTGCGTGTTTTTGGTTTTCTAGCATATGCATTAGTGCTTGAACAACATCGCAAAAAATTGGATGATAAAGCAGTAAAATGTACTTTTGTTGGGTACAGTTCTGAAAGCAAAGGCGATCGTTTGTATCATCCACAGACTAAATGCATTATGGTTAACCGTGATGTTGTTTTTGTGGAAGATGTTATTCAGCCCTTACTTTCATGTATGAAGGAGACATCTGTTAACTCCAAAGACATGTATGATACTTTGCTGCCTCTTTTTACAGGTGTACAATCTAATGTTGGTCCTAATGAGGCAACTTGTCAGCCTTTACAAATTTCATGTGATGATGTAGATCATTCCATTTCTGATGCAAATTTACATGATGTACTTGTTGATAAGAGAGTTGATATTAAGAAGGCAAAAACTATGCCAAAATGATTGGTGCAGACTTTGTGTGACAGTAAATTAGATGCATCTCTGTCATATCATACTCGTTCAGGGTCTTATAGTGCCTCTTTTGCATCAGATTGCTATGTTATGGCTTCATCTAGTCTCTGTGATGAGACTGAGCCTGTTTCCTTTGATCAAGCATAAAATTCTGAACACTAGATGGTTGCAATGCAATCTGAATATGATGCTATCATGAAGAATTGTATCTGGTCTTAATGTGACTTGCCTCCCGGCAAGAAGGCCATTGGAACTAAGTGGGTATACAAGCTCAAGTGCAAACTTGATGGAACAGTTGATAGGTATAAGGCTAGGCTTGTTGCAAAGGGTTATGCGTAGGAAAGAGGCATTGATTTTGATGAGACCTTTGCACCTACATGCCGAATGACTACTGTTCGTAGCATCTGTGCACTTGCAACTCATCATGATTGGAATTTACATCAGTTGGACATTAAAACCGCATTTTTGAATGGTGATTTGCATGAAGAAGTGTATGTTTTTTATCCCTGTGGTTTTGTGTAGAAAGGGCATGAAAACCAGGTGTGTAGGTTAAAGAAGGCATTATATGTTTTAAAGTAAGCACCACATGCTTAGTATGAAAAGATGCATGCCTATCTCATTGCACATGGTTTTGAGAACAGTCCAACTGAAAGCACCTCATATGTTAAGCATGCTAGTGATGTGCTTCTGATCATTCTTGTGTATGTTGATGACATGTTGCTCACTAGTCCTCATGACATGCATATTGCTGATTTTAAGGCTGATTTGCATGCCTCATTTGAGATGTCTGATCTGCATTTTCATCAATATTGGGGCATTCAGCTTATGCAAGTTGATGGTGGAATGGATTTGTGTCAAACGAAATATATTGACACATTATTGTAGCATTTTGGCCTTGAAGACTGTAAGCCTATTGCCACTCATATGGAGACAGGTTTACGATTGCATCTTCATGATGTTGGAGATGCATTTGATGCTATTCTCTATCAACAAGTTGTAGATGCTTAATTTACTTATGCATTACTTGGACAGATATTGAGTTTGTTGTCTCACAAATGAGCAGGTTTATGGATTGCCCAGGTGTCAAGCATTGGCAAGCGGTTAAGCGCATCTTTCGCTACTTGAGTGGTACCCGACTACTTGGATTGTTTTATCCCAAAGGGGAATCGCTACCGCCAGATTTGCATGCTTTTTCTGATAGTGATTGGGCTGGTTGTTATGACACTCATGTGTCCACTAGTGGCTTTTGCTTCATGTTTGGTAGCTCATGTATATCTTGGTCGAGCAAGAAGCATCTTATTGTGGCCACTTCTAGTTGTGCGGCTGAGTATAGGACAGCCTTCACAGCAATTGTTGAGTGTGCATGGCTCAGATGCCTTATGGCTGGTTTGGGTGTTGTTCAATCTTCTACCACCACCATCTTCACTGACAGTCGGAGCGCATTGGCAATTGCAAGGAACCTTGTGTTCCATTCTCGCACTAAGAACATTGAGGTGCATTATCATTATGTCTAGGAGAGGTTCTCTACGAGGGAGATCAGCTTGGCATATGTGCCCATGCAAGAGAACATTGCATACCTTTTTATGAAGGCTCTGCCTAGGGAGAAGTTTGAAGCTTTCTGCAAAGCTTTGGGCTTACTTCCTTTTGTGGATTGATTCCACATAGCTTGGCACTTCCTTATACATGAGTGCTATCTCCTTGTTCACTACATCACTTCGAGGGGGGATTTGTTGCTATATTTAGGTATGATGTGTGTGAACACTCTAGGACCATCGGGGCACTTTTTTCCCTCCTTAGGAGTTTTTTTTTTCCTTGGCTTGTATATACGCCTATTGCCCTAACGGGCTACTTATCTTTGTACATTCTAATGGTAATACATTTAGTATTGTGTGTTGTGCTCCAAGCTTCTTCTTCTTCCTTGTGTTGTTTGTGTGCTTCCATAGACGTCTAACTCCAACATAGTCGTGGATTTCAACCATCACCTCCATCCATATTCAACTTCATTGCACATGTCTAAAAGATTATAGATATCAGCACTCCATGCTTGACATTCTTCTACAACCTCGTACAAACTGATGTTAAGCACTAAGGTACAAGTCCCATGTCCTATAAATCCACAAAATTTATGTGTGAATAGGTACCCAAGAGAGGACAAAGCAACAATGATTTCTTATCCCTTGTTATGTTAGACATTGATCCACAGGGATCATGACTTTGGTCCATAGGGATCAGTCCATGTGTGTGAGGGACAGGGGCCAGGTAGCCAAGGTCCCAAGCTCGGGGGATACCCTAAGGTACTTTGTAGTAATGGGGATAAGTGTTGCATGATGGCCACATGTTGACACTTGACTATTCAAGAACATAACTATTTTTAGAGTACAAGAGGGTATATATGGATGGGAGAATAGACACACACACACACATCATTGAAGTCTTTGTCTTACATGTTAAGTCACCCCAAATTGTTGCTCTTCCTCTTTCGTTTATACCATTATCATTCATCACTCGAGAACCATTTGTACCTTATGAAGTTCTTCTGTATTTTTTCTTTATGATGTCATCACCTATACATGACATATATTTGTTGAGTTCTTATTCCTATTCAATCCTCAATCTTCAAGTTATCTCAAATACAACATGTTCCAGCTTGGGCCTTGCATGGAACGCACATTGACTCTTCAATTCAGCCTTTAGATCTCGTTCATACAGATGTGTGTGGTCCTATGCCCACTAGGTCCTTAGGTGGTTCTCTTTACTTTGTCACTTTCATATATGATGCCACTAGAAAAGTCTGGGTATATCCTATCAAATCAAAGGATGATGTATTCCCTACTTTCAGAAAATGGCTTGCTTTAGTTGAGACTGAAAAAGGAACTAAGCTTAAGGCTTTACGTTCAGATAATGGGGGTGAGTATACCTCACATGAATTCAGCCTTTTTTGTCAGTCTAGAGGGATTCGTAGAGAGTTTACAGCTCCTTATACCCCAGTACAGAATGGTGTAGCTAAGAGGATGAATAGAACTATTCAAGATAGAGTAGTCTCTAGGTTGCATCATGCAAACCTCTCACAAGGTTTTTGGGCAGAAGCAGTATTGACTGCAGTTCATGTGATTATCCTTTCACCTAGTACTGCCAAAGGTTTGAAAGTGGCACAAGAGTTATGGACAAGGAAACCACCATATTATGATCATCTTCGAGTTTTTGGGTGTGAAGTATATGTTCATATACCCAAGAATCTTAGACAAAAGTTGGACCATAAGTCAAAGACATGCATTTTTCTTGGATATGGTCGAGAAGGACAATTTGGATATCGCTTATGGGATCCTGAAACACGGTCAGTGATCAAAAGTAGTGATGTCATTTTTAATGAGTCTAAGATGCATAAACAACCCATTAAGGAGGTTGAAGTGAGAAGAGTGGTGTTTGAGGATACTAGTCCTCCGGTTAGCATGCATAAAAATGCTGCACATAGGGATGTTCAAGAGAATGTCCATTCAGATCAGTCTACACATGTTCTTGTTCAGCAACCATTGAGACGTTCTGCACGTGTCTCATATCCACCTGATAGATATGTTCCAGGTTTAGATTTTGTTATGCTAACAGATGCCGATGAGCCTTCTTGCTACAAAGAGGCTATGTAGACAGAGGATCATGTCAAGTGGGAGCGTGCCATAAAGAGTGAGTTGGATTCTATTCACAAGAATGGTACTTGGGACTTAGTACCTTTGCCAAAGGGCAGGAAAGCTTTACCATGTAAATGGGTATATAGCTGAAATTCACATCAGATAGTGCTTCTCCAAAATATAAAGCACGACTTGTTGCAAAGGTTTTTAAGCAACAACATGGTGTTGATTTTGAGGGAATCTTCTCTCCAGTGGTCAAGATGACTACTTTGCGCATGTTGCTTGGATTCATTGCAATGGAGGACTTAGAGCTAGTCCAAATGGATGTGAAAACAGCTTTCTTGCATGGAGATCTTACAGATGAGATCTATATGGAACAACCAGAGGGTTATGTAGTTCCTGGCAAGGAAAGTCTAGTTTGTAAGCTCAAGAAGAGCTTGTATGGACTTAAAAAGTCTCCTAGACAATGGTACCAAAAGTTTGATGCTTTTATGAAGTCCCAAGGCTATTCTCAGAGCAATGAGGATCATTGTCTCTACACAAAGAGATGTTATGATGGCAGCTTGATATGCTTGATACTTTACGTCGATGATATGTTGATTGCTGGGAAGTCCTCTTATGATTTGTCAATTCTCAAAAAGAAGTTGAGTCAGACATTTGATATGAAGGATTTGGGGGATGCCAAACATATTCTTGGCATGCGCATTACTCGTGATAGGAGTAAAAGATGCATATTCTTGTCTCAAAGTGAGTACATATCCAAAGTACTCGATTCAATATGCAAGGTGGAAAGGCATTGAGTACACCTTTACCCACATATGTGAAATTGAGCAAGGACGACTGCCCCAAATCAGATGAGGAAAAGGAATTCATGACCAAAATTCCCTATCAGTCTGTTGTTGGTAGTCTCATGTATGCTATGGTAGCTACGAGACCAGACATTGCATTTGCAGTGGGAGTTGTGAGTAGATATATGTCTAATCCTGGCAAGAAACATTGGGAAGTGATCAAAATGATTTTGAGATATCTGAGTGGCACTGAGGACAAGTGCTTATGCTTAGGTAGAGGGAAAGCATCCATTATTGGTTACACAGATTCTGACTATGCTGGTTGTGTAGACAATCGTAAGTCTACATCATGGTACATTTTTCATTTTGCTGGAGGTGCTATCTCTTGGAGATCTCGTCTTCAACAATGTACAGCTCTTTCCACCACAGAAGCAGAGTATGTTGCAGCAAGTGAGGCATGTAAGGAAGCATTGTGGCTTTCTCGTCTTGCTTGTGATATGGGTTTACCTCAGCATGTACCTCACTTGCTCAGTGATAGTCAGAGTGCCATTGCTTTGGCTAAGAATCCGGTCTATCATGCAAAGACCAAGCACATTGAGGTAAGGTATCACTTCATTAGAGATTGCTTAGCCACTGGGAGCATTATTCTTGAGAAGGTTCACACTCGAGATAATGCTACAGATGCTTTGACTAAAGCTCTACCACAGGATAGCTTTCGATATTGTTGTCACTTGATGGGGGTTACTTCATTCTTGATCTTACGTAGTCACTTGTATACTGTGTAACATGTCCATCAGGTGGGAGGTATAGTTTGTATACTTACACTCAGGTATTCTTTATCATTCTTTATTTTTTCTCCCATAGTTACTCTAGCCATATTGGCCTTTAGTGGGAGATTGTTACTGTTAGTGTCCATGTGAAAGGCCAAATGGCCACCGGACAATTCTTTGTATATGTTCTTTAATAAAACATATAGTGGCCTGGTTAGTCACAGACTGTAAGTTTGACCGCATTTGTGAGACCTAAGAAGTCTGTCTTCGTGCTTCCTGTGTACTGTGTTTTCTGTGTATTCTACAGCCTCTGTGCGGAGTACTGTGTGCGGCCTCAGGAGCTCGGTTTTCTACTCCAAGCATATCGTCGTGGAGCTCTCGAGAAGAAGAGCGCACTGTGGTGCATCGCCATCAAAACACTTCATGAACCCATGGATATCTCACCACCATGGCACCACCCCATCCCCCTACACTTCCACAATCTCCCATTCCCCTCCATCAACCTCACTATCTATCAGACATTCATCCATAGGGATCATGATATTGGTCCATAGGGATCATTCTATGTGAGTTGGGACCTTGGCTAAACTAGCCCTTGTCTCTCACACACATAGAATGATCCCTGCATATCAATGTCTGACAACAGCACCTATCACACTATCATGCACTACATTCACAACTCCCATTCCCCCTGCATTTCCCTCTGTAAATATCACATCCATGTCTATAAGTAATACCCTTGATACTATGATTCATTGTGCTACATAGTTGCGACATGAATATCAATAGTTGGAAGAATGCAATACCATGCTCATGGAGGAATCACAATGATTACAAGCTAGAGTTACTACACTAGAAGAAGGAAATTGCATGTAATGAGAGGAGTATGGCACACACCAACATGCCCAGAATGAACTTGATTCAAGAATGAAAAATGTAGATCAAGAAGCCATTAAGAATATGAAAGTCATGTTGCACCATGAGATGACAGAAATGCTAAGCTGCAAAAAAATATGGGTCTTCTCCGAAGACATATGGCCACAGCATTGGAAGAAAACAAGCACCTTTAGCAATAGAACCATGATAATCTTAAAGCTTCCATGGAGATCACACTAGGTGCTAACACCATTTCAACACGCTTTCAAGAAGTTCCCTTAGAGAATATTCACATCTTGTTAGAAGAACATGCAAATTTCCTAGAATCATATAACAGATTGGAATATGAGGTCAGTGAGCTACAAAAGCAGCTAGCCACCACCAACACCCAAGTGCCCAAATCCATTCCCCTCCAAGCTAATACACAAGAAATTGAGGCACTGAGGAAACAAATTGAGGGCTTACAAGCACAATTGTCACATATACAAGCCATCCCCATCCCCATTAGTGGAACTTGAACCAGAGGAACTAGTAGAAATTTTGGTGGAGGAAACCTCTGAAGATGCTTAGGAGCTAGAACCAATACTTGAGGGTCGAGTAACTAAAGAAGGACAAGATACATACAAAGCACCAGCACCTCAATGGCTCAAACAAGTTAAGGAAATAGGGAAAATGCATGATGATAGGGTGGCAATACAAATCCGTTCTCTATCTAACTTAGAAGACACAATACTTAACTCAGAACACTTTTAGAATCTATTCCATAGATAGCTAATCACCACCTCATGAAATATATGCCATACTTCGTGCTTCTAACTGGCTATAATACAAAGATTAAAGGGTAATCAGAGAGCACCAAATTTTGCAACACAATCCCAACCAAACGACCTCCTAGAGCAAGCTAAGAAGGGAACTATCTTTCAACTAAATTGGAGAGCAGGACTACTCATAACATACCCCAAAATGATGTGGACATGGTCAAATGCTCCATTATACATCAAGTACAATCTGTGTTATGTTCTAGTATCCCACAAGCGACCATGGCCTAAATCTTCTGTCAAAGTATGCAATGGCAAAGGGTGTTCAAATTGGATCAACTACCCCTACTTTGCTTTGCCAAGAGGGCCCCCTACAACTTCATACATGGTATCAATGATTAGAAATTGGTCACAAAGGCTCAAGAATGTGCCTGATCTGGTTGCCAAGATGTGCATGAAGATATTTGAGCTAAAGACAATGATTTTTAAAACATTTAGAAATGACAAGGCCCCATACATCTGAGCTTCGGGATTCAATGAAGGAAACTTTGACCTTGTCTATGATATGAGCAAGACTCCATCAGTCAACACCATCTATGCATGGCGTCCATGAATCAAATACATATCTGTTTGCTACAAGCAGACATTTGAAGAGATATTATCAATAGGATTCTAGGAATATCACTGAAAAATATTCATTTCAAGATCGACACGTCTTTTACATATATTTGCAATGGAACAAGCTCTGCATGTCAATCAACTATGTATGCCGCATCCAGATGTTCTAGGTCTTGTAGATTGGGAAAATTTGATGACGGATTTAGCACATACTCTTCACCTCAAAGAACATGATCTAGTTGCAGATGTGGTCCAATATTACATATCATGCCCTCCACAACAAGGGTCTGTTAGGGACGATAGACACGAGAGAGGTTTGGGTGTTGGTAGCTAAGGAAGCGGCCCAAGTGGACTTTCATGCCAATGTAGCATGAGACAAATGATCCAAAAGGGAGCAAGGGAAGAGAGAAGGCCAAGGAGGACCAAGCCGACAAGGAAGCCAACACATATCTAGCAATTAGGCCAATCAAATTTTTGAAGACAAGTTCCTTTAAAACAATGATTCTTATTACCACACCCCATTGTAAATCTCGTTTTTTATAGGTCAAACTCCACTTTGTACCAATTCATGAGTCCTCAAGCTTGAGGAGTAGTAGAAGTACCTAAGTACCAATTTTCATAATTTTTAGAGTTTGTTTGAGCCCCCAAATCAGATTAGGAACCTAATTTTTAACTAGGCCGAACACTAGACTTGAGCAAGGCCAAAACTAGGAAAAAACTATAAACGAAGTTAGAGAGCTCACGTTTGAGGTTGGATATTTTATGAAAATTTTTATGAAGAGGACATAATTAAAAGATTCCATTGTTCATCTCTTTGCCTTACCTTGCATGTGCATGTTAGTCTGCTTCTCACTCACACACTTGTACTTTCACTTGCTCATGCTCATCATACCACCCTTAGGTCTCCTCAAATTGACAATTATGAGGGGACTCTCCTCACATTGATACTCATCATTGTGCTAGAGTGACACCTCTCTATTGTGCAATGTTGGGCACTTTGGTTCCTTAAGTTTTGCACTTGCGTTGGACATGTATTGGCCATGTGATCACCTCCACAAGTGTAGAAAAGCTTCATGGTGATCACCCTTTGAGCTTGTCTATTCTCCTACTTTTTAGGCTACTTGCTCTCCAAATTCATTGAATTCAAGGGTTTGGATGTAAGAGTGCTTGAACATTCTGAATCCTTGTAGAGTTTTGAGAGTTCCAGTTTGTCTTCCAGATTGTCCTCGATATCGATATACATTCTAGCGGCTCCTTCAAGTAGGCATACGACCTTAGCTTCCCACTTAGTAGAGCATCTAAGAATAAGGAAACTTGTTTAGCATGAGTAGGTAACTCTCGGATAGGGCACCTTTCAATGTACTAGCTAAACCTACCTCTTGCTATCTTTAGATGTCTATTTGAAAATATGGATCAAAGATGAGGTGTTGTGTCTGATTCCACTCTTGGAGAACAATGCAACAAAAGAGTATAATAGTTGTGTGATATTTCTAAATTGACCTTGTTGCAAGTTTTGAAACCATGTTAGGGCCATATTCTTCAAGGTTAGGCCAAAAGCCTTGTATTGAGTGAACAAATCTTCTACTTGTTCTACCCTCAACACTTACCTAAATTCAGCTACATCATCATAGGGACCTGCCATGCCATGAAAGTAGTTTTTCATGGTTTTTTTCGCATGAGAAGGTCTCAAGCTTCTAGGATGTTCTCTTTGTCTACGCATATGAAATTCATCCATACCTCTATGGTTCCTATGCCCTTTGACTCTTTCTTGTTATGTTCTATCTATCTTTTGTCCTGATCTCCCCCTTCCTCTAGTGTGTACAAAACTAACTTCGGGTCGTTCCTTAGACTTCTCTTTTTGCACTCTTGGGGCATGTGAAGATCCTACTCTTGTTTAACTACGAGGGTAGTCGCTTTGTGTGAGGGAAAAACCTTTTCACCTTTCCAAGTGTGTATGTATCCTCTATGCCCCTAGGCAACATACATTCTCTCTAGGGTGTTGTCCAAGTATGTGACCTTGCCTCCAATGTCAGGATCCTTGAACTCATATATGATGATCCCGTCTACCTCACTAGGTTTGTTTGGTTTGAACCTCCAAAAGGCTTCCTTAGTCTTATTGTTAGTAAAAAGTTATCTACTTGTATTATTGTCATGAGGGATCCGAACAGTTGTTATGATGTCAAATTTAGCCATCGAATGATCAATTACAGAGGGGTGTTCTGAATTTCTAACTTAGATGATTGATCTCCTTAGATCATCCTCATAAATGTGTGCACCTAAGATGTTGGTTCAGATGTATTCAAAATGAGCCTGGCCCTAGGGTCCTTCTTGGGTTTCTAAGTATGCCAGTCTAGAACTATCTAAGGGTCTTTCCATGCTAAATGACATCTCTGAATCATTGGTTTCTAAGCTCACCATGTAGGGGTAATCACTCAGATATTGAGCCCAAGATTTAGCAATGGTGTTGACACTAGCTTTAGATGATCTCATGCTTTGCGATCAACCTTTCCTATGCGTTTGCCTGACCTAAGGTTCATGAATTTTGTTCACTCACCCTTTTAATTTTTTTGAGGACACATGCGTTGCAAGGTTTTCTCACATGTCAGTCACTTGCCCTTTATAATTTACCTTTGTGTACATCTTGTCTTTAATTTTGCACCATCAAGAGTAACTTCAATTTGTCAGTTTTGTTTCATTCGATCGCTTGTTTATGTTTGTTCACTTAAGGTTATCACAATTATACTTTACTTATCACTCTTGAGTTGAGTTGATTAGGGGTTCTTGAACTTAATCAATTCCTATTGTCACCCTAATTAATAAGTTTCACCTATGCACACTTGTCCTAAGCTAGAATTGACTGAGGGGATTCAATAATTTTCTAACCTTGAGTTACATGCTCTGGACTTTGCTCTCTTGCTCAAGAAGATCACCCAAACCTTGCTTTAATAGTTGCACCTTGCCTAGCCTCTAAGCACACTCTGTTTGCTTAAGTAGACCTGCAAAAATCACAAAATTAGCCCCAAAATTGACCAAAAGTTAATTGTAAACAAAAATTTCCAATCTAGCTATCTATTGCAACAGATGATGTCTATCCTAGATTCTATCTGTCATGATAGATGGTGTCTATTATGATAGAATGGTCTATCATCTATCGTGGAATGCATTTGTCATGATGGATGGCTTGTCTCTCGCAATAGACAGTGTCTATTGTCTGTCATGGATTTTGTTTGTCACGATGGATGGTATCTATCACAAATTCATATTGTCATGATAGACAGTGTCTATCATGATAGACAAAAAAACACTAAATTTTGTGATGCACATAGTTCTTTGTGGAGGCACTAGGGAGGTCTCTATTGTGCTATGAATGTAAATTGAAAATACCAACTCCCTCTGTCTATCACGATAGACAGAGATGGTCGCCTCAAGTCGTGCATAAAGCCTATCATCCCTGATGATTGAGCTGGAGTTGATGATGGAGCTAGGGTTGATGATGGAGTCAAATCTTACAAAAAACACTAAAAAACACACAAAAAACACAAGCTGTCTCTCTCTCTCTATCTATCTCTCTCTCTCACACAAATGCAATGAGGGGTTGAATGGTAGAGGTGTGTATATGCCAAAAATATGATTTTTTTGGTGAAGGTGGAGATGGAAGATGGTGATGACGATGATGATGATGAAAAAAATAAAGAAAATAATAAAAATACCTATTTACCAATGATTCCAACGTTGATATCATATGCCTCTCTGTCATACACTTGTCCTCGAATCACGCTCCTTAGCAAAGATGCCAAATTTATTATCACTTTAGCATAATGGAAGTACCACTGTGATGAAGATTCACCTCATATATGTCAATCCACAAAGATATGAGGATAAAATGACGATCGTGAGCAAGAGGAGTGCACAAGTGAGTGAGTGAGAAACAAAATGACATGCACACACATACACACACACTGTGGAGGTGATCACAATCCAGGTGGATCGGGTCCGATCACGACACATGTAGAGTGTATGAAGCTAGTGAGTGTTGGAAGGTTTATGTGATAAAAAAATATGAAGGTGAAGATGAAATTGGGTATGGAGAGGAGAGATATCATGATTTTATTATTGTAAGGGGAATATATGAATGCAACATAAATGCATGAACATGAATGACGAGGGTAAAAGAAAACCACACATGAATCAATTTGGAAAGGAAAAATGTCCAAAAATATGGAGGTTCTTATACACATTCAAAATTTTATTCATATGCACGTGTTCTTTTGGATGGTATGTATGCATGATGAGAAAAAAAGAAAACCACACACATGAATCAATTTCGAAAGGAAGAATGGTCCAAGAATGAAGCTTCTTATAAACTTTCAAAAAGGAAACATATGCATGGATGTTTGTGGGTGGTATGAATGCATGTGGGTCATGATTTATGAATGAATAGAAACTTATTCTTTCAATCTCAATTGATCATCCTCACTGGTTCAAAGCAAGACTGTGGAGCCTTCTCACACATAGAAAGATATAGAAGGAGACATGTAAAAGACATAAGAGACTAAGAGACAAGAGACAAGAGACAAGAGACAAGAGACAAGAGACATGAATTAAAAGGTATTGTAATGACATACATGTACATGGATGTTGTGATACATCAAGCTAAGAATTCTAATGGTCAAAGGTGGTCCGCACGACCCTCTCACCATGACAGTTCAACCGAATGTCACACATAAGAGGATAGGTTTCACTTCATTGACCCTATATCTTTCTAGGAGCGTTACGTCTAATTAAAGAAGTCTAAGACTCATAAAACCAACTCTAACTCACTCACACGCTCCACTGAGGGTGAGCAAAGAAAGAGAAACCATTGGGTTTATGACCCTATCCTAGATTGGAAGTCTAAATTAAAATTGATTCTAAGAACTATGCTCTTAATAGCCCACCTTGGATCCTCACATGCTCAACTAAGGGTGATCGTCTCAAGGAAACCATGTGCTAGCAAGGGCCCTATCAATGCCTAACAATGATCTTCCACAAATTTGGAGGGGGTTTTTTATAGTTTTTTGAATCGAATTGGGCCCTTCAATCTTGAGAAATCAACTCTCAACCCTAGGATCAACTACTTTTCATTACAACCATTGGTTTTATCAAATGGATGGCTAGGATTGGTTCTTTATATGTTATCTAGGGAAAAAGGGGCAAAAAATAGGTGCCTTCATTCTCCACCATTGGATCTGGGGCTGATGTGGACTATCCAGTCAGTGCTGACATCAATTTGGATAAGATAAGCTGCTATTTTTGGATGAACTTTGCATTATTGATCTTTGACCATCAAAAAGGCTTATCTCATGAAAAAAAATCGTGGATACTCCTTGCTTTAAGTTTTAGTGCTCTCCACCCTTGAATGTGAGCTCATCCTAACTGTACAACATGGTTCAATCATTGTTTGCCATGTGGTAACCCTTCAAGCCTTCAATTTGCTTATTCTAGGAAATTGTGGTGACCTTGAAAACTGGATTTTGTGCTCTTTGACCCTCCAAATATCCTTTGATGAAGATGAAAATTTGTAGGGCTATGTTTTGAAAGGTCTCCTTTAGGAATATGCAGAAAAAACTCCCATCTGAATCTCGCTTATACAAGTTTGACTATATTTGGAAGTTTTCAAGGTGGCATTAAGCTGTCTAGCAAGCTCTGATAGCCTTGAAAATTTGTACAAATATGTAACCATATATGATCTTTATACATGCCAAACCATATGGCTTAAAAAAATTCCTATACAAGATTTTGTAGGGTCTAATTGGAAAAATTATATTTTTTACAAAATGCACATGGCATATCAATGTGCTAGAAAATCCATTTACATGTGAAATTCAAGCTATAGACTGCCTTTGATAGGCTTTACAAGTATATGAGTTTTCATGTGATTTGGTGACATTGAAATTTTTGCCCTACTTTCCAAAATTTAACCAGCTTTGACCGCTAAACTAGATTTGCTTGATTTCTTCCAAACTTTGTTGTGAACTCCCTTTGACATCCTTGACGCATCTCGGACTTCTCAAGGAATTCCGGCTACCTTCACCGAATGTGTTTCTTGTAGGCCTTCATGAGTGACAGAGGAGAGAAAATCTCAACGACATTCACCCCCACTAAACCTGTGATTCCTCCGGAAGTGCCACTCGAGTCTCTCTGAAAAACAAAAAGTTCAAGGTATCAAATTCTTTTATAGGCAACATAAGAAACATGGAAGAAAAAATTGATCATATGCATGAATGAGTAGGCAACTTGGCATGAAGAAAATTTTCATGAAAGAAAGAATTGAAGCAAGCAACATGAATATGCATGAACAAATAGGCAACATATATGCATATGAATAGGCAACATTGACAACATGTAAAAAAAGAAAACAAACAAGCATCAATATGAAGTATAAGTGAATGTATTGAGTAGTTTTAGGCATCAATTCCTCTCATCTTGAAGAAAAATTTGTACCTTTTTCATAAAGCAATCTACCTTAAATACAATTATAAACAAAGATTTAGGATTTTCAAGAGACATCTTTCATCTTTAGCTTATTTTAGATCAACTTCTTTCCTACATAAATATGAATATGCTCTTTCTCTACTTACAAACAAGGAAATCTAACTAAACTCCACTAATGCATAAATCTGCCTATATAGCCCGTCCTTTATTCTTGTATGCCTCCTTAGCTTCCTTTGGCTTGCTCTCTCTTTTTTCTTCCTTTTTTTTTAATGATTCGACGACTTTATGGTTACGTTCAGTTTTTTGGGGTGGAAGAAAGTGTAAACTCCCTAGTAACATGTAGAAGTTTATCTTTTTATTATGATGGGAAAAAATTAAACCCCAATACAATGTACAACCATTTTTGATGATGGAGAACAGTCATTTAAACTCCGATACAAGTGCTGTGAGGTGGACTGAGGATGTAGAAACATGCAGTAGCAGAAGCTAGGACTTCAACAATTATGCTTTTGATACAAGATACATATGCATGTTTATATATGAAATTCATGTTACCAAAATAAACCTCCAAATCTACATGTCCTATCTTTCCATAATCCTAGATTATAACCAATTTCTTAGTAGATAAATTACTACTCAAGATACAATTTTACACAAGTAGAGAAATCATCATTTGCCGTGTTGACTCAAGTGATGTGGATATGCAATGCAATGCATTGATTGAAAAGAAACACGCATGAAGTGAACTTGCAAACAAGCAAGAATGGGACAAAAAGTGGAATGAACTTGAAAAAAACAAGGCAACATGAACTTGATAAAGATTTTTTTTTTTTTTTTTAAATTCATGGATACTCCTATTTATGAATCGGCCTCGTTGTTGTCATATTCTTCAATGTACTCATCTAAAATGTACTCGTCATTATCACGTTTCTTGAATAACTTTATCCTTTTACCTGCAATCAAAGTTTTTAATGAAACACCATTTAATTCACAAAGAGCATACGTACCATTGTCGTTGACTTTTGATAGAACGTATGGCCAAACCACCATTGAGTGAGCTTTTTGCGTGCATCATATTGCGATTCAAATATACTATCACAAATGAGCACCCAATCTCCTACTTCAATCGGCTTAGGATGCAATCGATGAGTTTTGTCAAAATAAAGCTTGTTCTTTATTCTAGATGCTTTTAATTTTTCAATGGCATCATCAAGTCTTAACTTACCTTGTTCTAATTGTTTAATGCGCAAACTAAAAAAATCATCAATAGACATGTTTTTAGACCAAGGCAAATTTGACCATGCAGAAATATGAGATTGAATTGGAAACAATGGTTTTTGACAATACATGAGTTCAGCAGGTATATACCCAATGATACATGTACACGTCATATCTTTCCAAAGTGCAAAACGTAAGAATCTAGGCCATTGTTTAATCTCACCGTTACATGCTTTACTTATGGCTTTTCACAATAGGTGGATGCACTCTCTCTATTTTACCATTGGCCTCTGGATTATATGCAATAGTGAGAGACAAATGAATACCATGATGTTCAAAGAACTCTTTAGCTTCTCTCACATTTAACTCTCCACAATTGGCAACTACTTTCTCTATGTACCGAAAGTGACTTATAACATCTTAAAGCAAGAATTTGCAAACATTGTAAGTGGTCTTAGATCGTAGTGCATGTCCCTCTACATGATTAGTTGAGTCTCTTGCAAGTACAATGTAACGCATTTTGTCAATACCTTTAGGCATAGTTACAAGATCCAGTACACACTTGTAGTGATTACAAGGTGGATAAGTAGGATGCAAATGATCTCTATGTTTGACTGATGAATGATGTTGACAAGTAGAACATATAGAAATATAGTTACTATTGTCAACATACATCTTAGGCCAATAATAGGTACTTTCAATTTTTTCATATGTTCCACAAAATCCTTTATGACCCGCCCATAATGTCTCATGCATTTCCTTCATTACTTGCAATTGAAGTCCTCGTTTTTCTAGGACTCGTTGTGGATTCTTAACCTTATACTTAGCATGTCTCCAAAGATAACCGCTGTAGGAAAAAAATGTAAGATTGTTTCCTAATGTTATGGAATCTATTTGTAGTCCAACTAGGTAATGGTTGTAGTGTACTCAAATACTCTCATATGTCTCTCCATTCATCTTCGTACTCAGAATCATGAAATTGCTCATACCCATATATATGTGGAACATAGTCAACTAAGTTCATATTCTTTATTAGATCACTTTCAAGATCATCATCAAATCTAGCTCTCAATAACATATCAACGATTGAATTTGACTTACTTGAAATATGAACTTACTCACGATTTATGAACTTAATATATGAGATCCATCTAAGCATGGCTATATAAGGAGATGCACAATTGGCTATCATTCCAATGACAAGCAAACAATCATTCTCAACTTTAACATTTGCACCTATGAAATATTATTTGTTTGTTTTCAAAGTTGTTACCATGCCCCATAGTCCTCGTTTGATCTGAGGATACTTTCGTTGTGTTTCATGTAAAATTTTAGCCCCAAACCTAATTGCATGTCTATTCCCTTCACTATCATCTTGACTTATGACCCGACCTATACCAATAGGACTAGTATCAACATTCAATATAATAAGTTTGTTAACAGAATAGTCTACACGCTTAAGGATGTGAGCTTCAAGCAACAATTTCTTCAATTTATGCATAGCTTGTGTGTGTTTGTCAGACCAAGTAAATTTTTGTCTCTTCCTCAACAATTCATAGAGACAATCAACAACATGAGCAAAGTGTGGGATCAAAATAACATAAAAGATGCAAGCTCCAAGAAATCTTCCTACCTCACTCATGTTATTACATGTTTTATAAATCTTGCTAATGGCATCAACTTTTTGTGGATATGGCTTTCTACCATAATGGCCACATAAATGTCCAACAATAAGAACCTCGTTGACACCACAAATAGATTTTTCTATGGAAAAGGTGAGACCTACCTCTTTAAATCATTGAAATATTTGTTCACAATCAGAGATATGATCAAGAACAAATTTATGACATCTAGATGAATCTAAAGTAATGTCCTTTACACGTTCATCACTCCCTTTAATTGGAATATCATCAATGAATGGTATGGTTATATGAGGGATAAAATCATGTAAGACCATATTCATAGCACTCATCATATGAGCCACATAACTAGTCGCCCCTTGATGTAAAGTAAACATTCGCACTAAGCCTAAAGGAGTTTTCATTGTGGTTATGTCATGACTATCAGTTGCTAATTGGAATTGGTCATACCAAGAATATAAATCACCCATTGAATAGATAGAATGCCCTAAAAATGATTCAGCAAACTCATCGACAATGGGTCATGTTCCTACATTCCTTGTGGTGACTTTATTGAAGGGTTGGAGATCTTGAATAAAACATAGTTTCCCATTCTTTTTAGGCACAATGAACCATCTATTCAAGTAAGGTGCAAACGATGGCTCTAAAATTCTCATGTTTATCTTCTCCTTAAGTAGTTTCATTAGCTTCGGTAAGTGAGCCTTTGGAACTGGTATAGGGCAAATATTCCATGGAATCTGTGGAATAGTAAAGATAATCATGGGTGCAACTAGCTTTGGATATGCACATCCAATCTCATGAGGATACATAGTAAAGGCTTTTCCATGGCTACGTATGACTCTCTCAAATTTATCTCTTTGTGCTAACAAAAGGAGCTCATCATCTCTACCAATTTTCACCTATTTGATTGTCTCATCCGTGAATGTATGTCCAATATTTTTCTTATCCCGAAGAATTGAATCGTTTTGCACATCAATAATTTTTTTGTTACTTCCTTGGGGTAATGGTTGAGCTATGGGTTTGATTTTCTTGTCTATAGTTTTGTACTTTGTTTCAACTAAGGCATCATGTTTTTGGTTAAATTTTGAGCACTTGTCAACATTGAGAGCATACTCTTCGATTTGAGCATACTCATCAAGGTAAGAAAGAAGAATAATACAGGAATTAGAATTCTATTGAAGACATAACTCTAACTCCTCGACGATAGAGAAACAAGGAGATGTCTCAATCACATGCTCAATGTGTTCATCATGCTCCATGATTTTGTTGGTTTTATAATTTGTTTTGTTTTTTTTTTAATAATTGACTCTTATGAAGAAACTCTCATCTAGAATGTGGAAAACAAAGTGCTAAACTATTGTACAAGTTGGTTGGTTGTGAGATGTCAAACCAATGTCCACTGTTGTCTCGCTCAACACTGGATTCTATCCGAAATTTTGATCATATGTAGCTCCAAACATGAATCGAGGTGAACAATCACTACAAACATGTTCATGAGCTTGAGTAACAATATGTTTCTTTCTAATTGACAATCGATTCCTATGATGATTCACTCCTACCATCATGACTTGAAGTGATTGCATTCCATACTTACACTTAATTCTAGCATAGATAGACCCATCATCCATGGCTTTAGTTTCCATACGACTCTCACAAATAAAGGGCTGACCTAAGAGAACTTCATAGGAGCAATTATCTTGAATATAAAAGTGAAATTCTTTTGTGATTCCTCCTATGGATATGGGCACACTAGCACAAGCTCCATACAGGGTACCTACATCATTATCTACAGTTCTCATATGCCGTTCACAATCTTTATCTATGGGCCATCGAAATTTATCATAGAATTCTCTTGAAATCACATTGGTGTCAGAGTTGGAATCTAATAATGCATTTACAGTGATAGTGTTCGTATCATTTCCTATTTTAACATGCATCTCTGATGTACCTTTAGACCCAAATTTTCTTTTAAAGTGACTTTTAGGATTGTTTTCATGATTTTCATGGTTAGGTTGAATAAGTCCTAAGAAATGTTTATTAACATTTACTTCATCATCATCAAGGTCCTCTTCATCAGATTCATCAAAGTCTAAGGCTTCATTCATAGCTTGATCTTGATCTAGATCATCTTGCATGTCAGTATCTAGATTAAACAAAAACCTCTTCCTTTTGATTAAGTTGATAAAGTTATCTTTAAAAACATGCTTTGCAATAGAGAAAATTTGTTCTAAAGACATGGTCACGACTCTTAAGCAAAATTTCATCTAAAATCTCCATAAGATCTATTTTTCTCTCAATTTCTAAAATCAAGATGGCTTTAGGTTTTCTCTTTGGTTTCTTTTGTTTTTGCTTATGATCTTGTTTTTGTTCATGTTCTTGTGTTTGGTCTTGAGTTTGTTTTGATTGTTCTTGTTTGTCTAAAGACTTTGGTTCCATTTTTCTTTGCTTTGTCTTCTTACCTTTTTGTTTCTCCTCTTGTTTTTGTTCATTGGGTTGTGATTCTTGTTTTTCATCTTTGGGTTGTGATGTTTCCCCTTGCTCTATGATGTTTTCTATTCCCTTTGAGGTTTGTTTTTGAATCACTCTTCTTTCAGTAGACTCAGTTTCATTTCCTTTTAGTTTTTCTTCTACATTGGATATGTGGGAAATAAGATATTGATCTTCTATCGGTGAGTCCCAACCCGTTATTCTCCTAATCTCAAGCCTTTATGGAAAATTCAAGTTCCATTGTGGGTTTACTTGATTCTACTTCTTGTTCATCAAGAGCTTCCCCTCTAGTTCCTACATCCGTTATGGTTATGTTTTCATAGTGCTTTTTCATTTCTCCCTTACCATAATTTCCTTGCAAAGGTAGCCTAGATCGATAGTCACAGATTTTCTTGTCTATGTATATTACTAGTCGTTGCTCTTTAGCAGCCTTCAATAGTTCACAATCTCTCAAAAAGTGCTCTAACGAATCACACCAAAGACACCTACGAGGACCACACACAAAACCATTTAGATTTCAACTGTTTTTCATTACAACCATTGGATTTATCAAATGGATGGCTAGGATTGGTTCTTTATATGATATCTACGGCAAAAGGGGGGGAAAATAGGATCTAGGGCTGATCTGGACCGTTGGATCACTGCTAACATCAATTTGGATAAGATAAGTTGTTATCTTTGGACGAACTTTGCATTATTGATCTTTGACCATCAAAAAAGACTTATTTGATGAAAAAAAACTCGTGGATCATCCTTGCTTTAAGCTTTAGTGCATCTCCACCCTTGAATGTGAGCTCATCTTGACCGTACAACATGGTTCATTCATTGTTTGCCATGTGGTAGCTCTTCAAGCCTTCAATTTGCTTATTCTAGGAAACTGCAGTGACCTTGAAAATTGGATTTTTTGCTCTTTGTATCCTTTGATGAAGATGAAAATTTGTAGGGCTATGTTTTGAAAGGTTTCCTTTAGGAATATGCAAAAAAAAATCCCATCTAAATCTCCCTTATACAAGATTGACTACATTTGGAAGTTTGCAAGGTGGCATCAAAGTGTCTAGCAAGCTCTGATAGCCTTGAAAAATTGTACAAATATGTAGCCATATATGATCCTTATACGTGCTAAACCATATGGCTAACAAAAATTCCTATACAAGATTTTGTAGGGTCTAAGTGGAAAAAATATATTTTTTACAAAATGACATGGCATATCAATGTGCTAGAAAATCCATTTACATGTGAAATTCAGGCTATAGACTGCCTTTGATAGGCTTTACAAGTATATGAATTTTCATGTGATTTGGTGACATTGAAATTTTTGCCCTTATTTCCAAAATTTGACCTTTGCATGGATTTGCTTGATTTCTTCCAAACTTTGCATGTGAACTTCCTTTGACATCATCGATGCATCTTGGATTTCTCAAGGAATTCTGGCTACCTTCGTTGAATGTGTTTCCTGTAGGCCTTCATGAGTGTGAGAGGAGAGAAAATCTCGACGACAACACACACTCACGGTGGAACAAAGAGTGGAACATTGGAATCTTCTATTCATAAGCTCAAGAAACTTCTTACAATGCACACAAATCAAACTAGATAACCTAAAAAATGAGCTCTCTAGTTCTATTTATAGTCTTTTTACTAGTTTTGGCCGATTTTAGATCGTGTCCAGACTAGTTAATTAATATGTTCCCAAGCTATTTCGAAGGCTCAAACGATCTCCAAAAATTATTAAAATTGAAAGGGTAGTTCTACTTGGAGTTCAAGACCAAGGACTCCTCACATTGGAAAAAATGGAGTTAAAAATAGAAAAAGGATTATTTAAAAATGCTTTTACCGATAAAGATCACTATTTTTTGAATATGTGATTTTGGAAAATTTTGAAAACAGCTTAGGACTGATCATGAGCCCCAAGAAACGCTTGATCCAAATAATCTTGGTCAAATGATTCCTCCTAATGTTGATCTTCTACATGCTTGGAAAGTGCAAATGCACTTTGTGCTCTAGTTACAAGTATTACTAATAGTGCTCTGACTCTCATTCATATACTACCAAGGCTTGTGAAGCATGGAACATATTGAGAAATCAATATGAAACTCGTAATCAGATACGGATTCAGAAATTGGAGAATTTGATAGCAATAGAAAGGTTTGTTGATGGAGAAATTGCAGATGTGTCTATCACTCGCATAAAGAATTTATAAGATCGACTGGCGGGAGAAGGTGTACAAAAGTCAAGCGAGGGCTAGCTTGGCATTGTCTTTGAATCTATCCACCAAAGTTTTATGGTTTCCTAGTTGATCTTTATACTCAAATCAAACCTCGACCGATAACTTTTGAAGAATTAAGTGCCTTACTCATGGAGGAGGAGCTGCAATGCAAGGCAATGAGTGGTGGCAACAAACAAGATGTTGCATTCACAACAAATGCCAAAGGAGGAAAAGCAGACTCTTCAAAAGATGGAGAACAAAATGAGTTCAAGGGAGAGTGTTTCCACTACAAGAAGAAAGGCCATAGAATTCAAGATTGTGACATCAAGAAGGTAGAAGAGAAGAATGGCTCTTCAGAAGGTGGCAAGGGCAAATGAATCTGCCAACACTACAAAAATAGAGCTTCAATTATTTGTCATGATAGAGGAGGTATGCTCCTCCGCTCCAGATTCAGGAACATATGACTCATGGGTGTTGGACAAGGGTGCCTTTCATTGTGTGACATGTAGAAAACGATCTTTATTGCTCCTTACAACCTCGAAAGGAACTGTCATAGTAAAGGTAGGCAATAATGCAAGATGTCTTGCAGAGGGTGAAGGTACAACTTCTATCATTAATTCTAATGGGGATATGAGAAAGCTTTCTAATGTGTTGTATGTTCCACAAATCAAACAAAATCTACTTTCAATAGCTTTTATAACTGATCAAGTTCATGAAGTATCTTTAAGTAAAACAACTAAGATTATGGATAGTAACAGTAATGTTGTTGGGACTGGCATAAGGAGGAACAACATGTATGAGTTGTTTGTGCTTACAACAACTATAAGTGTGGGCACAAGTAAGATATGGCATGAGATTCCTCCATATTAGATACTAGGGGTATTGTTGCATGCCTACCATCAATTGGAGAGATGAAGTAACCATAAGAAGCTTGCATGATGGGCAAACAAAAAAGGAAGGCATTTCTATAAGAAAGTAAGAATGGAGCAAGCTATCTTCTAGTGTTGCTGCATGTTGACTTGTGCAAAAAAATGCCTACATAGGCCTTGGGAGGATGTTCCAAATTCATGTTACTCATCGATAACTATAGCAGGAAGATGCGGCTGTGCTTCCTTCGTGCTAAGGCTCAAGCTTTTGGTAAGTTTAAAGAATGGCTTCAACTTGTTGAAACTGAAACAAGGAAGAAGATGAAGAAATTCATGACATAAGGTAGTGGTGAGTTTACATTAACAAAGTTTGAAGATTTCTACAAGAGTAAAGGATTCAAGCATCAAATCACAGTGGCACATAGCCCTCAATAAGACGCTATTGCAGAATGTCAGAATCAAACCATCAGGGAGATGGCAAGGTGCATGTTAAAGGGAAAGGGTTTGCCAAATCAATTTTGGGCAGAGAATATTAACACTGCTCTCTACATCTAGAATCAAATTTACACCAAGGCACTTGATGGAAAGAATCCACAAAAGGCCTACACTAGTTAGAAGCCATTTGTTTCCCATTTCAAAGTATTAGGAAGTGAATGTTATGAACATCTTCTAGATATGGATAGAAATAAGCTTCAACCAAAAAGCATCAAATGTATCTTCTTAGGGTACAACAAGGATAAGAAGGCTTATAAGCTTTATGACCCTGAGGCTAAGAAGATCAACATGAGCCATGATGTGGTGTTTAAGGAGGAGAAGTCACATGTAGTGGAGGAGGAAAAGAGAGCTCTCACTTTATCATTAGGAAAAGGGGCAATCCACTATGAACCTGGCACAAGAGCTATCTCTTCTACACAAGAGAAGGAAGCATCATCTTCACATGATGATTTTGAAATTCACCAACTTGTCATCACCCAAGTAGAAAATCCATTGCCACATAGATTGAGGCAGCTTTGTGATTCTGGAAACTCCATCCCATAGTCACTAGAACATGTTGCAGATGGACCAAGGTGATCACCAAGAATAGAGGACCAAAGAAGGGCAAGCACCCATATTATAAATATAGCATTGATGCCTAAGCTCATTCAAGAACAAGCAAAGGAACCAACCAATGTGGAAGAGGCACTTCACAATTTGAATAAGAGGGTTGCTATGCAAATAAATTAATACTACAATATTATGAAGAAGGAAGCTTGGGAGTTAGTGGATCAACCCCCTAAGTGCAAAAACATTGGCACCAAGTGGGTCTCGAAGCTAAAGTAGAAGGTTGATGGTACGTTGGAAAAGTACAAAGTAAGACTTGTTGCATAGGGCTACTCACAAGTTGAAGGGCTTGTCTTTTGTGAATCATTTGCCCCAACTACAATGATGACTACTATCTGAGTAGTACTGTTTGTGGCTATGCATAAATGATGGTTAGTATATCACATGGCTAGAGAGTACACATGTGGAAGCAAAATGAAAAATAAAGTACTCTCACAAAACAAAGAATGTGTGAGACACAAAATGAGTAGACCATGAAATGGGTAAACTCATGTGGATTAGAAATGAGCTTGCCAAGAGCATGGAGTAGGCTCCTCAAGCTTCTAACCAAGTACAAATGAGGGGAGAGGCCCTCCTTATATAGATTTGGGAGGGGCTCTCAAAAGTACATCATATGTGGGATAAGTCTCCTGAAAGGAGAATGAATACAACTGGTAGAAGCACATGGCAAGGTACCCAAATACAAAGGAAATACAATATAAAATGGAAATAGGCTAGAAATGGAGTGCCTCTTGGATACAAAATGGAGATGCACTCATGCGGATACAAATGTAGATGAAGTAGGAGCAATCATGTCGTCAACACCCCCTCTGTAGCTCCATTTTGGAGCGGTTGAATGTTGCAGAGGTCCACCAAGCGCTGAAGCGGAACCGGAGGTAGAGCCTTCATGAACATGTCCGCTAGGTTCTCCTGCGAGGTACACTACTCCAGAGTAATCTCCTGAGATATGAGCTTCTCGCGGATGAAGTGGTACTGGATCTCGATGTGCTTCATCCAAGCATGGAACACTGGATTCTTGGCGATTGCCAAGGCTGACTGGCTGTCCGTGCGAAGACATGTCGGAGTATCCTGCAAAACACCAATGTCAGATAATAAACGTCGAAGCCAGATGGCCTCACATGCTGTAAAGCTGGCTGCTTGATACTCGACCTCGGTAGAGGATAGAGCAATTGTAGACTGCTTCTTACTTGCCCAAGAGATAGGTCCTGAGCCAAGCAAGAATATATACCCAGAAGTAGACAGTCGAGAATCAGGATTAACAGCCCAATCAGAATTTGAATATCCGACAAGTTCGATGCCCCCTCTATACCAAAGACCATGATGTCGGGTGAGGGCAAGGTAGCGAAGTAGTCTCTGAGCAGCATCCCAATGAGTCTGACGAGGCTGATATGCAAACTGACTGAGTATACCAACTGCATAAGCAATATCTGCTCTAGTGTTGGCAAGATAGAGTAATGAGCCAACAAGCTGTCGATAGGTATGCACATCCACAAGTGATGATGAGTCCTCTAGTGTAAGCTTGATGTTTGGATCAAGTAGTGTAGAAAGTGAGTGACACTGGTCCATGTTATATCTGAAAAGTAGATCAGAGCAGTACTTCTTCTGTGATAGGAATATACCTTCTTTTGTTTGCCAAACTTCCATACCCAAGAAGTAGTGTAGTAATCCAAGATCCATCATAGAGTACTCAAGATGAAGCTGTGTGATGATAAACTGGATGCGTTCTTCGTCTGAGCCTGTCAAGTTCAAGTCATCTACATAGAGAATGATGATGGCTACTAAAGACTCCTTTTGATAAATATAGAGATTAGCATCAGCATTGCTTTTGTGAAATCCCTTGTCTTCAAAGAACTTGTGAATCTTTTCATACTAGGCCCTGGGAGCTTGCTTGAGTCCGTAAAGTGCCTTGTGAAGCTTGTAGACTTGATCTTATTTGCCTTTGATCTTGAAGCCTTCAGGTTGTTCAACATATACTTCTTCTTGAAGATCTCCATTGAGGAATGCACTTTTGACGTCCAGCTGATAAATGGGCCACTTAAAGTGAGCACTTAGTGCTAAGATGATTCTTATGGTTGTGAATCTTGCAGTAGGAGCAAAGGTTTCTTCATAGTCAATGCCATGTTGTTGCTTGTATCCCTTAGCTACCAACCTTGCTTTGTACTTGTTTAATGTGCCATCTGACTGGTACTTAACTTTATAAAGCCACTTAACTCCTATGAATTTATGATTTGTGGGCTTAGGTACAAGAGTCCAAGTTTTGTTCTTCTCGATTGCATCCATTTCTACTTGCATAGCTTCTTCCTACTTAGGTTGTCCTTGAGCTTCTTTGTAATTAGATGGTTCCGGGATTTGTTGAATCTAATGCATTAAGGCGTAATTGACATAATGATTTTGTTCTCGCTGTCTCTTGTCAATAAGTCTTTGAGATCTTCTTGGATGACTTGAAGTACTTGCTTCTGAGTTGGAGTTTGGAAATACTGATTCCCCCTCTGAAGTGTAGATAGGTGGACTAAGACTTGTACTTGAATCTTTTCTTGAGTATGAGGAAGCTTCTTTGAAGATCACATCCTTCGAAATGGTGATGGAGTGGTTTTCCATATCATATAGGCGGTATGCCTTTGATTGATCACTGTACCCTATGAATATGTGTTTCTTGGACTTGGATTGTAAATTGTTTCTATCTTCTTTTGGTACATGGACAAAATCTTCACTACCAAAGACTCAAAAGTAATTCACATTTGGTTTTCTTCCATAGTAGGCTTTGAAGGGTGTTTTGTTGTGTAATGCACTTGTAAATCCTCGATTAAGAATGTGAACGGCAGTATGTACAACTTCTGCCCAGAACTTGTAAGGTAGATCCTTGTGATGAAGCATTGTTCATGCCATTTCCATCACAGTGCGTATCTTCCTTTCAGCTACTCCATTCTGGGATGGAGTATGAGGCTGAGTGACTTGTTTTTTGATCCCTTTCTGGTTGAGAAAGTTATCAAAGTCATGATTGATAAACTCACCACCTCAATCTGATCTGATTGTTCTAACTTTAGTCGAAGCTTCATTCTCAACTTCCTTGATCCAAGTTTGAAACTTAGAGAATGTGTTTGCCTTTGACTTCAAAAAGTACACCCAAATATAGCGAGAGTGGTCATCTAATAGAAGATAAAAGTAGAGGGATCCACTCAAGGATGGGGTATTCATAGGTCCACATAAGTCCATGTGGATAAGGGCTAGTGGGTTCCTCGCTCGTGTTGAAGCTTCCTTGGGAATGGGGGCCCTGTGTTGCTTGCCTTGGGTGCAAGCTTGGCAGACATCAGTAAGTTGCCCTATCTTTGGCAATCCCTTCACAAGTTGGGAAGAGATTTTTGATAAGTAAGAAGTGTGGCCAAATCTTTGGTGCCACAAACTTGAGGTTGATTCTTTGGATACAAAGCAAGATAGTTTGTAGAGGCCCTTTTCTTCAATACCTTGAGCAATGACATCCTTTGT
This sequence comes from Ceratopteris richardii, assembly GCA_020310875.1. Classification (NCBI taxonomy): domain Eukaryota; kingdom Viridiplantae; phylum Streptophyta; class Polypodiopsida; order Polypodiales; family Pteridaceae; genus Ceratopteris; species Ceratopteris richardii. Next base: position 132,542,921 of record CM035439.1, on the reverse strand, counting down.
ATGGGGATCAACTACCTTTACTGAGGTGTTATCAAACCATACTTGTTTGTCCTGATCTGTAATGGCCTTGATGGAAAGGAGATTCATACATAAGTTTGGAACAAAAAGAACATTGGATAAAGACTTGCATTGCCCCTGATGGTTGGAAATTTGAATGTTCCCTTGTCCTTCGATGGGTAAACTTTTGTTGTTGCCAAGATAGACTTCTCCCGTGTGCTCTTCGAGTTCTTGAAAGGAGTCTTTGTCTTTGCACATATGGGAGGTAGCTCCGCTATCAAAGATCCACTCATGCGGGGAGCTAGAAGTAACTAGGGCATTGGCTTCTGTGGAGATGAAGAGTTCCTCACTTGAACGGTGGGATCTATGTTGGGATCCTTTGGATGCTTGCCTAGACGTAGAAGCCTTCGATGATTGTTTCTTTTTATAGCAAAACTTTTCTAAGTGTCTTGATTTTCCACAAAAATTATAGGTGAACTTCTTCGATGAATTATGCAATCCTTGCTTAGATCCATTGTTAGCATGATGACTTGTGGTTTTGCCCTTATTGAATGGGCCTTTGGCCTTCATGGAAGACTCTTGTGCAGAAGTCGGATTGGCTCGTGAGTCGTGAAGGAGCAATAGTTGACGAACCTCTTCCCAAGGTAAGACTTGGCCGCGATTATACAAAGTTGTGGCAAATGTCTCGTATGACTTAGGTAACTTGTTAAGAAGCCTAATGTCCATGTCTTCACTAGAGATCTGCCTACCACATAGTGCTAATTTACACTGGTAGTCCTCAAATTGGGCTATGACCTTGGTAATTGTGTCGTGTGGTCGAATGGTCAAATTATGAAACTCGGCCTCTAATGCATATATTTTCGAAGGGGTTTTGTCTTCATACAAAGTGGCTAACATATCCCAAGCGTCCTTGGACGTCTTACAGGTCGTGATATGTCCTTTTGTCAGTTCGTCGTAGGCAAGTAATAGCTGACCTAAAGCTCTTTTGTCCTTGACATTCCAGACATGCCAATTGTCTAAGTTGGTATCCCTATTGGGCTCGGGGTCTGACCCGTCTACTACCTCATGAAGGAGATTCGTGTAGAGATATGCGCGCATGACATCTTTCCATAGATTGTAATTTTGTCCATTGAGGCGTTCATCCTTAGGCATAAAAATAGGGGTGAAAGAGGGTAAGAAGTTAGCCATAGATGATGAGCTACCTTCACTTTTGGTCATTACAAAGCTTTGAGGATAAAGTGTTTAGAAACACTATCAAAGACACTTGCCGAAAATACCACTTCGAAATAATTGCAAAGCTTGAAATGAACAACTGGACACCACACTTAAAATTCGTGGGGAAGGGGGGGCTTAGAGTAGCCCTGCACTTGTACAATACCAAGATAAGTCGACGCAAGAGAAGGGGGCTTAGATTAGCCCGTTGTACACCAATGGAGCCTTAGAGTAGACTTGGGTACGCAAGAAACTATGTGGGTGGGATTAGACTAGCCTCCAACCCACACCTACACACATAAACGATTCTTCTTCTTATATTCTTGATGTACAAGAGTGGCACTTAGTGCCAAATGTGAGTGTGTCAAATGTTGGGGGTATGGTCTTCTTCAAAAAAGACTTTTGAGGGATACATATTGTCCCTTAGAGGAATACCAAATTGAGTGCCCAAGATTATGTGTGGGAACCTCTAGAAATTACAAGGAAAGATCCCTTTATAAATTACAATAAAATTGGCCAAAAGAAAAGTGGAGGGTAGGGGATCCTTAGACGTTAAAATGACTCTTCATTATGGAACATTCGTTTTTCAAAAGTGAAAAATGATTGGTCCTAAGTGCTAAGGTCCTTCATAGAATAATGAAGATAGCATGAATATGATTTCGAAGATGAAATGTTCCCTATACCACGTACTAAAACTATATAGCTTTGTTCACATCACGAGTTATCTCATCAAAACAAGCCAATTCGTTGCCTCTTGATCAATTTAGACTTTTTTCTCTCTCACATGAATGTGTTTGCATCAGATGAACGGCGCACATGAGAGATCATCTAAGCAAACTCTACCAATAATAGAGAACTGAGGTGTTGTATCACGTGAATGTAAGAGAGAATATCCACGTTATGCAAACCAAGTCGTACTCAAAATAGAAAATAGGGAGTTAACTAACTAAAAAAATTGGGCACTGACAGCGTTGCTTCTCTGTTTGCCTGTCAGAGAAATAAGTGGAGTTCAAGGTGCATGTATATACTGAATATGCACCGAAAGGGGGTTTGCCTTGCCAGCTATCACGTGAACTAGCAGCCAATGCTGGCACTGACAATGGTCTCTGTGCTGACAGCTGCTACACCTATGGAGGTCAACACAGAATTATCTATTGAAGATCTATTGAAGAATTATCTCCTATGTTATTGGAGTAGTGAGAAAGTTCTCTAATAAACCTTTCCAAAGTCATTGGAAGGAAAGCACAGAGATACTCAAGTATGTGAAAGGAACCATTTATTATGGTATTCTCTATGAAGAAGGGTCTTCTTGGTTGACTATTGTGATGCAAATTGGGAAGGAGATATTGATACCATGGAGATAGTGCCATATTGTATATTTTGATTACTATTTTGTATCTTGTGACTACATTTATCTATATCGAATCCCTTTGCAAAAGCTATATAAGCATGGCCCATGTGTAGCTTTATGTAGCATTGCACACTAGTAAGCCCTTCATCTAGAGTTTGTCTAGATCACCATCTAAGCTCCAGATTGGGAGTGCATGAGTGGACAAAACCATCTTTGTAGCTGTGTTACTCTTGACAACTTGATAATTCGAGTTCTCTATCTCTTAGTTTGCATCTCTCTTTATTTCTGGTTTGCTTTCCATATTGACAATGGTCACAAAATGAAAAATAAGAGAAAGATAACACAGGTAAGTAGCCAGAACGAGAAATATTTTCCATTCCACTACAAGAGATATATGGCCCAAACGACCATGCCAAATACAAGCCATAGGCTGTTTAGTAACAGCTAACAAGTGTTCTTTCTGTGATACAAATAAAGGATAAAGTGAGCCAACTTTGCTTCCTTTTGCAATAACCATATTTCCCTTTGATATACGAAAGGACTGAGCATAGAAGACCACCTTGTAACCAAGGTCATCAAGTTGATCAACTGACATCAAACTGCGTGATAACTGAGGTACATGGCGTACATTATGCATAGTAAATTTTGAACCATCAATGAACTGCACAACCACATCTCCAATCCCCACAACATCACACTGGTAAGAGTCACCAAGTCTCACGGTACCAAGAGACTTTGCTGCATAATTAGAGAACCATTCTCTATGTGGTGTCACATGGAAAGAAGCACCAGAATCTAGTAGCCAGGTGTGGGAAAGAGAATCAGGCATAAGTGCCTTAGATGGCACAGTTCTATCAAGTGTCAACACATCAGCATCATCAAAAATAACATTAATTTCTTCAATCTTCACAGTCGAAGTAGATGGTGCAGGTAACTATTTAACATGCCCATCAACATTCTTTCCTTTACCTTTAACATTCTTTAATGCATAACAGTCTTTCTTCATGTGTCCTTTCTTATGACAATAATGGCATTCGATATCCCTCTTCCTTGATTTACTTCTACTCTTATTCCGTTGACCATTCTTTTCCTTGTTCTTGCTCCTGCCACATTGTTGATTCTTTCCTTGGTAAGAATCACGAACATTATATGCATCTCCACTCTAAGTGCCAACCATAGATTTTCTACGAATCTCCTCACTCAAAAGTGCTCCACATATGTCATCATAGACGAGTTTACCACCAGGTGCACTGTTGCTAATAGCTGTGCAAAACATATCCCATGATGATGGCAGGGTGCATAACAACAATACTACTTTCATTTCATTATCCATATCCATTTTCTGAGCCTGTAACTGGGAGAATATAGCATCAAACTCATTTAGATGAGCAGCAACACTATCTGTGTCCTTCATACAAAGGTCATATAATTTTCTCATCAAATACACTTTATTTGATACCGTCTCTTTTTCATATGTATTGCATAACTTCTTCCGAAGATCCTCTGCACTTTCGCAGTCTAATACTGTAAAGTAAACATTATCTGCCAGGTGCAAGCGAATGGTAGACCTGTCCATTTCATCTAACTCATCCCAATCATCTTCATCCATGTCTGCAGGCTTCTTTGAAATCCCATTTACTAGCTTCCATTGCCTCCTTTGAATCAGCACATCTTTAATTTGATTCTTCCATAGAGCAAAGTTTGTGCCATCAAATTTTCGAATCTCAAAATGGTCTTTGCCCTGCAAGTTATAGCTCCTCCTCGGAACACTAGCACTAGACCCTGATCCACCGGATGTGCGTGAGACCTCTGATGCCATGATCGTAGAGAACTGAATAGAATGATAATGGAGCTAGAAGAGTCCAAACACCAACAAATAAGTGTATCAAGGAGTAAATCGACCACTGTATAGTTGACTAAACTAGAAATCTGGAAAAATTTTGCCAGAGTATCCTCTACAAAATTAGCATATGACCAGTGTCAAAGTATCATAAAACTGCAAGTACTGACATGTCTACCTGCATAGTGAATCACTGACTCCACTGCATATAATCAATTACCCAATAGAAGCCAATTAGGCTTATCGAGCACCTATGAACAACTATCATACATCTCCTATGGCGAGGCTAGGTAAGTCTTCCACCTGCATCACGGAAGAGACCTCGACATCTGGGTGTCTCCCAGTTAAGAAAACCTCACCATGACCCTCTTTATCAAACGTAAAAGGCTTTATGCAAAGAATGTAACCGCTATATCAATGACCACATGGACGTACATAAGTGATATCCACATAAGCGTACATGGTGTGTATGTGCTCAATATATGTAGTAAAATGACACTAAAAGGCTGAATACATAGCCCAAAAACTAGCCAATAACACCTACAAGTGTCTGTCAACTCTGATGTTTTAGGCTTTAAAAACCTGCATAAATTTGCAGCGACTGCTCCCACCAAAACTGAAAACCCCTCGAGAAACCTATAGTTTTACGAGTGTGGCTGAAAATAAAGCCCCAAAGGTTGATATTTATTCTCTGAGAAGTACAAGGAACACTCTTCTTGATGTTCTTGGACCTGTGTGAAGAGAACTATGTGCGAAAGTACTCCGAAATGGCTCCAAAAACACCCCAAAATTGCTTCAGAAATAGGCTTTGAAAGCAAAAATGAAGCTTTGCTAGACCAAAACTTGTTCAAGGTAATGTCAACCTTAGTCTTTCCCCTTCTTCAAACACCACAAGAGTGTAGCTTAGTGGCAATTGATTTTCACGGTTAAGCGAGCTCTGGGGGGAACAGTACTGGGATGGGTGACCTCCCGAGAAGTACCGGGAACCTCTATATTCCTTGATCATTGAGGTCCTCCCTCGCGCGCAGCCAACGGCACCAACGGTGACTTCGATGACTTGGATGACAAGGTATGCCAAGGTCTATGCCTTGGTCGCCACCTTAGTCATAAGCCTTGGGCGGGGGGGGGGGGGGGGTGCTTGCTTCGCTCGCACAAAGGGAACAAAGCTTTTTCCTCGAACTGCTCTGATACCAGTGAAGTGTTTCGATGGCGATGCACCACAATGCGCTCTTCTTCTTGAGATCTCCACGACGATATGCTCTGAGTAGAAAACTGAGCTCCTGAGGCCGCACACAGTACTCCGCACAGAGGCTGTAGAATACGTAGAAAACACAGTACACAGGAAGCACGAAGACAGAATTCTTAGGTCTCACAAATGCGGTCGAACTTACAGTCTGTGACTGACCAGGCCACTATATGTTTTATTAAAGAACATATACAAAGAAGTGTCCGGTGGCCATTTGGCCTTTCACATGGACACTAACGGTAATAGTTCAGATAGTGTCGTGCATGTTGTTTCCACCATATAGACTGGGATGGTAGGTGCTGTGCTTGTGATATTTGTGAATAGTGATGATGTGACAAATCAATGAGGATCCCAAGAGGATGGCACTTGAGGGTGGTTGAAGGATTCCAAGAAGGAAACCCAAAATTGTGGCAAGGTGGCAACAAGCTCTTGAGGTCAAGGGATGAGAGTAGGGATGCATTGTAAAAGGAACATAGGCATGAGGGTATGCCAAGAAGCCTAGACTACCTTTGATCAGAGATGGGTTTCCCACTACTATGTGTTTGAATGGGTGACATAAGACCCCTTCAAGTGGGTCAGATGAGGTAGTGTATAGCGGGTTGGTGATGGAAGAAAATAGTGTTGCTTGGGAGACATGTGCTATGAAAGGGGGTGGTGAGTTGGGAGGGGTGTGAAAGATGGGTTTGTTGTTTGGGAGGTTATTATGGTTGTGGTGGTAATGTGTACTTCGTGGGTTTTGGGTGGGGATTGAGGGTGTTGAGGCAAGATGGGTGAGGTCTGCACGAAGGTTTCTATAGTTAGGTCGATGGTGGTAGTTGATGTTGCTTCATGAGTGGTTGTCGCTTATTCCTGTGAGACAGGGTATCCAAATGTTTTTACGTGGCCTTGGCCTAGAATCCATGCACCTTTGTTCATATCAAGGTTGTGGCATTTGTAACATGGTATATATATAGCTTCAACTACTCCACAAGATTTTTTCATGAGGTGGAGGGTTTCTATGAAATGAGGAACTACTCCCTCTTCTCCTAGTATCTGATCGATGAGTACTTGTCCAGTCTGGAATAAGAGCTGGCCTTGCTCTTGTATGTTGGTAATAGTATCATATAATTTCTACAACTATGTTGTATCTGCTTGGGATCCTTCATATTCTTGTTCATCTTGTTCTTCCTCATCATCCTCCTCATTTTGCTCTTTGTCCTATTGTTGCTCCTAGTGTCCCTCTTCCTTCTGTTGGTGATTGCCTCCTTCTTCCTCTTCTAATTCAAGGCTTACATCTCTCACGATTTGTTTGAATTCCACATTTTCTAATCCTTCCAAACCTAATCCTCTAAGAAATTCCAACTCAGATGGTATGAGTGGGAAGATCAATTGTGGACCATCAATGTTGCACCTTGGCAATATGAGTGTAAATGATTGGAAAATGCATTCTGGTGCAATAGAGATGTCAAGTATCATAGTAGCTTTGGCTCGGGGTTGAGTACAAGGGATTGATCCTCTCATTCTCTTAAAGGGATGTGCAACAAACTTCTTGCTCTAAAATTGTTGTACGCGGCTCCATGAAAGGGCCCTCTGAATTGGTATGTCATATGCCAAGCACCTATAGATTATTCGTGTAAGTGCGAAACATCCATGTATTAAGGCCTTGCATGACCATCACTTATAAGCTGCATGAATTTGATCTATGATCCAATGGGGAAGGTTAATAGTAAAATTTTGAGTATCTGCAAAGTATAAATTGGACCATACTTTCTTATGAGACATAGTGAACCGATCCTATCCAAGGAAGGCAAAGTGTTTCATGCACATGCAGAGGTGGATGACATTAGGTCATTTCTATCATGTCTTTAACCTTAGTCAAGTTCCTATTCTTCATGTATTCATGGAATAATTTATCCTTTTCCATTGGGATGTGCATAGCATACATGTCTAAAGCTTTTGTCACTAGATTATTGGTCAATCTGAACCTTTTCAACTCATTTTCATGCATTAAGGATGGTATGATAAAAGTTTTGGAAGCTCTAGGATCCTTGTTGGGTTGTAGAGTGTTAATGAGGTAATAACATCTCATGAAATCTAGCTTGGGAAGCTTGGCACTGAAATATTCTCCTAGGCTTGCTTTGCACCATATTGTCTGAAATTCCTCTACCTTCTGTACATGTTCAAACTCTTTGGTGAAAAAGTGATATTTTCCCCATATGTTGTGACTATATTGAATTTCAGCCTCCCATATGTAAGTTCCTTCTCCAAGGCATTCTACCATCTCACTAAACCAATGGGAAGTTTTGTTGACCCGTGTAGTATGGTCAACTAGGCAATCCTGAATTGGAATCATTCAGAGGTTGGTCATAGCCTTGGGTCGCTCTGTGGTTACCTCTATAATGGGCAAGCTCTCAATATCTATTGTTTGTTGACTTGTTCCTTCATGAGAGCTAGTGCCTGCTGTCTTAGGTAAATTGGTGGTGGTGAATGATGCTTTTGAATCTACTAGAAGAATAAAATCACATTAGTATTGCATTTGAGAAGATATGAAACTTTGTTCCCCTTGTAATACCAACATGATATTTGTGATGGTTGGTGAGTTAGTGAAGTGATGTAGTATGAATGCCAGTGTTATCTTAGGAGGTTAGTTAGATGCATACTTGGGATGTGGAATGTACTCAAAATGCATCCATCCTCATGCAAGGGAATTTACACAATAGGGTCAGGTGGTTTATTATAAGTTTTTGACTCTCCAAACTTCCCTTACGGGCTTATGGATTTTGCTTGTGATTACATTTAAGGGTTTTAGAGGTCCTACCTAGATATGATACTTTTTAGGTACCCATTTCCAAGCAACACTAGGTGGGATTTTACTTGATTATGTAGTGAAAATATATGTTTGCAGTGGTTTTGGTGGGGTGGATGTCAATGAGCACTACCTTAGAGCTTATGTGTGACTAGATGAGCATGTAAGCAGGTCTTAGGCATGCAGATTTGTCCATGATTGTGGTCAACCTTCATTGATTGCTTAGGTATCCAATCGGAGATTACTCATTGAGGTTGACATCTTGAGTATTTGACCCTTGGCCTCTTTGATTTCATTACACATTTTGCATGTACTCTTGGTCCTCATAAGGGAGAAGGTGGCTGCCCATGCTTGCATCTCCAGATCTGCTTCACACCATGAATCACCATGCTTCAAACTGGCTTCTGATTCTAGGATTCCATTGTCTATTCCAATTGCTTCTTAGGTTTCTTTGCTTGCTTCATATTGACAATATTTGGAAAAGAAGGGACTTCCCTTATTCCTCCAACTATGTCTTTGATTGTTGCATCTTTTTGCATCATAGAGCTTTGGACAAGAACATCATTTTTATCTTCATGATTAACTCTAGAAGGACCAAGAATTGGCGATTTTCCTAGTTTTCTAAGTGTGAAACTTCCTAGTTTGAATGTGACATGTTGATTGTTCACCCAAACTTGAACTTGACTGCATGATCATAGGTCCAATCTTGACCCAAAATGAGAAGTTCCATAAGATCCTCATCATGACTCACTAGCATTTGACTATCATATGGACACCTTGAATGGAGAGTGAAAGTTCCACCTCACCCATGCAAGGGGTTTCCACTCCTCCCAATTCTATGAGATACACTTTGATAGGATTTATGCACAATTGCATGTCTTGACAACAAGGAATTCTAACAACACTAGTGACTACACCTCAATCAACAAAGGCCTTAATTGTCTTTGCACCCATGCCTTGTCCTACTTCTATGGTTATAAAGGGATGTCTATTGACCATGTGATGAGGTGTAACACTCTTGGTGTGACACATCACCATGTGATACCTTAGTGCCTCATTATTCACTTGCCTAAGTTGATATATAACTTGTCTCCTTAATTTCATATGTTGGATAAGTTCTAAGGCCTCGGCTTTGGCTTCTCCTCAAATTTGTTGCTCTTCTTCTTTGGTCAAATTGTGTCCAATATATGTGCTCTTTCTTCATCATCTTCTATGGTCGCTACAATTTCCTTGGTTTTCTCTTTATTATCATATGCTACTCTTGTGAGTGCTTCTCTGTTTAAAGGCATTCATATCATGAACTTTCGATCGTCTATCTCATACTTCTTGAAGTTCTTTGGCACATCAAATAGTGCTTCTTCTTTCATTGGCTTGGTAATAGGTTTCTTTCCTTTCTTTTCCTCATTTTCATCATCCTTTGATCGTGTCAATTTCTTTCATTGAGAATTGAAGCTTCCATTGTTCCTATCTTCATTATCTTGCCCCATGTGCGTGCATGTATGTGCTTGTCACTCACATTTGCTTTCCACGATTGCTCAAAATCTTCATATCCTCCTCATGTCTTTGGGGATTGACAAGTAAAGGAGGTGGTTTTCACGCTTGGGCTACACCAATTTTTGGCATCACTTTCGGGGAGTGTTGCTCAAGGATGAGTGTTGTGATGGTAATATCATAGATTTGTGATGTTGGAAGGTGTAGCTCAGTGATGAGTAGCACCTCCTTTAATGTCAATCCGGGAAGACGTGAGGATGGTATGAAGACCTCGAGCAAATGGCGGCACAAGTGCGTGAGTGAGAAGCACACAAGCATGCACACACATACACACACACGCGCACACACGGCAAGACAAAGAGAGAGAATCAATGGAGTGCTTTAGATTACTTTCACAAGCTCTTACAAGTTCATTTCAATTACAATCTAACCTCAAAAATGAGCTCTCTAGCTCTTTTTATAGTTTTTGACTAGCTTTTGGCCCTGTCCAGACCTAGTGTCCGGCCTAGTTAAAAATTAGGTTCCAGGGCTTATTTGGGGGCTCAAACGAGATCTAAAAAATACGAAAATTGGTACGCAACTACTTCTAAGGCTCCTCAAGCTCAAGGACTCCTTGGCTTGCACAAAATGGAGCTACAAAAATGTGAAATGAGATTTACACTGATTGTTAGTGATAAAAATCACTGTTGTTGTAGGAATTTCTTCTAGTGATCTGCCATACATATCTTCGAGCTTCCTACTTGCTCTTCCTCCCTGCATGTCCATCTCTTTGATTTGCATTAATGTCTTGAAAAAATATTGGCCTACTTGCCAGATCTTCTTTGACTGCCCTGTTTGCTTGTGCTGTCCCTTCGCTCTGACTCCCTTCTTTGACTTTCACGTCTTGTGAGTCCTGGTGTACCAAGGCTACTGCCAACACCCCCCCCACTCTCGCGTCTGTCGCCCCTGACAGACCCTTGTCTAGCTGCTTTTTGGACGTAGTATTGTACAACATCGGCGGCGAGGTGGTGTTCTTCTAACCTGAGTCCCCTTGCTAGATCTGTCAGCAATGCATCCCAATTGACTGGCCCTAGGACATCTGGATGTGGCACCCGTAACTGCTCTGAGTGAATGGTTCGCTCCACAGCAAATAAATGGAGGAGATGTGAGGGTCTGGGTACAAATATTTCTGAGTGGTATTCCCAGAACCCTGTTATGAACATCTCTTCGAATGTTTGTTTAAAGCAGGCTGGGAGGTATTTTATTCTGGCGTGCCAAGCGTATATCACCTCTATGGAAGGAGTGGTGCTCATGTCATAAACTAAATCTTGGTTTCCTGTAAGGAATCCGACGCCTGAGAAGTGTGGGTCCTTGATATTCTTGAATGTCCTGAATGTAATAAGCATTAACTCAAAAATTTTCATGCACATCTGGGCCATTACATCAGGGGTATTCCTTAATCGGATGCTCCAGTGCCGTATAGTGGAAATCATGTAATTGACGGTGGGAGGCCCTTGAGGGGGTGCTAGATAGACGTAGTTTAACCATTTGGCGCATCCCTTGATATTCTTGACTGCAATGGTAAACTCTGGCCATGTGCGTCTGCGGAGTACAGGAACATAACAAGGGTTATATTTAATAAAAAGAGGCATATTCGTCCAGGTGCGAACCATCTCCGGGTAGGTTTCGAGGAGTCGGATCCTCCAAGTGGGTTGATGAATGGATCCTTTTTTGGCGCTCTCTGGGATATCATCTGGCCCAAATTGTGTAGCAAACGTTGGAGGTTTGCCACATCTATGTTGGATTTCTGCATTGTAGTCCGCCAGGAGTATACAATATGGCACGTATTGATCATCATTGGTTCCGATCCATCTATGGTGGGACATGCTGCGGAAGTATTCTGATTTAATAATGGTGTCCTCTATCTTTGCCATAGATTGGATTTGAACTGCCACTCGATCTTCATGAGTTGATGCCGTTTTCTCTAGTGTTTGGAGCCACTCAGGTACTTCGATTTCTAACGTATCCATACCTTCTGCGGTTTGCTCACCACCTGGCATTGGCATAGGAACGTATGGTTCCTCATACGTCTCATCTACCTCGATGGGTACCAAATCTTCGGGTTCTGGTTCGACAACTGGAGAGGGCTGCCTTTCGTGTGTGAGTAATCTTGCCTGTAATTCGGCCACCTGCTCTTTCAATGCCTTGACTTCCTCTGAAGTCGTGGTCGTTTCTGTGACTTTGGGTGCTGTCTGTTGCTCTTGGAGTTGATTGCGCAGCGCATCACGCTCCCTTTCCAAGTCATCATGAGCTTCTAATAGATCTGCGTAGCTGTCCAAGATGGTCGTCATTGTCTCTGAGGGCACAGCTTTAAACTGCTCTGGATCAATTTCGTGGGGGGAGCCTTCCATTGCTGCTTCTAGATTTGCTTCGTTTTGCTGCTGCAGTCTCTTGTTCTCTTCAAGGGCGGCCGCCATGTGTTTTCTGAGAAGTGCCAGGTTACGCCGGACTTTGAGATTATCGGCTTGGTATACCTCGAGCAAAGCTTCTAGTTGTTTGGCACCTGATTCTGTCGATGGTTGGGGTGCCGCCAATAATGTTTGGTGAGCCTGCTCAAGCGTCGTGTAGCGTTGAGTCAGTTCTGCATTTTCTGTTTGTAGAATGTGAAACTGTCTTTGTAAGTTCTGATGGTGCGTTTCCAGTTGCTGATACCGGTTGTCCAGAGCTTTGTACTCATTCTGGAGCTGGTATACACATTGGTTTAATGCTAAAAATATGTTATTTACATTAAATAATGCTGGGAGGGGTGAAGATGCAGGGGGAATGGGGGCGGGAATGGGAGAGGTGAATGATGTGGATGTAAGTGGAGATGTGGGTGGAGGGGGTATGGGTGATGAAGGTGGCATGGGGGGAGGGAGCGGTGCTGTGGCTGGTGATGTTTCCATCGTGTCAACTGTTTGAGTGACGGTGTAGATGGGAATCGTGGGTGGAGTGGATGTGACATCGGTGAACAGGGTGGTGAAGGTGGGCATGGTGACTCCCCCGTATTGGATTCCCGGAGAGAGTGGGATGCCCATGACAATGGTAGTGGTAGTGGATGTGGTGGTGCTAGTGTCCTGTGGTGGAGTGAATTGTGTAGTGTGAGGTGGGGATGGTGGTGACAACGGTGCTTCCTGATATTCTTCTGCTTGCGCTGCCTCGCCTGGTGCTGATGTGTTGATGTGAATTTGCTTCCCGGACCTCCTGGGACGAACGGGAACCCGTTTTTCAAACCTGTGAATGTAGGCCATTGCCTCATGAATGGCCTCGTCCAGTCCTACGGCGTCGGCATGAAGGTTCATGGACTCAATGAACAACTCGTCCACACCTTCCTCAGCTAGCAAGTCGTTCATGAGTCTTTTGCCCTGTTCTAGAGACATCTGATGCTGTTCCTGAACCAGTCGCATGGTTCGATATAGTCTCTTGATTTGTGCCGAATATGCTGGGGCACTTGCTAACTCGGAGAGTTCGTCATATTCTTGATGTTGTTCTTCGTCGGCTTCTTCTTCGTCTCCTCCTGCCTCTTGTTCATCTACATCGACTTCTACAACTTGTGGTTGGGTGGGGGCCGATGTTGTTTGGGGTTGTGGTTCCTGAGCTCGCGCTGCTTCAGCTTCGAGGTTAGAGTCATAGATTAATCTGGCAATTTCTTCATCCGTGAGGTCCTCAAGAGTAAATCCCTGCGGAAATTCCAAATCGGATGGAATGGGTGGAAACACCAGATCAGGCCCCTCTGTGCTTGGTCTTGGTAGCCGGATTGTGAATGGCCTAACTCGTCGTGTCTGGGGAGGGGTGATTTCTGGTGTAGCGGTAGCTCCCCTTGGTTGGGCACAGGGTAGTTGGACTCCCCCCCTCATCTTCTTTGATGGGGGACCTGCTGCTGATAGTCTTCTCTGGAATTCTTGGACTCGGGACCATACGAGTGCCCGCTGAACAGGCACGTCATAAGCCAAGCATCTATAGATTATTCTGGTCAGAGCACAACACCCGTGGAGCACATTCTTCTGTTTCTTGTTCCACCTTTGATGCGCTAGGTGGATCTGATCTATGATCCAGTGTGGCACATTGATGGGCAGGCTTTCTGTCTCTGCTAGATACAAGCTGAACCATATTTTCTTCGGAGGCATTGTGAATCGTTCTTGGGCGGGAAAAGCAAAATGTTGCATGATGGTTCGCAGGTGAAGCGCAATGGTAGGTGTCATCGCTACCATGTCCTTCAACTTATTAAGATCTTTGTGCTTCATTCGACCTGGAACCATGGTTTCCTTTTCTGTTGGGATGTGCATGCCATACATGCCCAATGCTTCTCTTACCAGATTGAGGGTCAACTTGAATCTTTTAAGCTCATTACCCGGCAGCAGTGATGGCAACACAAAGGTGCTGTCGCCTCCCTTGGCCCTGCTCGGCGTGATGGTACTGATCAGATATGAACATCGTAAAAAATCCGGCTTTGGTAAGTGAGTCCTGAAATAACTGTCCACCCCCGCTTTTATCCAAACTGATCTCATTACTTCGGCGTTTTGATAGCTTTCAAACTCGCGTGTGAAAAAGTGGTATCGACCCCATTTGCCATTGAATTCCAATTCTGCTTCCCAGAAATAGGTCCCATCGCCCAGTGGTCCAGCAACATCACTGAACCAATGCGCATGCTTACCTACTTGAGAAGTATGCCCTTGAGGAGGATCCTGAATGGGGAGCACATGCACGGCTTGAAGTTCTTGCGGCCTTGCGGTGAGACGTGGCTCAAGGAGAAGTGTTTCTATGTCCACAATCTGGGCACCAGATCCGGCTTGAGAACTGGTACCTACTTCTGCCATGGCCCTGTTTGCTGGTTGGTTCTGTGAGAATATAGAACCAAGTGTTAACATCGTAATGGACAGAATAAATCCGTTGTTGTCCCCGTTACAACATTAACATGAGGTAGATGGTGAGTTAGTGGTTAGTAAGTGCACGAAGACAGTGTGTGTAGTTAGTGCTTGTGTTGTCCTAGGAGACTACTGCAGTTAGTAAGTGGGTATGAATTTACAAATTGGGGTCGGGGATTTATTACAGGCCCTAGGCTGCCAAATGCAGTGAATGGGCTTTGCTTTCGGTTTCGGAGAGGCTCTAGAGAGCTTTCTCGGTGTCGTGGTTTGAAAACGAGGCCTTTTTGGAACCCATTTACAATTGATTACAGGCACGCTCTTGGGTCTTGGTGTGTTCAGGAGTGTCGAGAACGAGTGAATACTGGCAGTATGCGTAGCTGCGTTATGCTGTTTAGGTTGTGGCCTCAACGTAGCCACTTGTGCCATCAAGCAAGCCTTAGGCACCCAAATTTGTCTTGATTGTGGGCTAGCCTTCCTCGACTTCTTGGGCACCCAAATATGTTTCACGTTAGTAGAAGAATTTCCGAAAGACTTCTTATTAGTGTCGTGTTGTTGGTTACTAATAAGAGGCTGGGCTCGGGTGGTTGGCTTGAGTGCAACCGGGTGTTCGCCTTTCCGCACCCACACTTGTTTCACTTGCTGGGACATTTTGCTGCGCAGGTACTTTGGATCCCTGACATAGGTAGCACTCTGCTTCTTCGGCCTGTGATCCCCTTTGGTTTATTGCCTTCTTCTGGCCTTTGGAAAAGAAGGGAGTTCCTTTGCATCCCGGACTCCTTTTTTGTGAATATCCTTCCTCTGCAACACATAGTTTTGGACAAGAACAGCATGGTCAACTTCATGTGCACCCCTGGAAGGACCAGGAGTCTGTGCCTTTCCTAGTTCCTTGAGTGCTCCATTGTCTAATTCTACTGTAACTCGACTATGATTGACCCATACCTGAAGAAGTCCACTTCTTAGGTTTAAATTGACTGCTTGGTCATAGATCCAATCTTGACCCAAGATAAGAGGTTCAGTGAGATCTTCATCCTGACACACCAGTACTTTAACTGTCATTGCCTCATCATGAATGTAGAGGGGAAGTTCCACCTCGCCCATGCAAGGGGTTTCCACTCCTCCCAATCCTATGAGATATGCTTCCACAGGATTGATAAGTAACTGCAACTCTTGACAGTAAGACAACTTAACAGCACTGGTGGCTGCACCTGAGTCAATCAAGGCTCTTACGGTCCTTGCACTCTTTCCTTGTCCTATCTCTAGGGTTACGAAAGGACGTCGATCAGTTATCTTATGAGAGCTGGTTCCTGCGACTGCACACATTGCCATATGATATCCTTGATCTGCATAGTCATTTGTCCTAGGCTGCTCTCTACCTTGCCTACGTAATTTCATCCTTCTAATGCGTTCTAAAGCTTCTGCTTGAGCTTCTTCTCTAATTCGCTTCTCTTCCTCTTTTCGTTTCTTAGCAGTGTTGAGTCGGCTGAGCATTTCCTCCGTGAGGGGTTCCTGATACAACTTGACTCTGCATCCGCTAATATAGTTAGGGAGAACATCACCCTCTAACGTGGCTAATTGTACTGCTCCACTCGTGGAGATCCTGTTAATAATCATAGGTCCGTAGCCTCTCTTTTCTAGCTTCCTCGCGTGTTGTTTCAGTGTATAGACTAAAACTAGATCTCCTGCTTTCAAACCCTTATCCTTTATGTGGGCATCGAAATATGCTTTCTGTCTCTTCTTGGCTGCATATATTCCTGCGGCGGCTCTCAGTCTTGTTTCTCCTAATCGTTCAAGGTCAAAGATCCTAGAGGAGAGCTCATGACCTGTCCATTCATACTCTTGTGCGACTCTCAATGTAGGAATCAGGAAGTCCAAGGGTAGCACGGCGTTTTGGCCAAACACCATCTGAAAGGGAGTGGCTTGGAGTACCGTTTTGTAGGCCACTCGGTATGCCCAAACAGCATGGTGTAGCTGTTTGTCCCAATCAGAGCGTTTAGTGTTCACTAATTTCGTCAGTACATTGCATAAAATCTTATTAGTGCTCTCAGCTTGTCCATTAGCTTGAGGATGATAGGGGGCAAACTTCTTGTGTATTACCAAGAATTCTTGGAGTAGATTTTCAATCACTTCGTTCAAGAAATGAGTGCCTCTATCACTTACAAGCTCTATAGGTAGCCCATATCTCGTGAATACATTCTCAAACAAGAATTTGGCAGTTGTTTGAGCATCGTTCTTGGTCGTAGCCTTTACCTCTACCCACTTGGTTAGATAGTCTGTTGCAACAATGATGTATTCCGCATGAGAACCCTTAGCTGGGGGATTAATAGGACCTACGAAGTCTATTCCCCACTTAGAGAATGCACGTCCACCCATCATAGGTTTCAGTGGCATCTCATCTTTGCGTATAGGATACTGAGTCCTTTGACAGACATCACACCGTTTCACATAGGTATGTGCATCCATGTGAAGGGTAGGCCACCAGAAGCCCACAAATAGTATCGCTTTGATCACCCGATCTGGTCCAAAGTGTCCTCCTGCTACACCTTGGTGAGCAGTTTCCAAGATCTTAAGATATTCACTCTCATGGACACACAGTCTCAGGTAACCATCCTTACCGCGCTTGTATAGATTATCACCAACGAGTGAATAATCCTGGGCTTCTTGTTCCAAACTCCTTTTTCTAGCTAGAGTCATGTCTGGAGGGAATGTGTTTGTCCTTAAGAATGACACTAGAGGTTCACTCCAATATGGCACAATGGATACTTGATAGAGAGTGGCATGTTCCACAGGTGGTTTAGTGCAACAGATTGGGCATTCCTTGCACAACTTTTGGACATCCGCTTCCATAGTTGGCCAATGCACTCCGAATCTCTTTAGGGTCTGTAAAGTTCGTTGCTTTGAATGGTGTTGCTCTAGTGCACCTACATGTGCTGATTGCAACCATTTAGAGTACTCATCCTCTTCTACGCAGCAAGCCAAGATCCCTTGATCTGTGTGCTTGTACATGCTTCCTGCCATGATGTGATACTTTTGGGCTTTTACGATCTCTCTATTCCGTGTGTTTACCACTGGATGGTTGGGCCCGTATGTCAATACTGGTACCAATGGCTTAGCCCACTGCGGTACCACTTCCAAATTAAACAAGTAAGCATCAGGAAGGTCATCTGACACTCCTTGTGGGGCTTCTCCCGATGTGAGCCTAGAGAGATGATCTGCTCTCAAGTGAGTCCTACCTTTTCTTACCACAACCTCAAAGTCATATTCCATTAGCAAGAGAAACCATCTTACTAATCTTCCTGTATTGCATGACTTGTTTACAAGATATAACAAAGCCTGATGATCAGTAAAAAATTTAAACTTATTTGCAAGCAAATAGTGTCTAAATTTCTTAACTGCATATACCATGCCTAATCCTTCTCGTTCAGTAGTGGTATAATTTCGTTCAGCCGCATTCAATTGTCTACTGGCATAGGCAATTGGAAGATCCATATTACCTTCACCAGTAGGTTGTGCAAGCACACATCCAATAGCATAATTGGATGCATCCACATGAACATGGAAAGGCTTATTCCAATCTGGTGTGGTCAAGATTGGTGCTGAACATAATCTTCGTTTAAGCTCTTGGAAGGAATTCTCACATTCATCCGTCCACTCAAAGTTTGTCAGAAGTCCGTACATGGGCTTTGCAATGACAGCATACATGTGTATAAATCATCGATAATAACCACAATGCCCCATGAAAGCTTGTACTTCCTTGACATTCTTTGGCCTAGGTAGCTCTGCTATGGCTCTCACTTTCTCTTCGTCAGTAGATATGCCATTCTTTGACACTATGTGTCCTAGAATCTTGCCTTGCCTGACCATAAAAACGCACTTTTCTGGGTTCAGGCAGACTTGGTATTCTCTACATTTGTCAAAGATTTGTCTGAGTTCAGGAATATGGGTTTGTCTAACATTGGAATGAGCACAGAGATCATCAACATAGACTTCTAAACTCTTTCTTAGGAACTCCTTAAACACATGGCACATCAGCCTCTGGAAGGTCGCGGGTGCATTGGTAAGCCCAAATGGCATTACTCTAAAAGCAAAAATGCCCCATTCTGTGGTAAAGGCTGTCTTATGCTGATCCTCTGGAGCTATGGCTACTTGATTGTAGCCCGAAAATCCATCAAGGAAGCTGTACACTTCCTTGCCTGCCACTCTTTCTAAGAGATGTTCTGTGATGGGAAGCGGATAGTTATCTCGAATAGTGGCGGCATTAACCTTTTTCAAGTTAATGCACACACGCAGCTTGCCATTCTTCTTGGGCACCACTACGATGGGGGATACCCATTCAGTGTGCTCAATTTCATAGATAAATCCAGCTTCAACCAGTCTATCTATCTCTTCCTTGATCTTAGCAGCATAGTTATCGTTATACGTATAAGGCTTTTGCTTAGAGGGTTTGGCATCTGAGGTCATGGGGATGGTGTGTGAGCATATGTCAGGGTCAACACCTTTCAAATCCTTGTAACTCCAAGCGAATACATCTCTGTATTCTCTTAGCAAGGTAATCAATTCGTACTCTTCTTCTTCTGTTAGGTCATGGCCTATATACGTGCATCTCTCCTCTCCTTCTTCTATGGCCACTACTATTTTCTTGGTGGTTTCTTTGTTATCATAGGCCTCTCCTGATTGTGCCTCTCGTTTAGGCATTCTTATCATGACTCTCCTGTCATCTATCTCGTACTTCTTAAAATTTTCTGGGACCTCAAACAAAGATTCTTCCTCTTCTGGTAAGGCTTCTCTCTTCTTTCGTTTCTTTCCTTCTTCCTTAGGGGTCATATGCGTTGCTAATCTTACATCATTTGTAACTTCTCCATGCTTCTGAGGTTGAAATTCCACTTCCTGGAGATATTCTTCATCTGATGCAAATGGTGGGTCCATAATGATTGACTCTAGATCGGAGTCACTTGCATCCTCAAATGCATCAGGGCTAGGTTCGCATTCTTCTAGAACTGCCTCTCCCATGATTGGCTCTATGGAGAAGACTGAAATATCATAGCCATCCTCATCACAGTGAGGTGTCCATTGTTCTTCATTGATGGCTACGTCCATTGTTGCTAAAATTTCTGCCCAGCCATGGGGTTCAAATTCCTCGTCTGGAAAAACTACAGGTGCATAGGCTGGGTCTTGAATGGGTCTATGGGTTTCGTTTGCACCTATTTCTCTGGCCTTTTCTCTCTTCTCTTCCTCCACTGCTACTTTGCACATCCATAAGTGAGTGTCTTCGTGCATCCAGGAGGATCCTGATCCTATGGAATGCACAGATTCTGTATCATCTTTGGCTCTATGGATGGGATTCCATTGGATAGGAGGGACATCTCTATGAGAATAATCCTTGAGATTGACTTTGGTTGTAACACCTAAGTGCTGCAGGTACAAAGAATTGGTTCCCCAATCCTGTACCACTTGCAACTGTCGCATGAATGGTCTTCCCAAAATCATCTCATAGGCATGATTTTTGCTGAAGTCACATATGGCAAAGGTATGTTCAAACTCGACACCACAAGTGGTGAGAGTTATTCCTTCTAGCAATCCTAGGGGTCTCTCTATGTGACCATCGGCCATTTGCAATTTCATTCTCGTCGGCCTGAGTGCCGGCTTGCCCCAACGCTTCCATAAGGAGGTGGTGGCAATTGCAACTCCTGCACCTGAGTCCAAAATCGCTTTGGTGGTGTACTCCTGGTAGGTGATGGGAAGATAGGTGTTCCCTTCTTCACCTTCACACATATCTCCTATCTTATCCAAGGGAATTTCTGGCACTGTCCTATGGGATCCTACCTGGGAACGAGGTTTTGCTATCTCTGGTACTTGTTTGGCTACATGTTTCCATAATTCAGGTCTAACCTTGAGTAGCTCTTCTAACTTGAGATTACACTGCACGTTAGTGTTCTTCACTACCTCTGTGTTCCTAGGTATGACTGAGTCGTCGTTCCTTACCATGACTGTGGGTGCTCTCATACATGTGGACTTTGCTTCCCATGGGCCTGTGAAGTGGGGTAGCTCTTGTATGGAATTAGACTCAAAGTCTAATCTCTCGTGAGACTGAACACTCTCATGCTCCCCGTAAATAGATGGGATGTCTTGTGGGAATTGGTCGTGTGCATCGTCCACAAGTTCAAAAGGAGGGGCGACCTCGCTTTCGTTATCCCATTTGTCTTCTTGAATCTCTCGTAGGAAGTCTGGTGCAAACCGATTCATAGAAGAAGAAGTGTCTGGCTCCGTAGAATTGGGCGCATAAGCAACCTGTGAAGGAGGGCTGATTCTATTGTTGACTCTCTCCTCGTTCTCGCAAATGACTGGAGCACAAGCTTCTTGGGGAGGATTACTTATTCTATTACTTTTCCGAACAGGCTCATACACTCCCTGAGAAGGAATGTAGGCAACCTGTGGAGGTACTTGAGCTTTCGAGGGAGGCTCATCTGCCTTTTGGGGGGGAAGATAAGCTTCTTGAGGAGGCCCACGGGCTTCCTGAAGAGGCTGGCTTACCCGTTCTCTTGCCCTTTCCTTTCTTTGAGGGGTAGGTTCCTTTTCTGGCTGTGCTATTGGCCTCTCTATTCTTTCTAAGGAGGGGAAGTTGTCCGGTTTAGGGGCATTGGCCACATACACTTCTGATTGGGAATGATTCCTGTTTTTGCTTGCTTTTTCTTGGTCTTGATTTTTTTCTTCCTTGGCAGATCTTGCAATTATTTCTTCTAACTTCTCTAGGAATCCATCCAAGTGTAATTGCGTTTTGGCTGAGCCCGAGTAATTGAAAAGGCGACTGGCTTCAAACATAGTCTGAGCCAATGCGACCATTTTCGCGCACAGTTTGGTTCTTTCTATCTCTAGGTCAGCTCTAGGATAGCACTTGGCATGATCCGTGACGTTTGGCCCTTCTTGTATTCTGGCCTGATATGCTTTGAGCATCATGTCTATGTCTTCAGGAGTGGGATCAGCTAACACTGATCCTACCCTAGGAGGTGGTGGAATCGTATGACGTGGTGGGGAAGGTGGTGGGTCAGATGGAGATGGTAGGGGTGGCGGCGGGGTATTGTGAGAGGGGATTTGAGAGGTGATTTCAGTTATCCTAGCTTTGGTTTCTCTTATGCTTTCCTCAAGTTCACTCATCTTTTTAGCCCATTGTCTTTTCATTCTTTCCCGACTATCTTTCCATGCTCTAGTCCTTTTCTTTGTTATGCTCTCGGTTTCACTAGCCTCTGAGTTCTTATCCTGGTTTGTCTCTTGGTTTTGCTGCAATGCCTGAGCTCTAGTGACTACCTGCACTGGTGCAGTGGAAGTGACGCTTCCTGAGGAATCTACAACCAAACCAATCACATTGATCGGAGTGATTTTTGGCCTATTATTGGGGTTCTTTGGGCAATCTCGTAAAAGATGCTCTTTTCCACAATCTTGGCAAAAACCTTGGATAGTCACTGACTGGGGTTGTGTAGGTGGGGGTAAGGGACAATCACGGATGAGATGATCTCCTTGGCATCTGTAGCACGGTCCTCTTGGGAATGGAGGTCTTACTTGCCTAGGTTGAGGCCTGGGGTTGGGGTTTGCATACATGACGTTCGTGTAATCTGACTCCCAACTAGGTTCACTTGGTTCCTCACTATAGTAAGACTCACCATGTTCTGGAGACTGCATGTAGTAAGCCTGGGGACTATCGACATGTGTAGAATCAAAGCTATGGTCACTTGGGTCACTTTCCGAGATCAATGGGGTTACTGGTACTATGGCCCTATTCAGGTTTTCTTCTGCAACAGCATACTTTACTGGAATCACGTTAGCGGGGTTTGGGGGCTGTTGAGCTAGTACCGGTTGGGGTCTCTGTTGGGCCTGATATTGTGGTTGGTAGGTTTGTTGGGGTCTAGCATATTGTGGTGGTGGATTTTGGTTTTGGTATCTGCCTTGTTGGTAGGGTTGCGGGTAGGGTTGCCTAACTGCCTGCTTGTTGTATGGGCAATCTTGTGCGGTGTGATTGGTGTATCTCCGTTCTATGGTGCAGTACTGGCTACTAGGGTTTACTTGGGGTTGAGCCATAATAGGGCAGACATTCGCCATATGGTCACCACCGCATGTATAGCATCTTTTCACAGGGGCAAACCTTGGGATTTGTTTGCTCGATACACCTAATTTCTGAGCTACCTTTTCGGCAAGTTCCTCAATTGATGTGGACTGCGTGGAAGAGTGACTAGATGCACTATCTGAATCTTTGTAGATTTTGGAAAGCTCTAGTTCTTCCCCTAGGTTATCTTCAATGTCAATGCACATGCGTACACACTCTTCTATAGTCCTAGGGTCCTTCAGATACACATAGGATCTCAATTTCGTACTCAGCAATCCATCAAGGAATAAGGCTACTTGTTTAGCAGATGTGGGTAACTCCGAAATAGGGCACCTTTCCAGATATTGTCTAAATCTTCTTCCGGCCAATTTGACAGTCTCTTGGGGGGTCTGTTTGAAGCTGTGGATCAATGAGGAGGTATTGTGTCTTATGCCGCTCTTAGAGAACTCTACAATGAATGCCTCTAGGAGTTGGTCTATGCTCCTGAACTGACGCTCATCTAATGGCTGAAACCATGTAAGTGCCGTGTTCCTAAGGGTTAGACCGAAGGCATTGTACTGCGTGAACAGATCTTCCACTTGTTCAGCTCTCAAGACTTGCTTGAACTCTGCCACATGATCATAGGGATCTCCTGTGCCGTCAAAGTAATTCTTCATGGACTTAACTAGCTGGGTGGGTCTCAAAGTTCTTGTATGCTCTCTAGGCCTCGGCAGAGGGAATCCATCTACATTTCTTTGGTTCCTGTGGGCTCTATGCATCTCAGGTTCTACCCTATTCGTCTCTGTTCTCGTTCTTTCTCTGCCTACAGGGTTGGCGAAACTTACTTCTGGTCTATCCCTACTTCTGTCTCTTTGCGTACCATGAGCTTGGGAAGTTCCAGCCCCACGGTGACCATAGGATACATTTGATCTTGGTTGGGGGAAAATAAATTCACCCTTCCAAGTGTAGGCATGCCTATCATTTTCTGTCACCACGAAGATCCGTTCTGAAGCATGATCTAAGTAGGTCACTCTGCCTGGGCTATCCGGATCCTTAAACTCATAGATCATGATATTTCCTATGTCTGTTGGCTGATTAGACTTATACCTCCAAAAGGCTTCATCAGTTTCTCGATTGAGGAGCAACTCTATGCTCTTGTTGTCTTGGGGAACCCATTCAGGCGTGATAATCCTGGTGAGAACTGATTTACCTCGAGGGGTTCTAGGTTCCGTACCCATGTTCCCTTGTTCCAGGTCACCTAAGTCCGCTTCTGAGATTACATTCCCAAAGTCATCGGTCCTATCAGGGTGACTGGTGACTACATATATAGTTCCTTCTTTGTCCAGGTATGCACCATTTTCAAACTTGACAGCTGGGTGCTCTAGTCCAATGGATTGATCAGGGTTTTTAATCTGGACCACAGATCTTCCTAAGCCGTCCTCATAGATGCTAGCACCTAGTCGGTTGGTCCTAAGGTACTCCAGCTGCGTTTTGTACGGGCCTTCTACCCTGTACAAGTAAGGCACTCCTGAACTTCCCGTAGGTCTGTCCATGCCTTGAGACATCTCTGACTCACTGGTCTCAGAGCTAGGGTAGTACGAGTGGTGGCTCAACTGTTGGGCCCAGGACCTAGCAGTGTGGTTGACACTAGCCTCTGAAGATCTAAGGCTTTGTCTCTCCCTTACTAAATGTCGTCCTGATCTAAGGTTCATATGCCTAACTGATTAGCCCAATTTTTTCCAGAGTACAACCTCGTTGCCGATTAATTGGTATCAGTCACTTGATTCTTTTTAGTTATTTTATCACGTTTGAGTTCTTGTCTGATATCACGTCGTCGGAATACTTGAGTGTTCTTCGTAATTTCAGGTTGATCGTTCCACGTTAGGTTCTTTTCCTTTAGGTTATCGACAGTACAGTAACTAAGTTTTTAGCTTGAACTTGAGTTTTTTAATAGTCTTCAACTTGATAACTGCCTATCGTCGCCTTGTCTTACTCCTATCACTAGTCGTTCTTAGCTTGAGCTAGGAAATGACAGAGGGAGTTGAGAATATTCCAACCTTACTTGTTGATCCCTTGCTTTATGGTGCTCAAGAACCCGGTTCTCAAGCTTGCAAAGAATTCTTGCTTTGTATGCTCCAAGTTGCTCTCAATGGACCTATAAAAGTCCCCCGGTTAGCTCAATGCTTATATTCAAAGGACAAAACCAACCACTTTCATTCATGTGACACAAACACACATCTGCATTGTGACTTTTAGGAAAATAATTCTAAAGACCCCCGACTTTGATCCCCCTGGGTATGGTCAACTTCAAAATACCCTCTCTGAAAATCAACGCATTATCTTTATAAAAAACAGTTGAGGGCGTGTAGTATATGCCACGAGCTTTCCAACAAGCCCAAGAGCTCAAAAATTGGATTTCGTATGAAAAAGTTAGGACTGTTCAGGGTTTAGGGAGTTAAATCAGAATTCAATACAAGCTAACAGTCAAACAGGAATACTCGAGTAGCTTGTGGCACGGCCTCGCGATGCAATACTACACCCTAGTGTTGTCCCACACTCAATCAAAATTTAGACCAATAATTTTGCCTTGAAAATTTGACCTAATTTGCCCTTCTAACGCGTTCGCAAAGTCTGTCGGTCGCGATTGATAGGTCAGTCGCGATCGACGTGTCGATCGCGATTGACAGGTCCGTCGTGGCTGTCAGTCGCGATTGACACGTGGCCGAAAGGTCAATCAATCGTGGTCAAAGCGTCGTTGACTCTGTCGGTCGCGATTGATGAGTCGATCGCGATTGACAGGTCGGTCGCGAGGGTCTGTCGATCGTGGTCAAACAGTCGTTGACCGTGTCGGTCGCGATTGACAGAGACGTCGTGGTCTGTCCGTCGTGGTCAAACCGTCATTGACTGTGTCGGTCGCGATTGATGAGTCGATCGCGATTGATGACTCGATCGCGATTGACACGTGTCACGCGTATGGTCAGTCGGTCGTGGTCAATCGGTCGTTGACTCTGTCGGTCGCGATTGACAGAGCCGTCGTGGGCTGTCCGTCGTGGTCAAACCGTCGTTGACTGTGTCGGTCGCGATTGACGTGTCGATCGCGATTGACAGATCTGTCCGTCGTGGTTTGTCGATCGCGATTGACAGAGCGATCGCGATTGACAGAAATCTGTGGAATTTCAGAAAACTAAACACATTTTTGGGAAGCTCTAGGCCTGTAGGTCATGGATATGCACTTTGTTTAGCAATTAGAGCAAGTTTTCAGTCGGTCGCGATTGACAGAGCTCGGCGACACACAGACAGTTACTCAGATTTCCGTACCTGCGCCGAGTGCTGGGGATGATGATGCGGCCTGTACCTGCAGAATGCTCACAAAACATGCAAAAAACAGCACATGCAAATTCGCTCTCTCGCTCTCTCTCACAAGTGAAATGAGGGAAATGAGGTGGAGATGGGGATATAGTCAAAAAACTGAAATTTTCGCGATGATGGAGATGGACGTGGGAGATGGTGATGATGATGATGAAGATGGTGAAGAAAGTAAAAGAAAATCGATGAGAGTGAAGAAAATACCTACAACTCCAACGCGTCAACTCCACGTCTTACCATCACACGCTCGTCCTCAAAGCTCGATCCCCGGCAACGGTGCCAAAATTTGGTGTAGCTCAGTGATGAGTAGCACCTCCTTTAATGTCAATCCGGGAAGACGTGAGGATGGTATGAAGACCTCGAGCAAATGGCGGCACAAGTGCGTGAGTGAGAAGCACACAAGCATGCACACACATACACACACACGCGCACACACGGCAAGACAAAGAGAGAGAATCAATGGAGTGCTTTAGATTACTTTCACAAGCTCTTACAAGTTCATTTCAATTACAATCTAACCTCAAAAATGAGCTCTCTAGCTCTTTTTATAGTTTTTGACTAGCTTTTGGCCCTGTCCAGACCTAGTGTCCGGCCTAGTTAAAAATTAGGTTCCAGGGCTTATTTGGGGGCTCAAACGAGATCTAAAAAATACGAAAATTGGTACGCAACTACTTCTAAGGCTCCTCAAGCTCAAGGACTCCTTGGCTTGCACAAAATGGAGCTACAAAAATGTGAAATGAGATTTACACTGATTGTTAGTGATAAAAATCACTGTTGTTGTAGGAATTTCTTCTAGTGATCTGCCATACATATCTTCGAGCTTCCTACTTGCTCTTCCTCCCTGCATGTCCATCTCTTTGATTTGCATTAATGTCTTGAAAAAATATTGGCCTACTTGCCAGATCTTCTTTGACTGCCCTGTTTGCTTGTGCTGTCCCTTCGCTCTGACTCCCTTCTTTGACTTTCACGTCTTGTGAGTCCTGGTGTACCAAGGCTACTGCCAACAGAAGGTAAAATAGTCATTTTTTGTTAAGTTTATTCCTTCTCCACCTTCATCATCATCATCATCATCATCATCAACATCTTCTCCCATCTTCATCATTGCAAAAATTTTTCGTTTTTGATTGTATATTCACTATTTTCACCTCATTTCTCATTTTTGGCTCTGTGTGTATGTGTGTGTAAGAGAGAGAGAGAGAGAGAGAGAAGTGTTTGTGTGTGCAAGAATCTATGTTTTTTGCAATTTTTTTCACATACTATGTCGTGAAGATTTTGACTCCTCTCTCATTCATGAAGGTCTACAAGAAATACAATCAGTGAAGGTAGCCAAAATTCCCTGAGAAGTCCAAAATGCATCTAGGATGTCAAAGGCGGCTTACATGCAAAGTTTGGAAGAAATCTGTTGGAGTTAGAGGTCTACGGAAGCACACAAATAGCACAAGGAAGAAGAAGAAGCTTGAAGCACAAAACACAATACTAAATGTATTACCACTAGAATGTACAAAGGTCAATAACCGGTTAGGGCAATATGCATATATACAAGACGAGGAAAAAAACCTCCTAAAGAGGGAAAAAAGTGCCCCAATGGTCCTAGTGTGTTCACACACATCACTACCTAAAGATATAAACAAATCCCTCCTGGGAGTGATGCGGTGAACAAGGAGCTGACACTCATGTATAAGGAAGTGCATAGCTATGTGGAATCAATCCACAAAAGGAAGTAAGCCCAAAGCTTTGCAAAAAGCCTCAAACTTCTGTTGGAGTTAGACGTCTGTGGAAGCACGCGAACACCACAAGGAAGAAGAAGAAGCTTGGAGCACAACACACAATACTGAATGTATTACCACTAGAATGTACAAAGATAAGTAGCCCATTAGGGCAATAGGCGTATATACAAGCTGGGGGAAAAAAACCTCCTAAAGAGGGAAATGCCAAGCTATGTGGAATCAATCCACAAAAGGGAGTAAGCCCAAAGCTTTGTGCAAAGCTTCAAACTTCTCCCTAGGTAGAGCCTTTGTAAAAAGGTATGCAATGTTCTCTTGTGTGGGCACATATGCCAAGCTGATATCCCCAACAGAGAACCTCTCCCTGACATAATGATAATGCACCTCAATGTGCTTAGTGCGAGCATGGAACACAAGGTTCCTTGCAACTTCCAATGTGCTCTAACTTTCAGTGAAGATGGTGGTGGCAAAAGCCTGACCAACACCCAAATCCACCATATGCTACAAATAGTAGACATTTGACAAGTAGGAGCAAAGGTTTCATCAAAATCAATGCCTCTTTCTTGTGCATAACCCTCTGGAACAAGCCTAGCCTTATACCTGTCAATTGTTCCATCAGGTTTACACTTCAGCTTGTATACTCACTTAGTGCCAATGGCCTTCTTGGCAAGAGGCAAGTCAGATAAAGGCCATGTACCATTTTTCATGATAGCATCATGTTCAGATTGCATTGCAGCCATCCAATGTTCTGAACTTTGTGCTTCATCAAGCCTGAATGAATATGATATGATAGAGGTGAATCTAATTTGCTGTCACGCAAAGTCTACACTAGCCATTTTGGCATAGTTTTTGCCTGCTCAATATCAGCTCTCTCATCAACAAGTGCATCATGTAAATCTGCATAAAAAATGGAATGATCTCCATCATTGCATGAAACTTAGGTTGAGAAGTTGCCTCATTAGGATGAGCACTAGATTGTCCACCTATAAAAAGAGGCAGCAAAGTATCATACATGTCTTTGGAGCTAAGAGATGTCTCTTTAATACATAAAAGTAAGGGCTAAATAGCATCTTCCACAAAAACAACATCACTGCTAACTAGAATGCGTTTAGTCTGTGGATGATACAGACGATAGCCTTTGATTTTAGAACTGTACCCAACAAAAATACATTTTACTGCTTTATCATCCAATTTTTTGTGATGTTGTTCAGGCACTAATGCATATGCCAAACAACCAAAACCATGCAGATGAGCAACAGATGGCTTGCGACCATGTCAAGCATCATATGGAGTGATAGACTATAGCACTTTAGTGGGACACATGTTAAGTACATATGTTGCACACGTGACAACCTCATGCGAGAAACTATGTGGTAAAGCCTGACTCTTGACGATACATCTTGCCATCTCTATGAGTGACGTGTTCTTTTGTTCAGCAACCCCATTCTATTGAGGTATATATGACATTGTACACTTATGTTTTATCCCATGTTCAACCATAAATGCATTAAAGTTAGAAGACATATATTCCCCGCTCGATCATAAGAGAGGGTGCCCATTTTACATGCTGATAGATTTTCAGCCAAAACCAAAAACTGTTTGAAACACATAAACACTTCAGATTTTGCCTTCAATGGATATACCCATGCATGCCTGGAAAAATCATCGATGAAAGTCACAAAGTAAAGATGGTTCCCAAAAGAAGGTGTCTTCATAGGACCATAGACATCACTATGTACAAGGTGCAATTTTTGAGTAGCCGGAACTGAACCATCTTTTGGAAAGGAGGAATGCTGCATTTTGCCCAAAATACAACCTTCACAAACATGTTTTCCAGGTGCCTCAAGTTTGGGCAAAGAGGACAACATTTCGGATTTCTGCAGGCATAGCAAACTAGCAAAATTCAAATGACCAAAGCGTGCATGCCAAAGCTTTGTATTTGAGATAGCCTGAGAATCATGTACTTCACATGCCAAATAATTTACAAATTTTTCATAGTCTACGAGCTTATACAACCCACGACATAAAATGCTAGAAGCAATAATGATGTCACCATTTGATAGATCATGAACTATACATCTATCATAAAAAATTTCACAACCAAGCCAATCTTGGCTAATGTAGAAACTGATAACATATTTTTCTTGATCCTTGGCACAAATAAAGCATCTCACAAAGTGAAAGAACTACCATCAGCAGTAGTCAAAATGATCTTACCAACTCCCATAATAGGATAAGAGGAGTTGTTGGCACATGTAATAGTATTCCCTGTAGGGGAAGGCTCAAGTGCAGAGAAGAAACTCTGCTACGAGGTAATATGTTGGTCGCCCCACTATCAAAGTACCAAACATTTAAGTCTACTGCAAACATGCACTGCTCATGAGAAGATGGGTCAAAACTGTAAACAGTAGTAAATGCCCATTCTTCATCCTACACAAGATTAGTAGACTTTGTTTTTGGTGTACATGCCTCGGCAACAACCATTCCGGCCTCTTTCTTCTTTGCCTCTTTAGCCACCAGTTTTCTTTGTCTTCCTTCTTCAAATGTGCATCATTGGCAGATTTTTGCTTACTAGTAGAAGAGGTCCATTTACCTTTTCCCTTCTGACTAGCTAGGAAAGCTTGATCTGCAATACGCATGATGGACCTGTTTTGCCTAGACTGATCTTCCTACAATAGAACAGAGACTAACTCCTCCAATGACAAGGCATTTGGATTGCCTTTCATCATCAAACAAAGAGTAGAAGCAAAACTTTGATATGAGTCAGGAAGACCATTCAAAATGGTCTGCACAAGTGAGCTATCTGGTATAACTTCATCAATAGAAATCAACTGTTCTTTCAAATCCTTGATCTTTAGGAGAAAACTATCCATATAATCACCTTCATTCATGTGCTCACTCTCCAACTATTTTCGGAGGTAAGCAACACGAGCCTCATTCCTAGCCTGATACAATGTGGTAAATGTATCCAAGCATCCTTAGCTGTTCTGCAAGAGCGAATGTGAGGAATAATGGCATGTTTGACTGATAAAACTATCAATGCACGTGCGTGAGCATCTTTGCCATCCCAACGAATTTGCTCTGTAGTGGGTGCGACAAAAACAACAACACGATTAAGATATGTAGAATATCATCATCTTTGACACCATCTCGATCAACTCTACCACGTTTATTTGCAGTACATGTATTCACAGGTGTAAGAGGACGTCTTTCAACACCCTACACAATATTCCATAGTCCTTTTGCAACCAATAAATGATGCATCATATAAGCCCACAATGGGTAATTCGTACCATCCAACTTATCCTCAATAGGCAATATACGAAATATATCAGTGCTTTCAGCCATGGCCACTGACTAAAATTGAACAGAACTAACCAAAGGAGTTCTGCTAGACCTGTAGTGGACTTCAAGACACTTATATTGGGTAACCAAAACTAGTATATATCTTTGGCACAAAAAGACAAAATAGCCTATGTAAGCACTACGATAGTGCATTCTGAAGTCGAAACAAGCTTAGATTGTGATTTTGGTGTTGATATATTTAGGTAGTGATGTGTGTGAACACACTAGGACTCCCGGGGCACTTTTTTCCCTCTTTAGGAGGTTTTTTTCCCCCGGCTTGTATATACGCCTATTGCCCTAATGGGCTACTTATCTTTGTACATTCTCTAGTAATACATTCAGTATTGTGTGTTTGTGCTCCAAGCTTCTTCTTCTTCCTTGTGTTGTTCGCGTGCTTCCGCAGACGTCTATCTCCAACAATTGGTATCAGAGCAGGTTGTCGCTTCTTCTAGGGTGCCATCGACACTCCTCCGTTTGCAGTCTCAGATTCGCACGAAATTTGGTGAGCATACTCAGGGTGTTTTCAGATCAAAACAGCTTCGTTCTGTGGTGCCGAAATCGCGATCTGAGCTTGTTTTGGCCTTCGAATGCACTATCGCAGCGCTTGTGCAGGCTATTTCGTCCTTTTGTGCCAAAGGTATATACCAGTTTCTGTTCGCCAGTTTAAGCGTCTCAAAGTCTGCTACAGGTCTAGCAGAATTCGTCTGGGCAGTTCCGTTCAACTTTTTGAGATACAGTCAATTTTCTGCATCAAGGTATTTTAGTCACCGGCCATGGCTGAAAGCAGTGATGTATTCCGTATGTTGGCTGTTGAGGATAAGTTGGATGGTACCAACTACCCATTATGGGCTTATATGATGCGACATGTACTGGTTGCAAAAGGATTGTGGAACATTGTGTAGGGTGTTGAAAGACGTCCTGTTACACCTGTAACGACAGGTACTGCAAATACAGGTGCTGGAGCTGATGAAGATGGTGTCGAAGATGATATTCCGCAGATTCCTGTTTGTGCTGTTGTTTCTGTTGCACCTACTGCAGAGCAGATTCGTTGGGATGGCAGAGATGCCCAGGCACATGCATTGATAGCTTTGTCTGTCAAACGTGCCATTATTCCTCACATTCGCTCTTGCAGAACAGCAAAGGATGCTTGGGATACACTTACCACTTTGTACCAAGCTAGGAATGAGGCTCGTGTTGCTTATCTCCGAAAATAGTTGGAGAGTGAGCACATGAATGAAGGTGATTCTATGGACAGTTTCTTAACGAAGATCAAAGATTTGAAGGAACAGTTGATTTCTGCTGATGAGGTTATACCAGATAGCTCACTTATGCAGACCGTTCTGAATGGTCTTCCTGATTCATATCATAGTTTTGCTTCTACTCGTCGGTTGATGATGAAAGGCAATCCAAATGCCTTGTCATTTGAGGAGTTAGACTCTGTTCTGTTGCAGGAAGATCAGTCCAGGTAGAACAGGTCCATTATGCGTGTTGCAGATCAAGCTTTCCTAGCTAGTCAGAAGGGCAAAGGAAAATGGAGCTCTTCTACTAGTAAGCAGAAATTTGCAAATGCTACACAATCGAAGAACCAAGATAAAGATGAGAAGAAATCAGAAAAGCAGAAATTTTTTTGCAAGTACTGTAAAGGAAATGATCATATCATAAAGAACTGTCCAAAACTGGCTGCTAAAGAGGCAAAGAAGAAAGAGGCTAGAATGGTTGTTGCATAGGCCTCTACACCAAAAACAGAGTCTGCAAATCTTGTGCAGGAAGAAGAATGGGCGTTTACTACTGTCTGTAGTTTTGACCCATCTTCTCATGATCAGTGCATGTCTGCAGTAGACTTAGATGTTTGGTACTTTGACAGTGGGGCGACCAAACATATTACCTCGCAGCGTAGTTTCTTCTCTTCACTCGAGCCTGCCCCTACAGGGAATACTGTCACATGCGCCAATAACTCCTCTTATCCTGTTATGGGAGTTGGTAAGATCATTCTGACTACTGCTGATGGTAGTTCTTTCACTTTGTCAGATGCTTTACTTGTGCCAGTTCTGATCGAGCGAGGGAATATATGTCTTCAAATTTTAATGCATTTCTGGCTGAACGTGGGATAAAACACCAGTGTATAGTGCCGTATACACCTCAACAGAATGGAGTTGCTGAATGAAAGAACAGGTCACTCATGGAGATGGCGAGGTGCATGGTCAAAAGTCAGGCTTTACCACATAGTTTCTGGCTTGAGGCTATCATGTGTGCAGCATATGTATTGAACAGGTGTCCCACTAAAGCGTTGGAGTCTATCACTCCATATGAGGCTTGGCATGACCGCAAGCCATCTGTTGCTCATCTTCGTGTTTTTGGTTGTTTGGCATATGCATTAGTGCCTGAACAACATCGTAGAAAATTGGATGATAAGGCAGTAAAATGTATTTTTCTTGGGTACAGTTCTGAAAGTAAAGGCTATCGTCTGTATCATCCACAGACTAAGCGCATTCTGGTTAGCCGTGATGTTGTCTTTGTGGAAGATGCTATTCAACCATTGCTTTCATGTACTAAGGAGACATCTGTTAGCTCCAAAGACATGTATGATACGTTGATGCCTCTTTTTACAGGTGGACAATCTAGTGCTGGTCCTAATGAGGCAACTTCTCAGCCTTTGCAGGTTTCATATGATGATGTAGATCATTCTATTTCTGATGCAGATTTACATGATGCACTTGTTGATGAGAGAGCTGATATTGAGCAGGCAAAAACTATGCCAAAATGGCTGGTGCAGACTTTGTGTGACAGCAAATTAGATCCACCTTTGTCATATCGTACTCGTTCAGGCTCTCATAGTGCCTCCTTTGCATCGGATTGCTATGCTATGGCTGCGTCTAGTCTCTGTGATGAGAATGAGCCTGTTTCTTTTGATGAAGCATAGAATTCAGAAAATTGGATGGTTTCCATGCAATCTGAATATGATGCTATAATGAAGAATGGTACATGGTCTTTATGTGACTTGCCTCCTAGCAAGAAGGCCATTGGCACTAAGTGGGTATACAAGCTGAAGCGTAAACCTGATGGTAGAGTTGACAGGTATAAGGCTAGGCTTGTTGCAAAGGGTTATGCGCAGGAAAGAGGCATTGATTTTGATGAGACCTTTGCACCTACATGCCGTATGACTACTGTTCGGAGCATTTGTGCACTTGCAGCCCATCATGGTTGGAATGTACATCAGTTGGACATTAAAACAACATTTCTGAATGGTGACTTACATGAAGAAGTGTATGTTTTTCAGCCACGTGGCTTTGTGTAGAAAGGGCATGAAAACCAGGTGTGCAGGTTAAAGAAGGCATTATATGGTTTAAAGCAAGCACCACGTGCTTGGTATGAGAAGATACATGCCTATCTGGTTGCACATGGTTTTGTGAACAGTCCAACTGAAAGCACCTTATATGTTAAGCGTGCTAATGATGTGCTTCTGATCATTGTTGTCTATGTTGATGACATGCTGCTCACTGGTCCTATTGAGAAGCATATTGCTGATTTCAAGGCTGATTTGCATGCCTCATCTGAGATGTCTGATTTGGGTCATTTGCATCACTATTTGGGCATTCAGTTTATGCAAGTTGATGGTGGAATGGCTTTGTGTCAAACGAAATATATTGACACATTATTGCAGCGTTTTGGCCTTGAAGACTGTAAGCCTATTGCCACTCCTATGGAGACAGGTTTACGATTGAGTCTTCATGATGCTGGAGATGCATTTGATGCTCTTCTCTATCAGCAGGCTGTTGGATGCTTGATTTACTTATGCATTACTCGGCCAGATATTCAGTTTGCTGTCTCACAGATGAGCAGGTTTATGCATTGCCCAGGAGTCACGCATTGGAAGGCGGTTAAGCGCATCTTTTGCTACTTGAGTGGTACTCGGCTACTTGGGTTGTTTTATCCCAAGGGGGGATCACTACCGCCAGATTTGCATGCTTTTTCTGACTCAGATTGGGCTGGTTGCTATGACACTCGTGTGTCCACCATTGGTTTTTTCTTCATGCTTGGTAGCTCATGTATATCTTGGTTGAGCAAGAAGCAGCCTACTGTGGCAACTTCCAGTTGTGAGGCTGAGTATAGGGCAGCTTTCACAGCGACTTTTGAGTGTGTGTGGCTCAGACGCCTTATGGCTGCTTTGGGTGTTGGCCAGTCTTCTGCCACCACCATCTTCACTGACAGTCAGAGCGCATTGGCAGTTGCGAGGAACCCTGTGTTCCATGCTCGCACTAAGCACATTGAGGTGCATTATCACTATGTCAGGGAGAGGTTCTCTGCTGGGGAGATCAGCTTGGCATATGTGCCCACGCAGGAGAACATTGCAGACCTTTTCACGAAGGCTCTGCCTAGGGAGAAGTTTGAAGCTTTCCGCAAAGCTTTGGGCTTACTTCCTTTTGTGGAGTGATTTCCACATAGCTTGGCACTTCGTTATACATGAGTGCCAGCTCCTTGTTCACCGCATCACTCCCACGGGGGATTTGTTGATATATTTAGGTAGTGATGTGTGTGAACACACTAGGACCGCCGGGGCACTTTTTTCCCTCTTTAGGAGGTTTTTTTCCCCCGGCTTGTATATACGCCTATTGCCCTAATGGGCTACTTATCTTTGTACATTCTCTAGTAATACATTCAGTATTGTGTGTTTGTGCTCCAAGCTTCTTCTTCTTCCTTGTGCTGTTCACGTGCTTCCGCAGACGTCTATCTCCAACATTTGGCACAACAGAACAAAGTTGTTTTGGTGTCTGAAACACCTTGAGCATGCTTAACAAATTTTGTGCGATTTTGAGACTGCAACCGGAGAGGTGTAGACAACGCCCTAGATGAAGCGCCGATATGCTCTGATACCAATTGTTGGAGTTAGATGTCTGTGGAAGCATGCAAAATAGCACAAGGAAGAAGAAGAAGAAGCTTGGAGCACAACACACAATACGGAATGTATTACCACTCGAATGTACAAAGATAAGTAGCCCGTTAGGGAAATAGGTGTATATACAAGGGGGGGACCTCCTAAAGAGGGAAAAAGGTGCCCCGGTGGTCCTAGAGTGTTCACACACATCACTACCTAAATATATCAACAACTCATTCCTAGGCAGAGCCTCCGTGAAAAGGTCTGCAATGTTCTCTTGCGTGGTCACATATGCCAAGCTGATCTCTTGAGTAGAGAACCTCTCCTTGAGCTAATGATAATGCACCTCAATGTACTTAGTGCAAGCATGGAACACACGGTTCCTTGCAACTGCCAATGCACTCTAACTGTCAGTTGTTGGAGTTAGACGTATGCAGAAGCACACAGACAACACAAGGAAGAAGAAGAAGCTTAAAGCACAACACAATACTGAATGTATTACCACTAGAATGTACAAAGATAAGTAGCCCATTAGGGCAATAGGATATATATAAGGGGGGGAAAACCTCCTAAAGAGGGAAAACAGTGCCCCAATGGTCCTAGTGTGTTCATACACATCACTACCTAAATATATCAACATAACCCCCCTGAGAGTGATGTGGTGAACAAGGAGTTGGCACTCATGTATAAGGAAGTTCCAAGCTATGTGGAAATCACTCCACAAAAGGAAGTGAGCCCAAGGCTTTGTAGAAAGCTTCAAACCTTTCCCTTGGTAGAGCCTTTGTGAAAATATTTGCAATGTTCTCCTGCATGGGCACATATGCTAAGCTGATCTCCCCAGCAGAGAACCTCTCCCAGACATATTGATAATGCACCTCAATGTTCTTAGTGCAAGCATGGAACACAGGGTTCCTCGCAACTACCAATGCACTCTGACTGTCAGTGAAGATGGTGGTGGCAAAAGACTGACCAACACCCAAATCAGCCATAACGCGTGTGAGCCTCATAACTGGAAGCTGTGAAAGCTGCCCTATACTCCGCCTCATAATTGGAAGTGGCCACATTAGGCTGCTTCTTGCTCAACCAAGATATACATGAGCTAGTGATCGCCCCTTGGGGGTAAAACAACCCAAGTAGCCGAGTACCACTCAAGTAGTGAAAGAGGTGCTTAACCGCTTGCCAATGCTTGACTCCTAGGCAATGCATAAACCTGCTCATTTGTGAGACAACAAACTGAATACCTCGCCGAGTAATGCATAAGTAAATCAAGCATCCAACAACTTGTTGATAGCACAACATCAAATGCATCTCCAACATCATGAAGACTAAATCGTAAACCTGTCTCCATAGGAGTGGCAATAGGCTTACAGTCTTCAAGGCCAAAACACTACAATAATGTGTCAATATATTTCGTTTGAAACAAAGCCATTCCACCATCAACTTGCATAAACTGAATGCCCAAATAGTGATGCAAATGCCCCAAATCAGACATCTCAAATGAGGCATGCAAATCAGCCTTAAAATCAGCAATTTGCATGTCATGAGGACCAGTGAGCAGCATGTCATCAACATACACAACAATGATCAAAAGCACACTTAACCTATAAGGTGCTTTTAGTTGGACTGTTCTCGAAACCATGTGCAATCAATTATGCATGTATCTTTTCATAGCAAGCACGTGGTGATTGCTTTAAACCATATAATGCCTTCTTTAACCTACACACCTGGTTTTCATGCCCTTTCTGCACAAAGCCATGGGGTTGAAAAACATACACTTCTTCATGCAAGTCACCATTTAGAAATGCTATTTTAATGTCCAACTGATGTACATTCCAACCATGATGAGCTGCAAGTGCACAGATGCAATGAACAGTAGTCATTCGGCAAGTACTAGCAAAGGTTTCATCAAAATCAATGCCTCTTTCTTATGCATAACCCTTTGCAACAATGGGGTAGAGGCCTCTGCAACAACCATTCCAGCCTCTTTCTTCTTTACCTCTTTAGCAGCCAGTTTTGGATAGTTCTTTATGATATGATCATTTCCTTTATAGTACTTGCAAAACAATTTCTACTGTTCTGATTTCTTTTCATCTTTGTCTTCCCTCTTCGATTGTGCAGAATTAGCAGATTTTTGCTTACTAGTTGAAGAGCTCCATTTTCCTTTGCCCTTCTCACTATCTAGGAAAGCTTGATCTGCAACAGGCATAATGGACATGTTCTATCTGGACTCATCTTCTTGCAATAGAACGGACACTAACTTCTGAAATGACAAGGCATTTGGATTGCCTTTCATCATCAAACAAAGAGTAGAAGCAAAACTTTGATATGAATCAGGAAGACCATTCATAATGGTCTACACAAGTGAGCTATCTGGTATAACCTCATCGGAAAAAATCAATTGTTCCTTCAAGTCTTTGATCTTTATTAGAAAACTATCCATAGAATCACCTTCATTGATGTGCTCACTATCCAACTGTTTTCAGAGGTAAGCAACATGAGCCTCATTCCTAGCTTGGTACAATGTGGTAAGTGTATCCCAAGCATCCTTAGCTATTTTGCAAGAGCGTATGTGAGGAATAATGGCATGTTTTGTGAAGAGAGATGGTGGATGCAATCCAAAGATGAGTAGGTGCCGCTACAACCAGCTTCACACCAGCCAACTGAGACTTCAGAGTTGATTAGTAGACCCTTTGAGCTTCCTAACTCCACCAAAATATCAGCCAAGTACTTTGGAACATGTATCCCAAAAGTTTAAGTCAAGATCGACAAGTTGCGAAATGACTAGCTCCCAAAACTTGCTATTTTTGGACATACACCTGCTGGAAAAAATGAACAGTGCTCTCAACCTGGAAGGAATTAGAAAAATTCCTTTTGGGCATAGCAAATAGACTTAGCAAGCTTCCTATTCCAAGTTAAAACACTTCAAATGATGGACTGAGCACTGAGAACAAGTTTCATCAAGTTCTGGAACATTCCCACAATTCTCGGGGCTCTGCAGAGATAGACCAGTAAGCAGTAAAATGCAGATATCTCCAAAAGTATAAATCCAATGACCTTGAAAATTTATAGGTAGAAACTAGACAGTGAGAGCTATCCAACGCACTTTAAAACACTGAAAAAGGTTCAGTAAAACTCGAGATATGACCTTCTGAAGTTACTGCTCTAAGTGAGTATAGCAGAGAACAAAACAGAGAGGTAGATGATAATAAATGTATAGATTCACATATGATTACAACCACATTGGCAATGAATCTTTGCACAATGGGAGTAGAATGATAGAGCTATGGAGTAAGCTCTTCAATCTCTACAAAATGACATGAAGTGGTCACGTACAAGGCTTGCTAATCGCCTCTTCCTTCTTGCTCCTTTTATAGCTATTCTTGGAGGGAGTTTTGAATTCGAATTCGAATGGCTCCACCTAAAAGTGATCCCCAAAGTTAGGAGAGATTCCCTCAGCTCAAAAATTCGTGATTTTGGTAGTTGGAGCCACGAATTTGCTTTTACATCATGGATGAGGTAAGCCATCCTTTTACTTTTTTCTTTTTCCATTTACAAGAGATAAAATGTACTCTTTTACAAGAGGTGTTCACATGACTACTCATGTGACTTACAAATGAGGATAATATCAAGCATATCAAGCATGTAGGCTTGGGCAAAATGCACCAACAGCTCCCCCTCAAGCCTAACATGCTTGGCCTCCAAATAAGTCTTCAATTGTCCTTGATTTCCTGCAAACCAATCATCAACTTGAATCTACTTAATTTCATACCATCAAGAGCTTTCGTCAACATGTCTGCACATTGCATATCTGTAGAGACATAGGATAGTTGAATATCCTTGCTCATTAGCTTCTCCCTTACATAATGGTAGTGGACTTCAATATGCTTGGTTCTAGCATGGTATACCGGATTAGCTGCTAGATGTAGTGAGCTTGTGTTGTCACCAAAAATGTGAGGTGTTGAAGAATGAAGTCCAAGATCTGTGTACAAAGATTTTAACCACATGATTTCTTGAGTCGCATTAGCCAAACCTCTATATTCAGCTTCAGTAGAAGATAATGCCACGGTTGGTTGCTTCTTCGATGACCAAGAAATGATTTTTGAACCTGCAAATGATATATACCCTGATGTGCTTCTTCTATCATCTTTAGATCCGGCCCAATCTGCATCTGAGTAGACCTTTAGCTCAATATCTGAAGTATATGAATAGAACAAACCTTCATTCATGGTCCCCTTTAGGTACTTGAGGACTCGCTTGGCCGCTTCCATATGTGGTCTTCTCGGCTTATGCATAAACTGACTCAATATGCTAACACTATAGCATATATCCACCCTTGTGAGTGTTGCATAGTTCAAACTTCCAACCAAGCTTTGATAGCTTGTGATGTCTTCAATTGGCTCTCCTTCATAAGCACTAAGCTTATGATTTTGCTCCATAGGTGTACCTGCACACTTTGTATTTTCCATCTTGAACTTGACGAGCATGTCATGGACATACTTCCTTTGTGTGATGTATATACCTGAATCTGTGTAGATCAACTCCAATCCAAGAAAATAAGTGAGTGGTCCGAGGTCACTTATTTTGAACTCCTCCTTCATTTGACTCTTTACCTGTTTGATTCCTTCAAGATCATTGCCTGTGATAATAATATCATCAACATACACACATAAATAGATCACTTCAGATCCATTCCTCTTTATGAACAAAGAGGTATCCGCCTTGCTAGCTTTGAATCCTTGGTCCTGCAAATAAGTAACCAATCTGAAATTCCAAGCTCTTGGAGCTTGCTTCAATCCATACAAAGCTTTCTTTAGTTTGCATACATAGTTAGGATGATGTGCATCCTCATATCCAGGAGGTTGTGCCATATACACTTCCTCAGAAATCCATCCATTCAAGAAAGCATTCTTTACATCAAGTTGATAAAGATTCCAATTTCTAGATGCAGCAAGACTTATGAGAACCCTAATTGTAGGCATTTTTGCAACAGGAGAGAAAGTCTCCTCATAATCAATACCATGGGTTTGAGCAAACCCTTTAGCAACTAACCTTGCTTTGTGTCTATTTATACTTCCATCTGGATTCCTCTTGATTTTGTATATCCATCGAGATCCGATTATCTTCATAGATGGCTTGTTAGGTACAAGCTCCCAAGTGTCATTCTCCTTCAAGGCTTCCATTTCTTCATCCATTGCATCTCTCCAAGCTTTCTTGCTTTGTGCTTCTTCGAATGTGGTAGGTTCTTCATTGGTTGAATCCTTTGCAATGTAGATTGAGTGCTTGGTGACCAAAGAAGTATCATAACCAAACCTCTCTGGTTTCTTCTTCTCCCTCGAAGACCTTCTAAGTGGTTGATGTGAGCTCTCGGGTCCATATGTAGCATCCTGCATCTTTGCTTTACCTTTGTTCTTCCATAGCTTTAGTCTTTCCAAGTCTTCTAGGTCAATCTCCGAATCACTTTCTTCAATCTGCTTTGGCTCCTTTGGTTGAAGTGATGGAAAATCTTCATCCAAGTCATATGGCAGCTTCACTTTCCTGTCATCATCAAACCATGATTTGTTTTCATCAAAAATTACATCTCTACTCACAAAAAATCCTTTATTGGTTGGATTGTACAATCTATATCCTTTTTTGTTTTGATCATAACCAATGAATACACACTTCTCTGCCTTGGGATCCAATTTCCCTCTTACTTGAGAAGGAATGTGAGCATAGGCTAAGCATCCAAAGATTTTACAATGCTCTAGACTAGGTCTTCTTCCATTCCACACTTCATATGGAGTGGTTCCATCTAGTGACTTAGATGGAAGTCTATTTATGAGATATGTGGCTGTCGACACAGCCTCTGCCCATAGGTAGTTCGGCAATCCCTTTTCATTGAGCATGGACCTTGCAGCTTCGACAATAGCTCTATTCCTCCTCTCTGCTACACCATTGAGTTCAGGTGTATACCTTGTAGTGACTTCCCTTTTAATGCCTCTTTCATGCAAGAAGGCATCAAATTCAGAAGAGAAGTATTCTCCTCCACCATCTGATCTGAGTCTTTTCAAAGTCCTACCTGTTTGGTTTTCAACAAGAGCAATATACTTCTTAAAGCAATTAAACACTTCATCCTTGTGCTTCATGAAAAACAGAATGGTCCACCTGCTACAATCATCTATGAAAGACACATAATATCTTGAGCCTGATATAGATGGCTCCTTACTTGGACCCCACACATCCGTGTGCACTAGATCCAAAGGATTTTGATACATATATCCTTTCTTATTGAAAGGTTGTCTATGAGCCTTGCCGAGTTGACAAGCTTCACACTTATAAATCATGTGTTGCCTTGTGATATTAGGCAAACCAAGTACACTTTGGTCCCTGCAAATCTGTTTGAGTGTCCTCTCACCAATGTGAGCAAGCCTTTTGTGCCATATCTCCAACTCTGTTAGAGTTTGAGATCCATAGCTAAACAAAGCTATGTTCTTTGTATCTTCCACTTCAAAAGTGAAAAGCCTTCCTGTCTTTTCTCCTTTGGCAATCCTTCGAAAGCCTTGCCTTGGGTCTTCAACATATGCTCCAAATCGATTGAATCTAACCTGCAATCCTTTTTCAACAATCTGTCCAACACTTATTAAATTTTTGGTAATTGTAGGGACATACAAGACTTTGCTTAAGAGGTTCATATTCCCATCTGATGTCTTCACATTACCTATCTTCTCCACTGAGTGCTTTGTGTCATCTCCTGTCTGCACTTCATGCTTGTTATGAGGATCTTCCAAATCAGAAAGTAAAGCCACATTTCCTGCTACATGGTTCGAGCATCCCGAATCAATGTAAAATATGTGATCATCATCCTTACCCTTCTTCGTTGATAGATTCATAATCAATAATGAATCTTCTTGACTTTGGTCCTCTGCATAGTTATTGTAATCTCTTCTTCCTCTATGGCCACTTTGATAGTTGTTGTTGTTGTTGTAATTGTTGTTGTAGTAGTTGTTGTTGTAGCCTCCATTGTACCTGCCTCTATTTGATCCATAGCCACCTCTATTGAATCCTCTTCCTCTTGAGTTCCTCGGGTTCCTGAAACATTCTTCAGTAGTATGGTTAGATAAGCCACATATGTTGCAAGGTTGAGATGATTGGAATCTCCCCCTGCCTTGCTTTCCACTTCTGCCTCTTCCTCTAGCTCGTCCTCTACCTGCAAAGTTTGCTTGGAAAGAGCTTCCTTCATCTTCATTCTTTCTATTCTTTGACTTGTCCTTGACCTTAGCTTTATCAGAATATAAGGCAGAAGTTTGATTACCTCTTGAGGACTCACCACCTTTGCTAATCTTTGCTTCATGAGTGAAGAGTTGGCCCATGAGTGTGTTGAGGTCGGGTACATGCATATCCATGTATAAATCCATGGCTGTTGTGAATGACTCCCACTTGTCGTCTGCTTTGATTCCATTCATGATTTGTCTTATGATTTGCTCCTCTTCAATTACCTCTCCAATGCTTCCAAGTTGGTCGGAAATCTCCTTCATCTTTGTGACATAAACAGTCACATTTTGCTTCGGGCTTTTCTTCATTGTTGTAAACTCCATCCACAATTGGTTCTTCCTTGCTCGAGTGTTGGAAGAGAAGAAAGAAGCAAGTGCATTCCAGGTTTCTCTTGATGTCTTGCATCCCTTGACATGAGGTAAAAGAAAATCAGAGATTGAGTTTAGAATATAGGACCTTGCAAGTGCATCCTTCGAACACCAATTCGAAAGTCCTTCCACTTCTTCATGTGATGGTTGCCCTTTGTTCCTCATGGTTGGCATTGCTTCATCTCCGGATATGAATCCATATAGATTCCTCCCTTGAAGGTAAGCCTCCATCCTTAGAGA
This sequence comes from Ceratopteris richardii, assembly GCA_020310875.1. Lineage (NCBI taxonomy): Eukaryota > Viridiplantae > Streptophyta > Polypodiopsida > Polypodiales > Pteridaceae > Ceratopteris > Ceratopteris richardii. The sequence continues at coordinate 132,498,878 of CM035439.1, read as the reverse complement.
CCATGCCGGATAGTTGTTTCGATCCAATTTGTCAATTGTTGATGGAAATCCATCTCCCATGTTGCTTGACTATGCTCTGATACCACTGTGAAGAGAGATGGTGGATGCAATCCAAAGATGAGTAGGTGCCGCTACAACCAGCTTCACACCAGCCAACTGAGACTTCAGAGTTGATTAGTAGACCCTTTGAGCTTCCTAACTCCACCAAAATATCAGCCAAGTACTTTGGAACATGTATCCCAAAAGTTTAAGTCAAGATCGACAAGTTGCGAAATGACTAGCTCCCAAAACTTGCTATTTTTGGACATACACCTGCTGGAAAAAATGAACAGTGCTCTCAACCTGGAAGGAATTAGAAAAATTCCTTTTGGGCATAGCAAATAGACTTAGCAAGCTTCCTATTCCAAGTTAAAACACTTCAAATGATGGACTGAGCACTGAGAACAAGTTTCATCAAGTTCTGGAACATTCCCACAATTCTCGGGGCTCTGCAGAGATAGACCAGTAAGCAGTAAAATGCAGATATCTCCAAAAGTATAAATCCAATGACCTTGAAAATTTATAGGTAGAAACTAGACAGTGAGAGCTATCCAACGCACTTTAAAACACTGAAAAAGGTTCAGTAAAACTCGAGATATGACCTTCTGAAGTTACTGCTCTAAGTGAGTATAGCAGAGAACAAAACAGAGAGGTAGATGATAATAAATGTATAGATTCACATATGATTACAACCACATTGGCAATGAATCTTTGCACAATGGGAGTAGAATGATAGAGCTATGGAGTAAGCTCTTCAATCTCTACAAAATGACATGAAGTGGTCACGTACAAGGCTTGCTAATCGCCTCTTCCTTCTTGCTCCTTTTATAGCTATTCTTGGAGGGAGTTTTGAATTCGAATTCGAATGGCTCCACCTAAAAGTGATCCCCAAAGTTAGGAGAGATTCCCTCAGCTCAAAAATTCGTGATTTTGGTAGTTGGAGCCACGAATTTGCTTTTACATCATGGATGAGGTAAGCCATCCTTTTACTTTTTTCTTTTTCCATTTACAAGAGATAAAATGTACTCTTTTACAAGAGGTGTTCACATGACTACTCATGTGACTTACAAATGAGGATAATATCAAGCATATCAAGCATGTAGGCTTGGGCAAAATGCACCAACAGCTCCCCCTCAAGCCTAACATGCTTGGCCTCCAAATAAGTCTTCAATTGTCCTTGATTTCCTGCAAACCAATCATCAACTTGAATCTACTTAATTTCATACCATCAAGAGCTTTCGTCAACATGTCTGCACATTGCATATCTGTAGAGACATAGGATAGTTGAATATCCTTGCTCATTAGCTTCTCCCTTACATAATGGTAGTGGACTTCAATATGCTTGGTTCTAGCATGGTATACCGGATTAGCTGCTAGATGTAGTGAGCTTGTGTTGTCACCAAAAATGTGAGGTGTTGAAGAATGAAGTCCAAGATCTGTGTACAAAGATTTTAACCACATGATTTCTTGAGTCGCATTAGCCAAACCTCTATATTCAGCTTCAGTAGAAGATAATGCCACGGTTGGTTGCTTCTTCGATGACCAAGAAATGATTTTTGAACCTGCAAATGATATATACCCTGATGTGCTTCTTCTATCATCTTTAGATCCGGCCCAATCTGCATCTGAGTAGACCTTTAGCTCAATATCTGAAGTATATGAATAGAACAAACCTTCATTCATGGTCCCCTTTAGGTACTTGAGGACTCGCTTGGCCGCTTCCATATGTGGTCTTCTCGGCTTATGCATAAACTGACTCAATATGCTAACACTATAGCATATATCCACCCTTGTGAGTGTTGCATAGTTCAAACTTCCAACCAAGCTTTGATAGCTTGTGATGTCTTCAATTGGCTCTCCTTCATAAGCACTAAGCTTATGATTTTGCTCCATAGGTGTACCTGCACACTTTGTATTTTCCATCTTGAACTTGACGAGCATGTCATGGACATACTTCCTTTGTGTGATGTATATACCTGAATCTGTGTAGATCAACTCCAATCCAAGAAAATAAGTGAGTGGTCCGAGGTCACTTATTTTGAACTCCTCCTTCATTTGACTCTTTACCTGTTTGATTCCTTCAAGATCATTGCCTGTGATAATAATATCATCAACATACACACATAAATAGATCACTTCAGATCCATTCCTCTTTATGAACAAAGAGGTATCCGCCTTGCTAGCTTTGAATCCTTGGTCCTGCAAATAAGTAACCAATCTGAAATTCCAAGCTCTTGGAGCTTGCTTCAATCCATACAAAGCTTTCTTTAGTTTGCATACATAGTTAGGATGATGTGCATCCTCATATCCAGGAGGTTGTGCCATATACACTTCCTCAGAAATCCATCCATTCAAGAAAGCATTCTTTACATCAAGTTGATAAAGATTCCAATTTCTAGATGCAGCAAGACTTATGAGAACCCTAATTGTAGGCATTTTTGCAACAGGAGAGAAAGTCTCCTCATAATCAATACCATGGGTTTGAGCAAACCCTTTAGCAACTAACCTTGCTTTGTGTCTATTTATACTTCCATCTGGATTCCTCTTGATTTTGTATATCCATCGAGATCCGATTATCTTCATAGATGGCTTGTTAGGTACAAGCTCCCAAGTGTCATTCTCCTTCAAGGCTTCCATTTCTTCATCCATTGCATCTCTCCAAGCTTTCTTGCTTTGTGCTTCTTCGAATGTGGTAGGTTCTTCATTGGTTGAATCCTTTGCAATGTAGATTGAGTGCTTGGTGACCAAAGAAGTATCATAACCAAACCTCTCTGGTTTCTTCTTCTCCCTCGAAGACCTTCTAAGTGGTTGATGTGAGCTCTCGGGTCCATATGTAGCATCCTGCATCTTTGCTTTACCTTTGTTCTTCCATAGCTTTAGTCTTTCCAAGTCTTCTAGGTCAATCTCCGAATCACTTTCTTCAATCTGCTTTGGCTCCTTTGGTTGAAGTGATGGAAAATCTTCATCCAAGTCATATGGCAGCTTCACTTTCCTGTCATCATCAAACCATGATTTGTTTTCATCAAAAATTACATCTCTACTCACAAAAAATCCTTTATTGGTTGGATTGTACAATCTATATCCTTTTTTGTTTTGATCATAACCAATGAATACACACTTCTCTGCCTTGGGATCCAATTTCCCTCTTACTTGAGAAGGAATGTGAGCATAGGCTAAGCATCCAAAGATTTTACAATGCTCTAGACTAGGTCTTCTTCCATTCCACACTTCATATGGAGTGGTTCCATCTAGTGACTTAGATGGAAGTCTATTTATGAGATATGTGGCTGTCGACACAGCCTCTGCCCATAGGTAGTTCGGCAATCCCTTTTCATTGAGCATGGACCTTGCAGCTTCGACAATAGCTCTATTCCTCCTCTCTGCTACACCATTGAGTTCAGGTGTATACCTTGTAGTGACTTCCCTTTTAATGCCTCTTTCATGCAAGAAGGCATCAAATTCAGAAGAGAAGTATTCTCCTCCACCATCTGATCTGAGTCTTTTCAAAGTCCTACCTGTTTGGTTTTCAACAAGAGCAATATACTTCTTAAAGCAATTAAACACTTCATCCTTGTGCTTCATGAAAAACAGAATGGTCCACCTGCTACAATCATCTATGAAAGACACATAATATCTTGAGCCTGATATAGATGGCTCCTTACTTGGACCCCACACATCCGTGTGCACTAGATCCAAAGGATTTTGATACATATATCCTTTCTTATTGAAAGGTTGTCTATGAGCCTTGCCGAGTTGACAAGCTTCACACTTATAAATCATGTGTTGCCTTGTGATATTAGGCAAACCAAGTACACTTTGGTCCCTGCAAATCTGTTTGAGTGTCCTCTCACCAATGTGAGCAAGCCTTTTGTGCCATATCTCCAACTCTGTTAGAGTTTGAGATCCATAGCTAAACAAAGCTATGTTCTTTGTATCTTCCACTTCAAAAGTGAAAAGCCTTCCTGTCTTTTCTCCTTTGGCAATCCTTCGAAAGCCTTGCCTTGGGTCTTCAACATATGCTCCAAATCGATTGAATCTAACCTGCAATCCTTTTTCAACAATCTGTCCAACACTTATTAAATTTTTGGTAATTGTAGGGACATACAAGACTTTGCTTAAGAGGTTCATATTCCCATCTGATGTCTTCACATTACCTATCTTCTCCACTGAGTGCTTTGTGTCATCTCCTGTCTGCACTTCATGCTTGTTATGAGGATCTTCCAAATCAGAAAGTAAAGCCACATTTCCTGCTACATGGTTCGAGCATCCCGAATCAATGTAAAATATGTGATCATCATCCTTACCCTTCTTCGTTGATAGATTCATAATCAATAATGAATCTTCTTGACTTTGGTCCTCTGCATAGTTATTGTAATCTCTTCTTCCTCTATGGCCACTTTGATAGTTGTTGTTGTTGTTGTAATTGTTGTTGTAGTAGTTGTTGTTGTAGCCTCCATTGTACCTGCCTCTATTTGATCCATAGCCACCTCTATTGAATCCTCTTCCTCTTGAGTTCCTCGGGTTCCTGAAACATTCTTCAGTAGTATGGTTAGATAAGCCACATATGTTGCAAGGTTGAGATGATTGGAATCTCCCCCTGCCTTGCTTTCCACTTCTGCCTCTTCCTCTAGCTCGTCCTCTACCTGCAAAGTTTGCTTGGAAAGAGCTTCCTTCATCTTCATTCTTTCTATTCTTTGACTTGTCCTTGACCTTAGCTTTATCAGAATATAAGGCAGAAGTTTGATTACCTCTTGAGGACTCACCACCTTTGCTAATCTTTGCTTCATGAGTGAAGAGTTGGCCCATGAGTGTGTTGAGGTCGGGTACATGCATATCCATGTATAAATCCATGGCTGTTGTGAATGACTCCCACTTGTCGTCTGCTTTGATTCCATTCATGATTTGTCTTATGATTTGCTCCTCTTCAATTACCTCTCCAATGCTTCCAAGTTGGTCGGAAATCTCCTTCATCTTTGTGACATAAACAGTCACATTTTGCTTCGGGCTTTTCTTCATTGTTGTAAACTCCATCCACAATTGGTTCTTCCTTGCTCGAGTGTTGGAAGAGAAGAAAGAAGCAAGTGCATTCCAGGTTTCTCTTGATGTCTTGCATCCCTTGACATGAGGTAAAAGAAAATCAGAGATTGAGTTTAGAATATAGGACCTTGCAAGTGCATCCTTCGAACACCAATTCGAAAGTCCTTCCACTTCTTCATGTGATGGTTGCCCTTTGTTCCTCATGGTTGGCATTGCTTCATCTCCGGATATGAATCCATATAGATTCCTCCCTTGAAGGTAAGCCTCCATCCTTAGAGACCATGCCGGATAGTTGTTTCGATCCAATTTGTCAATTGTTGATGGAAATCCATCTCCCATGTTGCTTGACTATGCTCTGATACCACTGTGAAGAGAGATGGTGGATGCAATCCAAAGATGAGTAGGTGCCGCTACAACCAGCTTCACACCAGCCAACTGAGACTTCAGAGTTGATTAGTAGACCCTTTGAGCTTCCTAACTCCACCAAAATATCAGCCAAGTACTTTGGAACATGTATCCCAAAAGTTTAAGTCAAGATCGACAAGTTGCGAAATGACTAGCTCCCAAAACTTGCTATTTTTGGACATACACCTGCTGGAAAAAATGAACAGTGCTCTCAACCTGGAAGGAATTAGAAAAATTCCTTTTGGGCATAGCAAATAGACTTAGCAAGCTTCCTATTCCAAGTTAAAACACTTCAAATGATGGACTGAGCACTGAGAACAAGTTTCATCAAGTTCTGGAACATTCCCACAATTCTCGGGGCTCTGCAGAGATAGACCAGTAAGCAGTAAAATGCATATATCTCCAAAAGTATAAATCCAATGACCTTGAAAATTTATAGGTAGAAACTAGACAGTGAGAGCTATCCAACGCACTTTAAAACACTGAAAAAGGTTCAGTAAAACTCGAGATATGACCTTCTGAAGTTACTGCTCTAAGTGAGTATAGCAGAGAACAAAACAGAGAGGTAGATGATAATAAATGTATAGATTCACATATGATTACAACCACATTGGCAATGAATCTTTGCACAATGGGAGTAGAATGATAGAGCTATGGAGTAAGCTCTTCAATCTCTACAAAATGACATGAAGTGGTCACGTACAAGGCTTGCTAATCGCCTCTTCCTTCTTGCTCCTTTTATAGCTATTCTTGGAGGGAGTTTTGAATTCGAATTCGAATGGCTCCACCTAAAAGTGATCCCCAAAGTTAGGAGAGATTCCCTCAGCTCAAAAATTCGTGATTTTGGTAGTTGGAGCCACGAATTTGCTTTTACATCATGGATGAGGTAAGCCATCCTTTTACTTTTTTCTTTTTCCATTTACAAGAGATAAAATGTACTCTTTTACAAGAGGTGTTCACATGACTACTCATGTGACTTACAAATGAGGATAATATCAAGCATATCAAGCATGTAGGCTTGGGCAAAATGCACCAACATGTTTGACAGACAAAGCTTTCAATGCATGTGCCTGGGCATCTTTGCCATCCCAATAAATTTATTCTACAGTAGGTGTAGCAAAAACCGTAGCACTAACATGAATATGCAGAATATCATCATATTCGACACCTTGTGCATCAGCGTCAGTACTTGCAGTTGTAATAGTTGCAGGTGTGATAGGATGTTTTTCAACACACTGCACAATGTTCCACAATCCTTTTGCAACCAATACATGTCGCATCATATAAGCCCATAATGGGTAGTTGGTACCATCGAACTTATCCTCAATTGCCAACATACAGAATACATCACTGCTTTTAGCCATGGTCGGTGACTAAAATACCTTGATGCAGAAAATTGATTGTATCGCAAAAAGTTGAACAGAACTGCCGAGACGAATTCTGCTAGACCTATAGCAGACTTCTAGATGCTTATTCTGGCAAACCAAAACTGGTATATACCTTTGGCACAAAAAGATGAAATAGCCTATATAAGCACTGCGATAGTGTGTTCGGAGGCCAAAACGAGCTCAGATCACGATTTCTGCAAATCGGAGACACATTGAGTATGCTCACCAAAATTCGTGCGATTCTGAGACTGCAACCAGAGAAGTGTAGACAACACTCTAGATGAAGTGACGAACTGCTTTGATACCAATTGTTGGAGTCACACGTATGCAAAAGCACGCAAACAACACAAGGAATAAGAAGAAGCTTGGAGCACAACATAATACTGAATGTATTACCACTAGAATGTATAAAGATAAGTAGCCCATTAGGGCAATATGTGTATATACAAGCCGGGGGAGAAAACCTCCTAAAGATGGAAAATGTGCCCCAGTGATCCTAGTGTGTTCACACACATCACTACCTAAATATATCAACATCAGTGAAGATGGTGGTGGTAGAAGATTGACCAACACCCAAATCAACCATAAGGAATCTAAGCCATACACACTCAACAGTCACTGTGAAACCTTCCCCGCACATAGCCTCACAACTAGAAGTGGAAACAATAGCTGCATCTTGCTCAACCAAGATATACATGAGCTACCAAGCATGAAGCAAAAGCCACTAGTGGACACACGAGTGTCATAGCAACCAACCCAATCACTGTCAGAAAAAGCATGCAAATCTGGCAGTAGCGATCCCCCTTGGGATAAAACAATCCAAATAGTTGGGTACCACTCAAGTAGCGAAATATGCGCTTAACCACCTACCAATGCTTGACACCTGGGCAATGCATAAACCTGCTCATCTATGAGACAACAAATTGAATATCTGGCCAAGTAATGCATAAGTAAATCAAGCATCCAACAACCTACTGATAGAGAACAACATCAAATGCATCTCCAGCATCATGAAGACTCAATCGTAAACCTGTCTCCATATGAGTGGCAATAGGCTTACAGTCTTTAAGGCCAAAATGCTGCAATAATGTGTCAATATATTTTGTTTGACACAAAGCCATTCCACCATCAACTTGCATAAGCTGAATGCCCAAATAATGATGCAAACACACCGAATCAGACATCTCAAATGAGGCATGAAAATCAGCCTTAAAATCAGCAATATGCTTGTCATGAGGACCAGTGAGCAGCATGTCATCAACATACACAACACTGATCAAAAGCACATCATTATCACGCTTAACATATAAGGTGCTCTCAATTGGACTGTTCGCAAAACCATGTGCAATCAGATATGCATGTATCTTTTCATACCAAGCACGTGGTGCTTGCTTTAACGCATATAATGCCTTTTTTAACCTGCATGCCTAGTTTTCATGCCCTTTCTACACAAAGCAACGAGGCTGAAAAACATACATTTCTTCATGCAAGTCACCATTTAGAAATGTTGTTTTAATGTCCAGCTGATGTACATTCTAACCATGATGAGCTAAAAGTGCACATATGCTATTCCATGGAATCTTTGCCCTATACCTGTTCCAAAGGATCACTTAATAGAGCTAATGAAACTACTTAAGGAGAAGATAAACATGAGCATTTTAGAGCCATCTTTTGCACCTTACTCAAATAGATGGTTCATTGTGCCTAAAAAGAATTGGAAACTATGTTTTATTCAAGATCTCTAACCCGCCAATAAAGTCACCATAAGGAATGTAGGAATAGGGCCCATTGTAGATGAGTTTGCTGAATCATTTTCTGGACATTCTATCTTTTCAATGGGTGATTTGTATTCTGGGTATGACCAATTGTAACTAGCGATTGATAGTCATGACATAGCCACAATGAAAAATCCTTTAGGCTTAGTGCAAATGTGTACTTTACCTCATGGAGAAACTAGTGGCTCATATGATGAGTGCTATGAATATGGTCTTACATGATTTTATCCCTCATATAACCATGCCATTCATTGATGATATTCCAATTAAAGGGAGTGAGGAACGTGTAAAGGACATTACTTTAGATTCATCTAGATGTCTTAAATTTGTTCTTGACCATATCTCTGTTTGTAAACGAATATTTTAACGAGTTGAAGAGGTAGGTCTCACATTTTCCATAGAAAAATCTTTTTTTGGTGTCAACAAGGTTCTTATTATTGGACATTTATGTGGTCATCATGCTCGAAAGCCATACCCACAAAAAGTTGATGCCATTAGCAAGATTTCTGAAACATGTAAGAATGTGAGTGAGGTATGCAAATTTCTTGGTGCTTGCATCTTTTATGTTATTTGGATCCCACACTTTGCTCATGTTGTCGATCATCTCTATGACGTGTTGAGGTAGAAATGAAAATTTATTTCAAGTGACAAGCACACACAAGCTATGCATAAATTGAAGAAACTATTGCTTGAAGCACCCATCCTTAAGCGTGTAGGCTATTGCTTTAACAAACCTATTATATTGACCGTTGATATTAGTCCTATTGGTATAGGTTAGTTCATAAGTAGTAACTATGTTTCTACATGTTCTACTTGTCAACTTCATTCATCAGTCAAACATAGAGATCCTTTTCATCTTACTTATCCACCTTGTATGCCCTACAAGTGGGTAGTAGATCTTGTAACTATGCCTAAAGGTATTGAAAAAATGTGTTACATTGTACTTGCAAGAGAGGACTTAACGAATCATGTAGAGGGACGTGCACTACGATCTAAGGCCACATACAATGTCTACAAATTCTTGCTTGAAGACGTCATAAGTCACTTTGGGTACATAGAGAAAATAGTTGCCGATCGTGGAGAGTTAGGTGCGAGAGAAGCTAAAGAATTCTTTGAACATCTGGGTATTTGTTTGTCTCTCACTACTGCATATAATCCAAAGGTCATGGTAAAATAAAGCCATATCTAAAGCATGTAACGGTGACATTAAACAATGGCCTAGATTCTTACTTTTGCACTTGGGTAGATAGAATGATGTGCACATGTACTAGTGGGTATATGCCTGCTGAACTCATGTACTATCAAAAATCGTTGTTTCCAATTCAGTTTCATATTTCTGCATGGTCAAATTTTCCTTGGTCTGAAAACATGTCTACTGGTGATTTTTTGAGTTTGCATATTAAACATTTAGAACAAGATAAATTCAGACTTGATGATGCCGTTGAAAAATTAAGAGATTCTAGAATGAAGAATAAGCATTATTTGATAAAACTCCTCGATTGCATCCTAAGACAATTGAAGTAGGAGATTGGATGCTCATTTATGATAGTACATTTGACTCTCAATATGATGCATGCAAAAAACTCACTCAACTGTGGTTTGGGCCATACATTCTATCAAAAGTCAACAACAATGGTACGTATGCTCTTTGTAAATTAAATGGTGTTGCATTAAAAACTTTGATTGCAGGTAAAAGGATAAAGCTATTCAACAAATGTGATAATGATGAGTACATTTTAGATGAGTACATTTTAGATGAGTACATTTTAGATGAGTACATTCAAGAAGATGACAACAACGAGGCCAATTCACAAACAAGAATATCCATGATAAAAAAAATAAAAAAAAATCATTTCTTTTTCAAGTTCATGTTGCTTTGTTTGTTCAAGTTCATTCCATTTTTTTCCCCATTGTTGCTTGTTTGCAATTTCACTTCATGCATGTTTCTTTTCAATCTTTGCATTGCATTGCATATCCACATCACTTGAGTCAAAAGCGCAAATGATGATTTCTCTACTTGTGTAAAATTGTATCTTAAGTAGTAATTTATCTATTAAGAAATCCCTTATCTAGGATTATGGAAAGATAGGGCATGTAGATTTGGAGATTTATTTTGGTAACATGACTTTCATATATAAACATACATATGTATCTTGTATCAAAACCATCATTGTTGAAGTCCTAACTCCTGATACTGCATGTTTCTACGTCCTTAGTCCACCTCACAACACTTGTATTAGAGTTTAAACGATTGTTCTCCATCATAAAAAATGGTTGTATCTTGTATCGAGGTCTAGTTTTTCCCTGTCATGAAAAAAAAGATAAGTTGTTACATGTTACCAAGAAGTTTACACTTTCTTCCACCCCCAAAAAGTGAACATAACCATAAAGTCACCAAATCATCATAAACACATTTTTCTTCAAGATGAGAGGAATTGATGCTTAAAATGACTCAATACATTCACTTCCACTTCATATTGATGCTTGCTTGTTTTCTTTCTTTACATGTTGTCAATGTTGCCTGTTCATTGGCATATATGTTGCCCATTTGTTCATGCATATTCATGTTGCTTGTTTCAATTCTTTCTTTCATGTGAATTTGCTTCATGTCATGTTGCCTACTCATTCATCCCCATAATGATTTTTTTCTTCCATGTTTCTTATTTTGTCTATAAAAGAATTTGATGCTTGAAATTTTTGTTTGTCAGAGGGACTAGAGTGGCGCTTCCAGAGGAATTGCAAGTTTATTGGGGGCAAATGTCATTGAGATTTTCTCTCCTCTCTCATTCATGAATGCATATAGGAAACATGATCGATGAAGGTAGCTAGAATTCCCTGAGAAGTTGAAGATGCATCAAGGATGTCAAAGCTGGTCAAATTTTGGAAATTAGGGAAAAAATTTCAATGTCACCAAATCACATGAAAATTCATATAATTGTGAAGCTTATCAAACGTAGTCTATAGCCTGATTTTGACATGTAAATGGATTTTCTAGCACATTGATATGCCATGTGCATTTTATAAAAATGTAATTTTTTCACTTAGACCCTACAAAATCTTGTATAGGAGTTTTTGTTAGCCATATGCTTTGGCACATATAAAGATCATATGTGACTACATATTTGTACAAATTTTCAAGGCTATTAGAGCTTTCTAGGCACCTTAATGCCACCTTGTAAGCTTCCAAATTAGTCAAACTTGTATAAGGGAGATTCAGATGGGAGTTTTTTTGCATATTCCTAAAGGAGACCTTTCAAAACATAGCCATCCAAATTTTCCTCTTCATCAAAGGATATTTGGAGAGTCAAAAAGACAGAATCCAATTTTCAAGGTCATTGCAATTTCCTAGAATAAGCAAATTGAAGGCTCGAAGGGCTTCCACATGGAAAACAATGATTGAACCATGTTGTAGGGTCAGGATGAGCTCACACTCAAGGATGGAGATGCACCAAAGCTTAAAGCAAGGAGGATCCATGAGTTTTTTCATTGGATAAGATTATTTTGATGACCAAAGATCAATAATGCAAAGTTCTTCCAAAAAAAATAGCAGCTTATCTTATCCAAATTGATGTCAACACTGATTGGACGGTCTAAATCTTCCCCAAATCCAATGGTGGAGAATGAAGGTGTCTATTTCCCCCCCTTTGCCCTAGATATCATATAAAGAACCAATCCTAGTGATCCATTTGGTAAATCCAATGGTTGTAATGAAAGTGCAGTTGATCCTAGGGTTGAGAGTCGATTTCTCTAGATCCAAGTCCCAAATTCATGCAAAAAACTCTCAAAACCCCCGTCCAAATTCATAGAGCATAATTTTTAGGCATCCATAGGGCCCTTGCTAGCACATGGTTTCCTTGAGACGATTACCCTCAGTTGAGAGTGTGAGGTGGGCTAGTAAGAGCATAGTTCCTAGAATCAACTTTAAGTTAGACTTCCAAACTAGGATAGGCTCATAAAGACAAGGGGGGAAACGGGTCTTTAAAAAATGCCTGAATCAAATGTGTTTGCCAAATAAATTAAAGCTAAAGGTTAATCTATACCTAGGACTTTTATAGCTCCATTAAGAGCCATTAAAGGGTGTCCAAAGCAAGGTAAAGTGCAGAACAAAGCAAGTTTTGGGGAGCAAGCTTATTGGACATCAGAGCGCTTTTCGAAGCACCATTTTCAAGGTTGGAAGAACTCTCAATCCCCTCAATCAATTTCTAGTACATGCTAAGTGAAATTAGTGATATTGATTAATTAGGATCACGTCAAGAATGATATAAGTGCAAGAAACCCTAATTACTCAAAATTCAAGCATAATTTAGGATATTGTTGTGACAAACCTTGAATGAAAAGGACTTAAGTGGATCGATCATATCGCAAAGTGGAATGAAACTCAAGTATTTCTAATGATGATATTTGTCAGACAAGATTACATTGGAGAAATCTATAAAAGCATAAGTAATTGATTCAAAAGAACATTGCAATGGGGTTGTACTTGGAAAAAAATGGGACTAGTAGACAAGATTATGAACCTTAGATCAGGTAGACATTTAGGCCGAGATAGCCAAAGCATCAGATCGTCTGAAGATAGTGTCAATCACACAGCTAGGTCATGGGCACAACAACTTAATGATTATCCTTACGTGCTAAGTTCAAAAACAAGTGATTCAAAAGTGTCTTTTAGCATGGAGAGACACACAAGTATCTAAGACACTACCTATTTACAGACACTAGAAGTCCCTATAAAACGCATTTGAAATATATCAGGACCAATTGATTAGCTACTTGTATCTGTTGGAGTTAGACGTCTACGGAAGCATGCGAACAGCACAAGGAAGAAGAAGAAGCTTGGAGAACAAACACACAATACTGAATGTATTACTAGAGAATGTACAAAGATAAGTAGCCCATTAGGGCAATAGGCATATATACAAGCCGGGGGAAAAAAACCTCCTAAAGAGGAAAAAAAGTGCCCCGGTGGTCCTAGTGTGTTCACAAACATCACTACCTAAATATATCAACAAATCCCCCCCTGGGAGTGATGCGGTGAACAAGGAGCTGGCACTCATGTATAAGGAAGTGCCAAGCTATGTGGAAATCACTCCACAAAAGGAAGTAAGCCCAAAGCTTTGCGGAAAGCTTCAAACTTCTCCCTAGGCAGAGCCTTCGTGAAAAGGTCTGCAATGTTCTCCTGCATGGGCACATATGCCAAGCTGATCTCCCCAGCAGAGAACCTCTCCTTGACATAGTGATAATGCACCTCAATGTGCTTAGTGCGAGCATGGAACACATGGTTCCTCACAACTGCCAATGCGCTCTGACTGTCAGTGAAGATGGTGGTGGTAGAAGACTGGCCAACACCCAAATCAGCCATACGGTCTCTAAGCCACACACACTCAATAGTCGTTGTGAAAGATGCCCTATACTCAGCCTCACAACTGGAAGTGGCCATAGTAGGCTGCTTCTTGCTCAACCAAGATATACATGAGCTACCAAGCATGAAGCAAAAATCACTAGTGGACACACGAGTGTCATAGCAACCAGCCCAATCTGAGTAAGAAAAAGCATGCAAATCTAGCGGTAGTGATCCCCCCTTGGGATAAAACAACCCAAGTAGCCGAGTACCACTCAAGTAGCGAAAGATGTGCTTAACCGCCTTCCAATGCGTGACTCCTGGGCAATGCATAAACCTGCTCATCTGTGAGACAACAAACTGAATATCTGGCCGAGTAATGCATAAGTAAATCAAGCATCCAACAGCCTGCTGATAGAGAACAACATCAAATGCATCTCCAGCATAATGAAGACTCAATCATAAACCTGTCTCCATAGGAGTGGCAATAGGCTTACAGTCTTCAAGGCCAAAAGGCTACAATAATGTGTCAATATATTTCATTTGACACAAAGCCATTGATGGAGAGTGTTAATCTCCAAAAGAACAACCTACTCTTGAATTTAGAACACCTCTATATCAAGAGTAAGTCAAAACCTTCACCAATTTAAGCTATCAATGACCAAATATCAATTTCTTGACTAAACTGTGAAGAAGGAAATTCCTCAGAAAGTCTGCTACATAGATCTTGCTCATTGACTGACTAAATGTGTAAAGTTTTTTATGAAACTTTGCACAAGGTGTCGCCTAAAGATTGCGCACCTTCTCCAAGTCGAATTACTTCAAAAGGTTCAGTAGATCTTAAGAAATCTACTTACCAAGTCAGCTATGTCTAAATCTGCACTTCTGAGAAGTCGATTTGGACACCCCTAACTTCTTAACTTTAATTCTCTCAGTATAAAATCCGTTTAAGCAAATGCTTTTAGCCACGAGTAGCTTACCTTCCAACTTAAAGATTAAGTTCTTAGTTGCAGAAAACTTTAAACTGTGGAGTGAGAAATGATCAAATCATTAAGATCGAAATTTGTGCCTGTTTCAGGAACCAGTGAGTACTTTCTCACATGTAAATGTTCCTACACACAATTCTCTTAGCCTGATCACAATTAGACTCTCAAAATCTAGCCATAGATTGATTAACTATGGACTTAGATATCACCAAAAAGAATTCACAAAAGATCTATCACACAGGGAGAAAACACAGAAACATCGGGCGCAATTTTTCCTTCTATTTCTTAGAAATTTACAATTGAGTGAGGATGGAGAGTTCAACTCACTTCACACATGTCTAATGACATTTTCTACTACTCAATACACTAATCTCTTGATCTCCTATTGTCTCTCCTTGTCTTCTCTCTTTGCCCCGACATTTTCAAAAGTATTAATAGGCAATTATGTACAGACTTATATCAAAGCATAAGTATAAGTAACCTATGTCTTAACTAATGTACATATGTGTACATGTCTTTCACTCTATGAATGTATCCATCTTCTTTGCTTCAAAACTTGATCTCATCTCCATCCTTTGTTCTTCAAATCTTCAATTGGTGATTGGTCTGCACCAACAGCTCCCCCTCAATCATCAATTGAGGCATCTCTTATCTTCTTTATACCTGCCATGTCTTTAAACTTCTGTAGCTTTGGTCCATCCAAGCTCTTTGTAAGCATATCAACTATCTGATCTTTTGTTGAAGTATGTATGACTTCAATCTCCTTATCCATCACCTTCTCTCTTAGAAAGTGATACTGTATCTCAATGTGTTTAGTCCTGGCATGAAAAACAGGATTAGCAGCTAGATACAATGAACTCATGTTATCACCATAAATGATAGGTATGTTCTGTATAGTGTCAAAACTCTTCATTAGAGTCTTAAGCCATATCACTTCTTTTGCAGCTTCAACCATGCCTTTGTATTCTGCTTCTGTAGATGACAAAGCAACTGTATGTTGCTTCTTTGAGCACCAGGAGATTAACTTATCTCCCACATAACACATGTATCCATAGGTTGATCTTCTATCATCTGGATTACCTGCCCAATCTGCATCACTATAGATCTTGATGTTTGTATCTGATGTAAACCCATAATACAAACCTTCTTTGAGTGTACCCTTAATGTACCTCAACACTCTTTGACCTGCAATCCAATGCTCTTTCCTAGGACAATGCATGAATTGAGACAAAACCCCTACTGCATATGATAAATAAGGTCTAGTTAAAGTAGCATAGATAAGACTACCAACCAAACTCTGATATTGTCTCATGTCCTTGAATTCTTCACCTCCAAATTTACTCAATTTGTGATTCACCTCCATTGGTGTAGGTGCTACCCTGCAATCATCCATTTTAAACTTGATTAACAAGTTCTTCAAATACCTTTCTTGGGTCACAAATACTCCATGTTGAGTATATGTAATCTCCATGCCCAAGAAGTATGACAAGTCTCCCAAGTCACTTATTTTGAACTCCTTTTCCATTTGCTTCTTTAGTCTTTGTATTCCTTCCTCATCTGTACCTGTAAGGATTATATCATCAACATATATGCACATGTATATGAAACCATTATCACTTGCTTTGACAAGCAAGCTACTATCTGCTTTAGACACCTGAAATCCAAGTTCTTTCAAGAACTTTACAAGTCTATAATTCCATGCCCGTGGGGCCTGCTTCAAGCCATACAAAGCTCTCTTGAGCTTGCACACATGATCTGGATACCTTTTATCTCTGAACCCTTGAGGTTGCTCCATGAATACATCATCTGAAATATAACCATTCAAAAAAGCATTTTTCACATCTAATTGACACAATTTCCAACCTTTACATGCAGCAATTGCTATAAGTGTCCTGATGGTTGTCATCTTTGCCACAGGACTATAAGTCTCATCATAGTCAACACCATATGTCTGAGCAAACCCTTTGACAACAAGTCTAGCTTTGTACCTAGACACACTTCCATCTGCAAATCTTTTTGTCTTATAAACCCACTTACATCCAATGATCTTCTGGCTATTTGGTTTTGGAACCAAATCCCATGTTTGATTCTCCAATAATGCATCATATTCTTCCTGCATAGCTTTCTCCCAATTTTCTTTACCTTTTGCCTCTTCATATGTAGAAGGGTCTTCATCTGTTTTAATCATGTAAGCATAATCTTTGGTAGCCAGAAATGAAGTATCATAGCTATACCTTGTAGGTTGCCATTTGTTCCTTGTAGACCTCCTAAGTTCTCCACTTCTTGAGGTTTCTGGTTCTTCATATTCAGGATCAAACCTAGGTGTTTCTTCCACTTCAACCTGCACTTCATTATTCTCTTCTTCATAAATTATTTGAACCTTTGATTTACCTTTCCTTTGGCTCACAACTTCTTCATCATCTGTATTAATATTGATAGTACCTGCATACCAAGTACCTTGCTCATCAAATGTAACATCTTTTGATACAAGAAAATGTTTTGTGGATGGATTCCACAACCTGTATCCCATCTGCTTATCATCATAACCAATAAACACATATTTTTCAGCTTTAGGTTCCAATTTGTGCCTTAACTGTGATGGCACATATGCATAGGCCAAACATCCAAATACTTTGCAATGGTCTAGTGTACGTCTCTTACCCCACCATGCCTCATAAGGTGTCATTCCCTGCAAAGCTTTACATGGTAACCTATTGACCAAATAAGTAGCTGTATTTACAGCCTCAACCCACAAATAATTAGGGCAATTTTTCTCCTTCATCATGGACCTTGCAAAATCAACAAGAGTTCTATTTCTCCTTTCTGCTACACCATTTTGTTGAGGAGAGTACCTGCAAGTAACTTCCCTTTTTATACCTGCATCCCACAAGTAATTACTGAATTCATTAGAGAAATACTCTCCCCCTCCATCTGACCTTAGTCTTTTCAACTTATGTCCTGTAATTCTTTCTGCATATGCATGATAGTGTTTAAATGTATTAAACACTTCTTACTTATCTTTGATCACATAAATAGTGATCCATCTAGTAGCATCATCAACATAAATCACATAATATCTTGACCCATTTATACTGAAATCCTTTGATGGTCCCCACACATCTGTATGTACCAACTCAAGCTTCTCTGAGTACATAAAACCATGCTTGGAATAGGAATGCTTATGAGCCTTACCTAATTGACATGCCTCACATCTGTATGTCATATGTTGACCTGCAACATTAGGCAAACCAAGCACTGAACCATTGTTAATCATGTCTTTAATACCTCTTTCATTGAAATGTCCAAGCCTCTTGTGCCAAAGATCTAACTCAGAGATTTTATGTCCTCCATATGTGAACATGGCATGACCAATATTACCTTGAATCTTCAATGTGAACAATCTTCCTTCTTTCTTCCCTGAAACAATTTGTTTATACCCATTGCTAGGGTCTTCCACAAACACTCCTTCATTAGTGAACCTTACTTCATAACCTTTTTCCACAATTTGTCCTACACTTATCAAATTCTTAGGAATTGTAGGAACATACAAGACCTTACTCAATAAGGTGCTTCCATCCTTGGCCTTCACTGATCCAATTGACTTCACATTGTGCTTTGTGTTGTCACCTGTTTGAACAACATGATTAGATACCTTATTCTCCAAATCAGTCATCAAGGCTATATTACCACTCAGGTGATTGCTACACCCTGAATCAATGTAGAAGACTCTTTGATCTTCATTATGCCTTTCACAAGTTGCATTCATTATCAATGTTGAATCTTCCTTTTGATCTGAAGCATAATTGTAGTAGGTGTTGTTATATTGTTGACTTTGGAAACCTCTACCTGCATTTCTTCCAAAGTAACCCCTACTAACTCTGCCTCTGAAATTACCTCTTTGATTTCTGCCACCTCTTCCTCTTGTATTATAGTTCTGATTATATCCACCATTACTCTGATTATTATGCCAACAATCATTAGCTAAATGATTTGTCTTACCACAAATCCAACAAGCTTTGCCTCCATCTTTGTTGTTTCTGCCTCTTCCTCTACCTTTGCCACCTCCTCTACCTCTTAGGAAGTTGGCTTGACTAGTTGTAGCTTCATCTTCACCTGCTTGTTGCTTTCCTTTGTTAGCTTTCTTCTTGTCCTTTGAGTACATTGCATGACTTGTACTTTTGTCACCATCTCCTTTAACATCCTGCTCAAATGTTAGCATATGACCTAGCAACTGATTTAAATAAGGAGTGAAATGATCAAGTGATAATTCTGTAGACAAAATGAATGGCTTCCATTTGTCATCACCTCTTAAACCTGTAAGAATTTGCCTTACCAATTTATCCTCCTCAATGTCTTCATCAACAGCTCCTAAAGCATCTGCAATATCTTTCATTCTTGTCACATAGTCTGAAATGGATTGAGAAGCCTTCTTCTTAAAGGTGGTAAACTCTGCCCATAAGGATGCCTTCCTTGACTTAGTAGTATTCTGAAAATGCTCCTCCAAAGCATTCCAAATATCAGTTGCACTTTCAAGACCTCGAATATGAGGTAACAAGTAATCATTGACTGCCATATATATAATGCTCCTAGCTTGAGCATCTTTCTTCATCCAATTTTTCAAATCTGCTAACTCTTCCCTAGTTGGAACACTAGGATCTCTGAACTGTGGCTTCTCTTCTTCTCCTGTGATGTAAGCTATTAAATCTTTGCTCATAAGATGAGCTTCCATCCTCATTGACCATGCAGGATAGTTTTCCCTATCCAATTTCTCTATCTGTAGAGAATCTCCCATCTTGTGTCCACCTGTGTATTGAAATCTTCAAGCTTTATGAATAATATATGTACCTTTACTTAAAATTAGAGTCCTTTTGTCTTTCTTGATGTCGTATAGTCTCCTCCTCAAGCTTTGCCTTCAAGCTTTCACCTTTTAGTTCTTCAGTTGTTGAATTTCTTGAATCTGCAGCAGTCGGGATCCTCCTTTCCTTGATTTTGATGTTTCCTGCTCTGATACCACTGATGGAGAGTGTTAATCTCCAAAAGAACAACCTACTCTTGAATTTAGAACACCTCTATATCAAGAGTAAGTCAAAACCTTCACCAATTTAAGCTATCAATGACCAAATATCAATTTCTTGACTAAACTGTGAAGAAGGAAATTCCTCAGAAAGTCTGCTGCATAGATCTTGCTCATTGACTGAGTAAATGTGTAAAGTTTTTGATGAAACTTTGCACAAGGTGTTGCCTAAAGATTGCACACCTTCTCCAAGTCGAATTACTTCAAAAGGTTCAGTAGATCTTGAGAAATCTACTTACCAAGTCAGCTATGTCTAAATCTGCACTTCTGAGAAGTCGATTTGGACACCCCTAACTTCTTAACTTTAATTCTCTCAGTATAAAACCCGTTTAAGCAAATGCTTTTAGCCACAAGTAGCTTACCTTCCAACTTAAAGATTAAGTGCTTACTTGCACAAAACTTTAAACTGTGGAGTGAGAAATGATCAAATCATTAAGATCAAAATTTGTGCCTGTTTCAGGAACCAGTGAGTACTTTCTCACATGTAAATGTTCCTACACACAATTCTCTTAGCCTGATCACAATTAGACTCTCAAACTCTAGCCATAGATTGATTAACTATGGACTTACATATCACCAAAAAGAATTCACAAAATATCTATCACACAGGGAGAAAACACAGAAACATCGGGTGCAATTTTTCCTTCTATTTCTCAGAAATTTACAACTGAGTGAGGATGGAGAGTTCAACTCACTTCACACATGTCTAATGACATTTTCTACTACTCAATACACTAATCTCATGATCTCCTATTGTCTCTCCTTGTCTTCTCTCTTTGCCCCGACATTTTCAAAAGTATTTATAGGCAATTATGTACAGACTTATATCAAAGCATAAGTATAAGTAACCTATGTCTTAACTAATGTACATATGTGTACATGTCTTTCACTCTGTGAATGTATCAATCTTCTTTGCTTCAAAACTTGATCTCATCTCCATCCTTTGTTCTTCAGATCTTCAATTGGTGATTGGTCTGCACCAACAGCTCCCCCTCAATCATCAATTGAGGTTTCTCTTATCTTCTTTATACCTGCCATGTCTTTAAACTTCTGTAGCTTTGGTCCATCCAAGCTCTTTGTAAGCATATCAACTATCTGATCTTTTGTTGAAGTATGTATGACTTCAATCTCCTTATCCATCACCTTCTCTCTTAGAAAGTGATACTGTATCTCAATGTGTTTAGTCCTGGCATGAAAAACAGGATTAGCAGCTAGATATAATGAACTCATGTTATCACCATAAATGATAGGTATGTTCTGTATAGTGTCAAAACTCTTCATTAGAGTCTTAAGCCATATCACTTCTTTTGCAGCTTCAACCATGCCTTTGTATTCTGCTTCTGTAGATGACAAAGCAACTGTATGTTGCTTCTTTGAGCACCAGGAGATTAACTTATCTCCCACATAACACATGTATCCATAGGTTGATCTTCTATCATCTGGATTACCTGCCCAATCTGCATCACTATAGATCTTGATGTTTGTATCTGATGTAAACCCATAATACAAACCTTCTTTGAGTGTACCCTTAATGTACCTCAACACTCTTTGACCTGCAATCCAATGCTCTTTCCTAGGACAATGCATGAATTGAGACAAAACCCCTACTGCATATGATAAATCAGGTCTAGTTAAAGTAGCATAGATAAGACTACCAACCAAACTCTGATATTGTCTCATGTCCTTGAATTCTTCACCTCCAAATTTACTCAATTTGTGATTCACCTCCATTGGTGTAGGTGCTACCCTGCAATCATCCATTTTAAACTTGATTAACAAGTTCTTCAAATACCTTTCTTGGGTCACAAATACTCCATGTTGAGTATATGTAATCTCCATGCCCAAGAAGTATGACAAGTCTCCCAAGTCACTTATTTTGAACTCCTTTTCCATTTGCTTCTTTAGTCTTTGTATTCCTTCCTCATCTGTACCTGTAAGGATTATATCATCAATATATATGCACATGTATATGAAACCATTATCACTTGCTTTGACAAGCAAGCTACTATCTGCTTTAGACACCTGAAATCCAAGTTCTTTCAAGAACTTTACAAGTCTATAATTCCATGCCCTTGGGGCCTGCTTCAAGCCATACAAAGCTCTCTTGAGCTTGCACACATGATCTGGATACCTTTTATCTCTGAACCCTTGAGGTTGCTCCATGAATACATCATCTGAAATATAACCATTCAAAAAAGCATTTTTCACATCTAATTGACACAATTTCCAACCTTTACATGCAGCAATTGCTATAAGTGTCCTGATGGTTGTCATCTTTGCCACAGGACTATAAGTCTCATCATAGTCAACACCATATGTCTGAGCAAACCCTTTGACAACAAGTCTAGCTTTGTACCTAGACACACTTCCATCTGCAAATCTTTTTGTCTTATAAACCCACTTACATCCAATGATCTTCTGGCTATTTGGTTTTGGAACCAAATCCCATGTTTGATTCTCCAATAATGCATCATATTCTTCCTGCATAGCTTTCTCCCAATTTTCTTTACCTTTTGCCTCTTCATATGTAGAAGGGTCTTCATCTGTTTTAATCATGTAAGCATAATCTTTGGTAGCCAGAAATGAAGTATCATAGCTATACCTTGTAGGTTGCCATTTGTTCCTTGTAGACCTCCTAAGTTCTCCACTTCTTGAGGTTTCTGGTTCTTCATATTCAGGATCAAACCTAGGTGTTTCTTCCACTTCAACCTGCACTTCATTATTCTCTTCTTCATCAATTATTTGAACCTTTGATTTACCTTTCCTTTGGCTCACAACTTCTTCATCATCTGTATTAATATTGATAGTACATGCATACCAAGTACCTTGCTCATCAAATGTAACATCTTTTGATACAAGAAAATGTTTTGTGGATGGATTCCACAACCTGTATCCCATCTGCTTATCATCATAACCAATAAACACATATTTTTCAGCTTTAGGTTCCAATTTGTGCCTTAACTGTGATGGCACATATGCATAGGCCAAACATCCAAATACTTTGCAATGGTCTAGTGTAGGTCTCTTACCCCACCATGCCTCATAAGGTGTCATTCCCTGCAAAGCTTTACATGGTAACCTATTGACCAAATAAGTAGCTGTATTTACAGCCTCAGCCCACAAATAATTAGGGCAATTTTTCTCCTTCATCATGGACCTTGCAAAATCAACAAGAGTTCTATTTCTCCTTTCTACTACACCATTTTGTTGAGGAGAGTACCTGCAAGTAACTTCCCTTTTTATACCTGCATCCCACAAGTAATTACTGAATTCATTAGAGAAATACTCTCCCCCTCCATCTGACCTTAGTCTTTTCAACTTATGTCCTGTAATTCTTTCTGCATATGCATGATAGTGTTTAAATGTATTAAACACTTCTGACTTATCTTTGATCACATAAATAGTGATCCATCTAGTAGCATCATCAACATAAATCACATAATATCTTGACCCATTTATACTGAAATCCTTTGATGGTCCCCACACATCTGTATGTACCAACTCAAGCTTCTCTGAGTACATAAAACCATGCTTGGAATAGGAATGCTTATGAGCCTTACCTAATTGACATGCCTCACATCTGTATGTCATATGTTGACCTGCAACATTAGGCAAACCAAGCACTGAACCATTGTTAATCATGTCTTTAATACCTCTTTCATTGAAATGTCCAAGCCTCTTGTGCCAAAGATCTAACTCAGAGATCTTATGTCCTCCATATGTGAACATGGCATGACCAATATTACCTTGAATCTTCAATGTGAACAATCTTCCTTCTTTCTTCCCTGAAACAATTTGTTTATACCCATTGCTAGGGTCTTCCACAAACACTCCTTCATTAGTGAACCTTACTTCATAACCTTTTTCCACAATTTGTCCTACACTTATCAAATTCTTAGGAATTGTAGGAACATACAAGACCTTACTCAATAAGGTGCTTCCATCCTTGGCCTTCACTGATCCAATTGACTTCACATTGTGCTTTGTGTTGTCACATGTTTGAACAACATGATTAGATACCTTATTCTCCAAATCAGTCATCAAGGCTATATTACCACTCAAGTGATTGCTACACCCTGAATCAATGTAGAAGACTCTTTGATCTTCATTCTGCCTTTCACAAGTTGCATTCATTATCAATGTTGAATCTTCCTTTTGATCTCAAGCATAATTGTAGTAGGTGTTGTTATATTGTTGACTTTGGAAACCTCTACCTGCATTTCTTCCAAAGTAACCCCTACTACCTCTGCCTCTGAAATTACCTCTTTGATTTCTGCCACCTCTTCCTCTTGTATTATACTTCTGATTATATCCACCATTACTCTGATTATTATGCCAACAATCATTAGCTAAATGATTTGTCTTACCACAAATCCAACAAGCTTTGCCTCCATCTTTGTTGTTTCTGCCTCTTCCTCTACCTTTGCCACCTCCTCTACCTCTTAGGAAGTTGGCTTGACTAGTTGTACCTTCATCTTCACCTGCTTGTTGCTTTCCTTTGTTAGCTTTCTTCTTGTCCTTTGAGTACATTGCATGACTTGTACTTTTGTCACCATCTCCTTTAACATCCTGCTCAAATGTTAGCATATGACCTAGCAACTGATTTAAATAAGGAGTGAAATGATCAAGTGATAATTCTGTAGACAAAATGAATGGCTTCCATTTGTCATCACCTCTTAAACCTGTAAGAATTTGCCTTACCAATTTATCCTCCTCAATGTCTTCATCAACAGCTCCTAAAGCATCTGCAATATCTTTCATTCTTGTCACATAGTCTGAAATGGATTGAGAAGCCTTCTTCTTAAAGGTGGTAAACTCTGCCCATAAGGATGCCTTCCTTGACTTAGTAGTATTCTGAAAATGCTCCTCCAAAGCATTCCAAATATCAGTTGCACTTTCAAGACCTCGAATATGAGGTAACAAGTAATCATTGACTGCCATATATATAATGCTCCTAGCTTGAGCATCTTTCTTCATCCAATTTTTCAAATCTGCTAACTCTTCCCTAGTTGGAACACTAGGATCTCTGAACTGTGGCTTCTCTTCTTCTCCTGTGATGTAAGCTATTAAATCTTTGCTCATAAGATGAGCTTCCATCCTCATTGACCATGCAGGATAGTTTTCCCTATCCAATTTCTCTATCTGTAGAGAATCTCCCATCTTGTGTCCACCTGTGTATTGAAATCTTCAAGCTTTATGAATAATATATGTACCTTTACTTCAAATTAGAGTCCTTTTGTCTTTCTTGATGTCGTATAGTCTCCTCCTCAAGCTTTGCCTTCAAGCTTTCACCTTTTAGTTCTTCAGTTGTTGAATTTCTTGAATTTGCAGCAGTCGGGATCCTCCTTTCCTTGATTTTGATGTTTCCTGCTCTGATACCACTGATGGAGAGTGTTAATCTCCAAAAGAACAACCTACTCTTGAATTTAGAACACCTCTATATCAAGAGTAAGTCAAAACCTTCACCAATTTAAGCTATCAATGACCAAATATCAATTTCTTGACTAAACTGTGAAGAAGGAAATTCCTCAGAAAGTCTGCTGCATAGATCTTGCTCATTGACTGAGTAAATGTGTAAAGTTTTTGATGAAACTTTGCACAAGGTGTCGCCTAAAGATTGCGCACCTTCTCCAAGTCGAATTACTTCAAAAGGTTCAGTAGATCTTGAGAAATCTACTTACCAAGTCAGCTATGTCTAAATCTGCACTTTTGAGAAGTCGATTTGGACACCCCTAACTTCTTAACTTTAATTCTCTCAGTATAAAACCCGTTTAAGCAAATGCTTTTAGCCACGAGTAGCTTACCTTCCAACTTAAAGATTAAGTTCTTAGTTGCACAAAACTTTAAACTGTGGAGTGAGAAATGATCAAATCATTAAGATCGAAATTTGTGCCTATTTCAGGAACCAGTGAGTACTTTCTCACATGTAAATGTTCCTACACACAATTCTCTTAGCCTGATCACAATTAGACTCTCAAACTCTAGCCATAGATTGATTAACTATGGACTTAGATATCACCAAAAAGAATTCACAAAAGATCTATCACACAGGGAGAAAACACAGAAACATCGGGCGTAATTTTTCCTTCTATTTCTCAGAAATTTACAACTGAGTGAGGATGGAGAGTTCAACTCACTTCACACATGTCTAATGACATTTTCTACTACTCAATACACTAATCTCATGATCTCCTATTGTCTCTCCTTGTCTTCTCTCTTTGGCCCAACATTTCAAAAGTATTTATAGGCAATTATGTACAGACTTATATCAAAGCATAAGTATAAGTAACCTATGTGTTAACTAATGTACATATGTGTACATGTCTTTCACTCTGTGAATGTATCCATCTTCTTTGCTTCAAAACTTGATCTCATCTCCATCCTTTGTTCTTGAAATCTTCAATTGGTGATTGGTCTGCACCAACAACCATTCCACCATCAAGTTGCATAAACTGAATGCCCAAATAGTGATGCAAATGCCCCAAATCAGACATCTCAAATGAGGCATGCAAATCAGCCTTGAAATCGGCAATATGCTTCTCAATAGGACCAGTGAGCAGCATGTCGTCAACATAGACAACAATGATCAGAAGCACATCATTAGCATGCTTAACATATAGGGTGCTTTCAGTTGGATTGTTCTCAAAACCATGTGCAACCAGATAGGCATGTGTCTTCTCATACCAAGCACGTGGTGCTTGCTTTAAACCATATAATGCCTTCTTTAACCTGCACACCTTGTTTTCATGCCCTTTCTACACAAAGCCACGGGACTGAAAAACATACACTTCTTCATGCAAGTCACCATTCAGAAATGCTGTTTTAATGTCCAACTGATGTACATTCCAACCATGATGGGCTTCAAGGGCACAAATGCTCTGAACAGTAGTCATACGGCATGTAGGTGCAAAGGTCTCATCAAAATCAATGCCTCTTTCCTGCGCATAACCCTTTGCAACAAACCTAGCCTTATACCTATCAACTGTACCATCAGGTTTACGCTTCAGCTTGTATACCCACTTAGTGCCAATGGCCTTCTTACCAAGAGGCAAGTCACATAAAGACCATGTACCATTCTGCATTATAGCATCATATTCAGATTGCATAGCAACCATCCAATTTTTTGAATTCTATGCTCCATCAAAAGAAACAGGCTCATTCTAATCATAGAGACTAGACGCAGCTGTTGGGGTGATCGACGTCTTCGGTAGTACCGCTTTTATACCTCTGATAGTAGTAAGCTTCCGGTACCACTCGTCTACCGCAGCACAGACTCGAACCTTATCAAGCCTGTGGAAATTCGCTGTGCCACCGAATTAGTGTTAAACTACAGTGATGTTAGAACACCTCTATAATCAACAGTAGCTTAACAAGGCTCCTGCCACTCAAACTGTGCTTTGAATTCTCTTGAAAATTCCACCGGAACTTCACCGGACTGTCACTGGACTGTCACTGAAATTTAACGGAATCTTATCGGAATGATCTTCAATTCTGTTCGTAATTGTTTCAAATGTTTATACGTGAAACAAGGAAGTGATGAGTGAACTTCCCTTACTGACAGAACTCTTCCTGAAGTTTAGAGAAAAAAAAACTTCATCAGTTCAGAGTGCCATTTTCGGTCCGACTTTGTACTGTGTGTAAATATCCATTTCACCGGAAACTTTGATCCGTATAAAGTAGAGACTTCTAGCTACAAGATAAGCTATGTCTCATACAAAACTCTATATTATTCTGCAAGATATACTTCGTGGTTCTTCCTGAAAACATGTTTATTGAGTAATCCGTGACCAAAAGTACGTATACGGTGAAACTGTAACTGTTAACTAACTTTAACTGTAACATAGAATAATCAAACTTCTACTCATACGAAGAATGCGCGCAGAGCTTCCACATGAACATGTGTTTTCTATTAGAGAAGATGTGTACAAACAAGCTTGGCCTCTTCTTACTCAAGCTATAGAAACTCTCCTACACTGAGTAGTTTCTTATTACCATCTCTCTCAGATGAATACCTGACATTTCAGGTTTCTGTTATTCATCTTTACATACGCGATCTATGGCATCTTCTATACTACATACGCGATCTCTGGCATCTTCTATCTCTCTCTCTATCTGTATATCTGTATCTCTGCATCTCTGCGCATCTGCTATATTTCATCTCTCTCACTCTTCGATTCTTGATTGATATATATATATATATAGTCTTCATTCTTCCACGCTCTTCCGCGCCTTTTACTTTCGGTATGCTCCACGATCCTTCTTTATGTGCGTTATGCGCACTCCCCTGTTCACTACTCTGTTACACGTCCTGTTCTCATATTTACAATTCTTGATTCGGTTTTCTGATTCTGCACGTTGTACAGTTTGGTCGTGCTTCTTTAATTCTGCTTCTCTTTGTCTTTTCTCCTTCCCCTTTTTTTTTGTCTGGATGCCAAATTCGTGAGTGCTTCTTCAACAACTCCCCCTCAATCACTAATTTGCATCTTCCGGTCTTCATATATCTTTCTTTCTTTTATACCTGCCTTTTCTTTGAATCTGTTTATCTTTGTTCCATCCAAACTCTTCGTCAGCATATCTGCAATCTGATCTTTTGTCGGAGTGTATACAATTTCTAACTCCTTCTCCATTACCTTTTCCCTCAGGAAATGATACTGAATTTCTATGTGTTTTGTTCTTGCGTGAAACACCGGATTCGCTGCAAGATATAGAGAGCTCATATTGTCTCCATGTATAATTGGTATACCTTGATCAATGCCCAAGATTTTGAGCAAGGTCTGCATCCATATCACTTCTTTAGCTGCTTCTACCAGTCCTTTGTATTCAGCTTCTGTTGATGATAAAGCCACTGTGTGCTGTTTCTTCGAGCACTAGTTTACTAGCTTATCTCCTAGGTATATCATATACCCATGTGTTGATCTACTGTCATCCTGGTTACCTGCCCAGTCTGAGTCACTGTAGGCTCTCAAATTTATGTTTGACGTATAAGGATAGTATAATCCTTCCTTAATAGTTCTCTTTATATATCTGAGAACTCTTTGACCTGCAATCCAATGTGGGTCTTTCGGACAATGCATAAACTGTGATAAAACTCCCACTGCATAGCTCAAGTCAGGTCTCGTCAGTGTAGCATAAATCAAACTTCCTACTAACGACTGATACTTTGTCATATCTTTGTAATTTGCGCCATCATATTTACAGAGTTTGTGATTGGCTTCAAGCGGTGTTGAAGCTTCGGTTCCTTCTTTCTGCTACTCCGTTTTGTTGCGATGTATACCTGCAAGTTATTTCTCTTTCGATACCTGCATTCCAAAGATAATCATTGAACTCTTGGGAGAAGTATTCTCCCCCTCCATCAGACCTCAGTCTCTTAAGTTTTCGTCCTGTGAGTCTTTCAGCGTATGCATGAAAATGCTTGAAGGCTTCAAATACTTCTGATTTTTCTTTTAAGACATATAACGTTATCCATCTTGTAGCATCATCAATGAATAAAACATAGTACCTTGAACCGTTGATCGATCCTTCTTTTGTTGGACCCCATACATCTGTATGTATGAGTTCAAGTACTCCATCATGTTTGAATCCTTTCTTCTGGAAAGGTAACCTGTGGGCTTTTCCCATCTGACATGCTTCGCATTTGTGAATCATATGTTGATTCTGTACATTCGGTAATCCCAGTACTGACTGATTTGCTATCATAGCTTTAATTCCTTTTTCATTGAAATAACCTAATCTCTTATGCCAGAGATCAAGTTCATGTGTGAGCAACGCTTGGCCAATGTTCCCTTGTACTCTTAAAGTAAAGA
Organism: Ceratopteris richardii; assembly: GCA_020310875.1. Lineage (NCBI taxonomy): Eukaryota > Viridiplantae > Streptophyta > Polypodiopsida > Polypodiales > Pteridaceae > Ceratopteris > Ceratopteris richardii. The sequence continues at coordinate 132,469,033 of CM035439.1, read as the reverse complement.
GTCTGCCTTCTTTCTTACCAGAAACGATCTGATGATATCCATTCTCGGGATCTTCTACAAATACTCATTTATTTGTAAATCTGACCTGAAAACCTTTCTCAACTATTTGTCCCACGCTAATCAAATTTTTTGGTATTGTCGGAACATATAAAACATTGGTTAGCAAATCTGCTCCACTCTTGCATTTCACTTTTCCAATTGAATGAACACTATGTCTTGTATTGTCACCTGTTTGAACAGTGTGACACGAACTACCTTTTTTAAGTTCTTACATCAATTCTATATTTCTTGACAAATGATTAGAACATCCGGAGTCAATGTAAAATACCTTTAGGTCTTCGTTTTCTGATGTGCTGATAGAGTTCATCATCAACGATGTATGACTTTCATTCTGCGTGTCATTTGCGTAGTTGTTGTAGGTGGTGTTGTAGGATTGATTTTGTCCCCAACTTCTTGTTCCACCTCTGCCATAGCCTCCTCTTTGGTTTTGTCTACCTCTTTGATATCTTCGGCTTCTGCCTCTGCTATTACTATTCTAATTTTTATTTGAACCTTGTTGATTATGCCAACAGTCATAAGCCAGATGATTACTTAGTCCACAAATCCAGCAAGCTTTCTTGTTGATATTCTGACTGCTTCTTCCTCTTCCAAAGCCTCTTGCTCTTCCTCTGCCGGTGCCTTTGCCTCTAGCATAATAAACCTGAGAACTCGACTCTTCTTCATCTTTTGACTTACCTTTATCTCCTTTCTTTTTGTTCTTCATGTACATTGCAGAGCTTTGTCCTTTATCTCCATCTCCTTTCAGGTCTTGCTCATATGTGAGCATCAATCCTAGCAACTGATTTAAATCTGGAACAAAATGATTTAAAGAGAGTTCAGTTGAAAGTACAAAAGGTTTCCACCTTTCATCTCCTCTCAACCCTGTGAGCACTTGTGCTATCAATCTGTGGTCTTCGATATCTTCATTTATGGATCCAAGACTGTCTGCTAGATCCTTCATTTTAGTAACATAGTCACTAATGCTTTGATTCGACCTTCCTCGCTTTCGTAGTATTTTGGAAATGGTCCTCCAACGCACTCCATATGTCCTCTGCTATTTCCAGGCCTCTAATATGCGGTAGTAGATAATCTGTAACCGTACTATAAATGTATGCTCTTGCCGTTGCATCTTTCTTCTGCCACAGCTTCAAGGCTTCCAATTCTTCTTCCTTTGGTTGTCTTTTGACTTCAAAAGTCGGCTTCTTTTCTTCTCCGGTCACATACATCATTAAGTCCTTACTCATAAGTAAGGCTTCCATGTGCATTACCCATGCGGGATAATTATCTCTGTCCAGCTTGTCAATAGAGACATGTTCTGCCATGATCTTCTTGTTTTCTTTCTTTGCTCTGACACCTCTTGTTAGATTTTACGGCTCTGATATCACTTGTTGTGGTGATTAACCTGCTCTGATACCACTTGTTGGGGTGATCTACGTCTTTGGTAGTACCGCTTTTATACCTCTGATAGTAGTAAGCTTTCGATACCACCTGTTTGCCAGGTATATCTGGCGTCTTCTATCTCTCTCTCTATCTGTATATCTGTATCTCTGCGTCTCTGCGCATCTGCTATATTTCATCTCTCTCACTCTTCGATTCTTAATTGATATATATATAGTCTTCATTCTTCCACGCTCTTCCACGCCTTTTACTTTCGGTATGCTCCACGATCCTTCTTTATGTGCGTTATGCGCACTCCCCTGTTCACTACTCTGTTACACGTCCTGTTCTCATATTTACAATTCTTGATTCGGTTTTCTGATTCTGCACGTTGTACAGTTTGGTCGTGCTTCTTTAATTCTGTTTCTCTTTGTCTTTTCTCCTTCCTTTTTTTTTTTGTTTGGATGCCAAATTCGTGAGTGCTTCTTCAACAGCAGCCATAGCATAGCAATCTGATGCAAAGGAGGCACTATGAGAGCCTGAACGAGTACGATATGACAAAGGTGCATCTAATTTGCTGTCACGCAAGGTCTGCACCAGCCATTTTGGCATAGTTTTTGCCTGCTCAATATCAGCTCTTTCATCAACAAGTGCATCATGTAAATCCGCATCAGAAATGGAATGATCTGCATCATCATATGAAACCTGCAAAGGCTGAGAAGTTGCCTCATTAGGACCAGCACTAGACTGTCCACCTGTAAAAAGAGGCATCAAAGTATCATACATGTCTTTGGAGCTAACAGGTATCTCCTTAGTACATGAAAGCAATGGCTGAATAGCATCTTCCACAAAGACAACATCACGGCTAACTAGAATGCATTTAGTCTGTGGATGATACATACGATAGCCTTTACTTTCAGAACTGTACCCAAAAAAAATACATTTTACTGCCTTATCATCCAATTTTCTGCGATGTTGTTCAGGCACTAGTGCATATGCCAAACAACCAAAAACACGCAGATGAGCAACAGATGGCTTGCAGTCACGCCAAGCCTCATATGGAGTGATAGACTGTAGCGCTTTAGTGGGACACCTGTTTAGTACATATGCTGCACACATGACAGCCTCAAGCCAGAAACTATGTGGTAAAGCCTGACTCTTGACCATGCACCTAGCCATCTCCACGAGTGACCTGTTCTTTCGTTTAGCAACTCCATTCTGTTGAGGTGTATACAACACTGTACACTGGTGTCTTATCCACGTTTAGCTAGAAATGCATTAAAATCAGAAGACATATATTCCCCCCCCGATCAAAATGGAGGGTGCCCGTTTTACATGCTGACAGATTTTCAGCCAAAACCAAAAACTGTTTAAAGCACATGAACACTTCGGACTTTACTTTGGGTGGATATATCCATGCATGCCTGGAAAAATCATCAATGAAAGTCACGAAGTAAAGGTAATTTCCAAAAGAGGGTGTCTACATAGGACCACATACATCACTATGTACAAGCTGCAATTTCTGTGTAGCCCAAATTGAACCATCTTTTGGAAAGGAGGAACACTGCATTTTGCCCAAAATACAGCCTTCACAAACATGTTTTCCAGGTGCCTCAAGTTTGGGCAAAGAGGACACCATTTCAGATTTCTGCAGGCGTAGCAAACTAGCAAAATTCAGATGACCAAAGCGTGCATGCCAAAGCTTTGCATTTGACATAGCCTGAGAATCATTTACTGCACATGCCAAATCATTTTCAGATCTTTCATAGTCTATGAGCTTATACAACCCACGACATAAAATGCCAGAAGCAATAATAACATCACAATTTGACAGATCATGAACTGTACATCTGTCATCAACAAATTTCACAACCAAGCCAATCTTGGCTGATGCAGAAACTGATAACAGATTCTTCTTGATCCCTAGCACAAATAAAGCATCTGACAAAGTGAAAGAACTACCATCAGTAGTAGTCAAAATGATCTTACCAACTCCCATAACAGGATAAGAGGAGTTGTTGGCACATGTAATAGTATTCCCTGTAGGGGCAGGCTCGAGTGAAGAGACGAAACTATGCTGCAAGGTAATATGTTTGGTCGCCCCACTTTCAAAGTACCAAACATCTGAGTTTACTGCACACATGCATTGATCATGAGAAGATGGGTCAAAACTGCAGACAGTAGTAAATGCCCAATCTTCTTCCTCCACAAGATTTGCAGACTCTGTTTTTGGTGTAGAGGCCTTTGCAACAACCATTCCAACCTCTTTCTTCTTTGCCTCTTTATCAGCCAGTTTTGGACAACTCTTTATGATATGATCATTCCCTTTACAGTACTCACAAAACAATTTCTGCTTTTCTGATTTCTTCTCATGTTTATCTTCCTTCTTCGAATATGCAGAATTAGCAGATTTCTACTTACTAGGTGAAGAGCTCCATTTTCCTTTGCCCTTCTGACTAGCCAAGAAAGCTTGATCTGCAACTTGCATAATGGACCTGTTTTGCCTGGACTGATCTTCCTACAATAGAACAGAGACTAACTCCTCAAATGACAAGGCATTTGGATTTCCTTTCATCATCAAACGAAGAGTAGAAGCAAAACTATTATATGAATCAGGAAGACCATTCAGAACGGTCTGCACAAGTGAGCTATCTGGTATAACCTCATCAGCAGAAATCAACTGTTCCTTCAAGTCTTTGATCTTCGTTAGGAAACTGTCCATAGAATCACCTTCATTCATGTGCTCATTCTCCAACTGTTTTCAAAGGTAAGCAACACGAGCCTCATTCCTAGCTTGGTACAATGTGGTAAGTGTATCCCAAGCATCCTTAGCTGTTTAGCAAGAGCGAATATGAGGAATAATGGCACATTTGACAGACAAAGCTATCAATGCATGTGCCTGGGCATCTTTGCCATCCCAACGAATCTGCTCTACAGTAGGTGCAGTAGAAACAACAGCACGAACAAGAATCTGCGGAACATCATCTCGACACCATCTTCATCAGCTCCAACACCTATATTTGCAGTACCTGTAGTCAGAGGTGTAACAGGACGTCTTTCAACACCCTGGACAATGTTCCACAATCCTTTTGCAACCAATACATGTCGCATCATATAAGCCCATAATGGGTAGTTGGTACCATCCAACTTATCCTCAACAGCCAACATACGGAATACATCACTGCTTTCAGCCATGGCCAGTGACTAAAATACCTTGATGCAGAAAATTGACTGTATCTCAAAAATTTGAACAAAACTGCCCAAACAAATTCTAGTAGACCTGTAGCAGACTTCGAGATGCTTATACTGGCGAACAGAAACTGGTATATACCTTTGGCACAAAAAGACGAAATAGCCTGCACAAGCACTACGATAGTGCGTTCGGAGGCCGAAACGAGCTCAGGTCGCGATTTCGGCATCACGCAACGAAGCTGTTTTGATCTCTGAAACACCCTGAGTATGCTCACCAAATTTTGTGTGAATCTGAGACTGCAAACAGAGGAGTGTCGACGGCGCCCTAGATGAAGTGACGACCTGCTCTGATACCAACTCTTGGAGTTAGATGTCTGCGGAAGCATGTGAACAGCACAAGGAAGAAGAAAAAGCTTGGAGAACAAAGACATAATACTGAATGTATTACTAGAGAATGTACAAAGATAAGTAGCCCATTAGGGCAATAGGCGTATATACAAGCCGGGGGAAGAAAACCTCCTAAAGAGGGAAAAAAGTGCCCCGGCGGTCCTAGTGTGTTCACACACATGAAGATGGGCTATGAAGATGAGTTGTCCAACTTAAAGACCAACACCCAATAGTCAAGTTTGAAGAGGGTTCATACATTGATGATTAGGGAACCATGTGCGTGGTCATAAGCTTACCCAATAGGACATATGAGTTTGGAAATGTCATTCACGAGAATGAGATAGGAGACCTAGAGCATTCATTACTGAATTTTACAAAAGTGACACCAGACACAATACTTTCATCGCTGATACATAGCTTCAAGTAGACACCCCAAGTAACGGTGAGACTATTAGGAAGAAAATTTAGATAATACCTAAAAAGATGTCCTATCCCAAAACTAC